>JANITW010000001.1:10539124-10580566 GCA_027564335.1 Erythroxylum williamsii | reverse complement strand
GTTTTATTTTATTGTCTTTCTTGTTCATGTTTCACAAATTGTTTGCCCGTTGGTACAATTTTTCTAAGAAAATGGCCCTTTGGAAACTATAAAATTTTGTTCATCTACTGAACTTTGAATGTATAAATATTCTTAATAAATAAATATCCATAACGTGTATACTACATACGTATAAAGATGATAAATTAAAGTTAATAGACAGTAAGGATCGCATAAGCATAGGACTGCTTTAGAGTGTTGCATCCAATTATTCCACTTGAAATTTGGTTTGGAATCATACCTGGAGGGGCTGATGTCTACTTGTGGGCGAGTGAGGGCTCTCTCTGGGGAGATCCCGAGCAGAAACGAAAGACGAATGACTTTTACCCAAATGGTAAACGGTGCGTTTAAGCCTAGTTTGAGGATTAAAGTGGTTCTGGCCTTGCTGAAAACTCCTGTTAAGGTCTAATTTTTAAGACCGCGCAAAGGATCCCATTATGGTCTGTACTTCATTTTTTCTATTAATCAACTAATTAATTTGTTTTTATATTTAAAAAAGAATATATAAAATTTATTTATTAAGAGACGTATCAATTAAAATACTTTTTTCTAATCTAATTATTTTAAATATAAATTAAAGTATTTAACTCCATAACAAATAGATACAGTAAAAAAATATAAATGTAATCGAATTATGTTAAAATTTTTAAATAATTTCATATCTTTAAAAACTTATTGTGAAAAATATAGATGCAATCTAATTATGTTAAAATTAATGAAATCGTTGAATTATATATTTTTAAAAATTTTATTTTTTATATTTTAGTTTAGTAAAAATTGCTTAATGGTGAAATGTGTCCATATGATGGAGGAGCTTGAATTTGCATCAAGCTTATCGGTACTATTATCAAATGTACTAATCAGTATATACGGTACTAGTCCAAAATTAGTATGATAACTTAAAATATTGAACTAATTTATGATATTGATTTGTAACCGATTTTGTTTAATATCGGGCATTTCCCATAAAAAGAAAAAATTTTGTTGGGCGACATTGTAAATATTGAAAACAATATGAATAAAATGAAAAATAAAACTTATATATGGTAACCTAACCTACCCTAACGCAGACGCATGCAACTTGTCAAACTTGGCCTTTTACCAACAAACCACACGATACTTAGTTGTATGTCTCGCAACTAAGTCAGTCTCCCTCGAATGCTAGAAACAAAGCTAACACAAGTTAGTAAAAATATAAGATAAAACAAGAACAAGAATGAGAAAACTTGAAGAATGCTTTTATTGCTCAAGAAAGCTATTACAAGATATTGGCTAAGACTTTTTATGTGTCTTACAAATGAAATCCCTTAGGTATTTATAGTCTTCACCTCCTCAATAGATGACTAGGATTTATTTGATCCAGGGCTCATTATCACCATCTAGAATTCTCAACAACTATCTACATGTTTAAGTATTATCTACAATAATCTACAAGGTTCTAGAGTCTTCTACCCATCTCTAGCCTCATCTTGAATATGGAAGAATAGTATGGAATCTTCTAGAGAACTTTGGCTTAGCCTCTCCATCTAGTGGGAAGTTTGCAGTGCATAACATTCCCCCCTCTTATTCAGGCAATGCCCTCATTGCACCCTCCTTATATCCCTTGATCATGTCCCTATAGTCCCATAATGTAAGCTCATGCTTCCAACTCAACTCACTATCGGGTATTCCCTTCCATTTCATAAAATACTCCACGTAACTTGGATGGGAAACCATTCTCGGTATAAAACAATGCGTTGGAATTTCCTTTACCTCGCAAGAAGTAGTGATGGCTGTGGGTACTCTCTTCGATTTGCCCCTACTTGGGTCCTTCTTATCGGCATGCAGTGACGAAGCCAGGAATTTAGGATAGGAGGGCCCAAATAAAATATAGATTTCACAAAAATTTTCGTATCAAAATTAAATAAAAAATAAAGTTTTATTAAAAATACAAAATAGTTAAAATTACAATGATCCTCGCCTACTTTTCATAGATTGAAATCTTTTCATAACAAAATCATTGTCAATATTTTCAAATACATCTCTTTCAATGTAACACACTAAACAATCATTCAATAGGTCATCTCTCATTTTATTACGAAGTGAACTCTTGATAATTTTCATTGCGGAGAAAGCTCTTTCCACTGTGGCTGTAGCAACTGTTAAAAGTAATGACAATTTGACTAACAAATAAACCAAAGGGAATACATGATGCTTTCTTGTAGCCACCATTCTCTTAGCAAGGTCTCCAATTCCACTCAATTCAAAGAAATTCTTATCCATACGTACATCAATGATAAAATTCCCAAGTTGATATTCAAGTTCAATTAAAGCAATAGGAGGAAACTCTGATGGATAGAATTTTTCAAGTTCAATCAATTTGTCCATGTCAAAAATAATTAAAAATATATATATTAATTATATATATATTAAAAATAAAAAACATTTAATAATTTTTTAAATCTTGGGGGACCCAACGCACCACTGGGCCCCAAGTAACTCTATCACTGATATCAATGGTTGTGGAATTTGATGACGAAGAAAGAACTAGTGCTAGGTGCGTCAATGCTTTGGAGAAAGCCAAAAGCTTTGAACGGCGCATGTGACTCATTGTAGGGCTTTTGACTTTTGGACTTTAGGTGGTGGCCTTGTCGGTGAGTGACGCTCCTATTGGTTTTGTTGGCAAGATAAAATGGTGACCTGAAAATGGTAAGCCCACAAGAAGCGTAAAGGTTCTACTATCCCAGGTAGAACTTCAAACAAAAAATGACAAAAACATAGAAGCTAAATACTCTTGCTCTAACACCATGTGATTTTGGAGAGAATAAATTCACCTTCTCAATTCATTATGTATAGAATGGAGCTACATATATACACTTATATGACTATTAATTAGGGATTATAATCCCTATAATCAATGGATCTTAATCCCTCTAATCAAGCCTTTAAATCTTCTCTAATATCTATGATATGTAACGAAAGTGATAGTGAATAATACTAATCCTTCTAATCAAGCCTTTAAATCTTCTGTAATAACTATGATATGTAACAAAAATGATAGTGAAGAATATTAAGTGATGCAAAAGAGCTTTAAGTCTATAGAAGAAATAAAAGGGGAAAAATTTATCAACCACAAGTTTTAATTTGGTGGGATAAAAGATGAGAATTGAGTTATCAATAAAGACAAATAAAGACTAAAATTTAGATTATGTTTGGAATCCTTATTATATAAGTAGTAGTAAATTAAATATTTTATTCTAGTTTTAGATATGTTATCCTAGTTATTTAAGACTTGTAAGATTTTTATTAAAATATGATTTAGATTTGTTAAGAACCCTTTCCTACTAGAATAATGTTCTAAGTCCTTTTCTATAATTATATGTATACTCTGCCCTTCAATAACAAGATATCTTGGATTTTGTTCCCTACAAATTTGAGTTTTCAATTAGAAGTATGATATTTTCTTCTAAGAGTGATTTTTAAACCTTAGGAGTGATTCCTAGTTTCCTACTGTTTGTGTCCTCACTAAATTCCAGCAACCAAAACCCTAAATTCTAGCCATATTAGACCTAAATTTCAGTCATATTAAACCCTAAAATTCTAGCTTAAATTTTCAACAATCAACCCTAAAACCCAGCTATACCTGATATGAAATTTTAGCATTTCAAGTTGAAATTTAGACTTGAAACTTGGTATTCCAACAACCTAATATTAGCTATATTTCCTAGTTTTGTAAGTTTTAGCTACTATTTCATACTTCTATTTGTTCTACATCAATTGGATTTCAAAGCTTTGGTTCCGAATGACAACATGTAGTGGAATGGCGAATAGAAGAATACTCAGTGACCAAAAGCGAGATGAAATGCTTTTGAGAATTATGAAAAAATTAGACTTAAAGATTCTCGATCATAAGGTGCTCTCAAAACCAATTTACATGTAACAACTCTAAGAAAGTATATTGGACAATTTTGGAGGGACTAGACAGCCTTGATGTATATTCCGTAAAAGTGAAAACTCCCACAAAAAATTATGCAAACCAACACCCTACATTTGATGCTAAATGTGGAGAAGGTGGTAAGCAAGATGAGGAGATTGATATTGATCAACAACACACAATGCATGGGAAAAGCTTTGCTAAAAAATAATATTTTGATTTTGACCCTCAAATTTAATAGGCATTACCTTAGAGGAAGTGTTATATTATGGAAGGTGAAATTATTGATGCTTCTCCTTCAACTAATCAATCGCAATCATCAAGCCTGCATGTAGATGGTGCTCAAATACTTGATGACATGGAGAGTTTGGCAATGAAAGTTGATCATGACAGATAGTTTGACAGTGGGAGATGATGAAGGCATTTAAGGTGATGGAAAGCAAAATGAAATGGATTCTTTGGCAAACCCTACAGTTGAAACAACTAAACAAAAAGTTGAAACACTTAAACAACAAGCTGAAATGGCTAAATAGGAAGCTGATACACCTAAATAACAGGCTGAAATCTCTAAACAACAAATCAAAACACAAGTAACAAATTGAAACCACAGGCTTAAACCAACAACTACTTGGCATTCTAGAGCTTGTTGTCTTTAAACTTGATGATATCCTTGGTATAGTTGATGAAGATTACGTCATAGTGGGTGATGAAGTAGTAGATTTGAATGGAGATGCAACATTAACACAACATAGGAATAAAGGAGAAGTTATAAGTGCACTTGCAAAGTCAAAATTTAGTAATGACATAAAGTTAATGGATTTGACTACAAGAAGCAACAATAGGTGTGTTCTTAATGCCTATGTGGTGGATAAGCCATGTGGTTTTGTTATGAAGCCATCAACAAATATAATGGTCAAGACTTATGATGTGGTGCACACTGCTAAACTATTCTTCAAAGAGGTTGTACGTCTCTATGGATTGCTTTTAATCACTGATCGTGATGTGAAGTTTATGAGTTATTTTTGGAGAACTCTACAAAAAACATTAAACGCTAAGCTTCAATGTTCAAGTTCTTTCCATCCTCAAACTGATGGACAAACAGTGGGAGTGTTAAGATGTTTGGTTAGAGGCAATGTGAATAATTGGGACTTAATTCTTCACATGGTAGAATTTGCACACAATATTTCTATAAATAGGTCAACATGTAATAGTCCTTTTGAGATAGTTTTAGGAATTCAACCAAGAAATCTAATTGATCTGGCTCCTTTATCGCAAATAACACAAGTTACTGTTGAAGATGAAGATTTTGCACTTGAGGAATATCTTTGATGAGGTATGAAGAAAGATAACAACCAACAACTTTGACTTATAAAGAACATACCGATCAACATCGTCGATTGGTGGAATTCAATGGTAAGGATGTGGTGATGGTTTGTTAGAGCATTTTCTAAAAGGAAAATATAAGAAACTTTATTCACGGAGTGTTGGACCTCTTAAGATTGTCAAGAAGATAAGTGCTACTGCTTATGTTTTAGAATTACTAAGTGACATGAGAAGTAGTTATATATTTAATGTTGTAGACTTAATTATTTATCATGGATATGATGGTATACAATCTCTTACTGTTGTAAGAATTCCAACCACTCTTCATCTTAAAGAGGAGTTAGAGGATGTTCTTGGTGAACAAATTGTAGCCATAGGAGCTAGAGGATGTGGACAGTTTCTTGTCAAATAGAAAGGAAGATCAATTTTTAATGGTACTTGGATTTTAAAATTTGAATTTCAGAAGTTGAATCTAGACGTATAAGATCAGTATTTTTCAATTTTACGTCGAGGACGACTTCATATAAGTCGGGGAGAATTGATACAAAAGAATTTAAAGTTTATAGATGAAATAAAAGGGGGATAATTAGTCAACCACAAGCCTTAATTTGGTGGGATGAAGGATGAGATTTGAGCTGACAATAAAGATAATAAGGCTAAAATTTGGATTGTGTTAGGAATCCTCGTTAGATATGAATTAGTAGTAAATTAAATATGTTATTCTAGTTTTAGATATGTTATCTTATTTATTTAGGATTTATAGAATTTTTATTAGAATAAGATTTAAATTTGTTAGGAACCTTTGCCACTAGTGTAAGGTTTTAGGAACTTCTCTATAGATATGTGCATATTTAGCCCTTCAATAATAAGATATATTGGAATTTTTTTTAATAAATTTGAGTTTCTAATTAGGTGTGATGCTTTCTGTTGAAAGTATATTTGTATTCACTATATTTCTGTACATAGGAACAAGGAATGGCTAGGTTTATATACAAAACTTCCTATGACTATTTAGGAAATAATCTAGCTATTAACTATAGGAAATCTCTCAATTATAGGAGAGATTATAGGAGCAATAATCAATACAAGATCAATCCTAATTAATACAAAATCAATTCTAATAACTCTATTCAACACTTTCTTGTAAGAGTGATTCTTAGACCTTAGGAGTAATTTTTAGTTTCTTAACCTCCCTTATTTGTGTCCTCACTAAATTCCAACAACTAAAACCCTAAATTCTAGCTATATTAAGCTTAAATTCGAGCCATATGAAACCCTAAACTTTTAGCCTAATTTTACATCAATCAAATCCAAAAAACCAAACTATACTTAATCTGAAACTTCAGTATTCCAATTTAAAATCCAGACCTGAAATTTGATATTCCAGCAGCTTAATATTTGTCATATTTCCTAAATTTATGAGTTTTAGCTACTAGTTAATACTTCTCCATTATCCCCTTCTTTCTTAACATTCTGTAACATAGATACGGTATTTGCTCTGACGAATATATTTTAATCTTTATATTTGTGGCCAAACTTGTCAAGATAACATTAACTACTAACTTGGTAATTTTTGTATGTATACTTTGATAACATCAAACTCCATTACACATGCATTTTGAAATCTTCCCAGTGGCTTTAGGTATTGTTCTTGTTGTTACACTAATTTTTTATTTCCGAAACAACACTGCTGTTGATGACCACCACAACCATTGCATTGCTTCTGATTCTTGGCTTAATGAATCCAATGATTTGTTGACTATAAATTTGAATGATTGTGCTCTACTTATTTTTCAGTATTGCTTGAGGCCTGAGATGTAGGGTTCAATAATGGAGAAAAGTTGTCGATTTTTGTACTAGTTTCACTTAGAATCTCAAATTCCCATATTGTATGCTATTGTCGTGAATCCAGCCAAGAGACATATGATGCAAAAGAACTTAAAGTCTCAACATATTTCTCTTTTAACTTCATAAAATACAAATTCCTCTTATGTATAGCATGCCATGTAATTGAAAGCAGATACCTTGGAGGAGCCTTTGATGTTGAGTCCCTAGTGGAGAATTTACTTGGACAACTTGCTGGAAATGAGAAAATATTGGTGGATGTTTATGATGTCACTAACTCTTCCGATCAATTGATCATGTATGGTCACCAAAATAAAGGTGGTGACATGTCCCTTTTGCATGAAAGCAAGCTGGACTTTGGAGATCCATTCAGAAAGCATCAGATGATATGTAGGTAAGTGCTTCAACTCCTTGGCTACAGTTCCATATATTGAGCAGTCCGGTAAGTGTGTATGCTCATTAATTTGGATTCTGTTCAGGTACCGTGAGAAGGCACCCATACCTTGGATAGCACTTTCTGCTTTCGTAGGGGTCTTTGTGATTGGTTTACTGCTGAGCTATATTTTGTATGCTGCTGGAATGCATATAGTAAAAGTTGAGGATGATTTCCATGAAATGCAGGAGCTAAAAGTACGAGCCGAGGCTGCTGATGTTGCTAAATCCCAGGTATATTTTCCAGCATGTTTGTGAAGCATAGTTAACCCAAATTCAAATGTTCAGCTTCATTTGACCAATGTAACTCATGTTTTTCATGGCAGTTCCTAGCTACCGTGTCTCATGAAATTAGGACACCCATGAATGGAATCCTTGGTATGCCAAGTCTCACCGATTGAATTATGAGATGTCCTAGATACTATAGGTCTCTGATGCAGACTGCTGTAATTGCAGGTATGCTTGCATTGCTTTTAGATACGGATTTAAGTTCTACACAAAGGGATTATGCTCAAACTGCTCAAGCCTGTGGAAAGGCATTGATAACATTAATAAATGAGGTGCTTGATCGGGCAAAAATCGAAGCTGGCAAGTTGGAGCTGGAAGCTGTCCCATTTGACATTCGATCCATACTAGATGATGTTCTTTCACTGTTTTCTGAAAAGTCTAGACACAAAGGCATTGAGGTTAGTACTTAACAAATGAGGGTGTTGGTATTCTTGCCAAAAGAGTTGTTGATTCTAGGGCCCTAATATTGGTTAATTTTGTCTCCCTGTATTTGAAAAGATATGTTCTATTTCATTTGATAGGCATGAAGGTAGTTTTACTTATTTAAACTGACATTATGTTCTTTTTTTTTGTTTCTGCTGGGTATGCTGACATCATTTCATTGTGGCCTTCGTGATGTGTGGTCGCACTGAAAAAAATTATTGGGAATTGCTTGGGATCAAATTTTGGATCTATAGCTAGCAGTCTTTGTGTCTGAAAAAGTTCCAGAAATTGTTCTTGGGGACCCTGGGAGATTCCGGCAGATCATCACAAATCTTGTTGGAAACTCTGTAAAGGTAAGGGCATTTTGTCAAATTTGATTACCTAAATATAGTATAATTTGAACAATTTCAATTCTTTTTAATTCACTTCCATCATTATCATACAGTTAAAATGATTATGTTTTTAAGTATTTAATATTACTTACTGACATTTACTAATGAGCCACTGAATGATTATCAATATTTACCTTCACATTTTCTTCAGGAATCAGCTTTTGCAATATATTTTTACTTAAATAAGAAGGTTTTTGCAGTTTACTGAACGAGGACATATATTCATTAAAGTTCATCTAGATGATCACTCTAAAGTCTTCGCAGACCCAAAAGGTGACATTTGTGTCGATGGGGGTTCTAATGAAGCTAAACATATATCTGGTTCTCACCAGTTTAAAACATTAAGTGGTTCTGAAGCAGCAGATGACCGGAATAGTTGGGACAAATTTAAGCATTTAGTTACCGATGAAGAATTTTTCTTTGATGCTTCATTGGATCTGATGACTGTTAATGAGGCTTCTGAGAAGGTTACCCTCATGGTTTGTGTGGAGGATACAGGAATTGGCATCCCTTTGCGTGCACAGGATCGTGTGTTTATGCCTTTCATGCAGGCAGACAGTTCAACCTCTAGAAATTATGGAGGGACTGGTATTGGCTTGAGCATCAGTAAGTGCTTAGTTGAACTCATGGGTGGTCAGATCAATTTTATCAGCCGACCCCAGGTGGGCAGCACATTTTCATTCACTGCTGTTTTGGGGAGGTGCAATAAAAATTCATTAGACATGAAGGAAAAGCATAATTCTGATGATCTACCTTCCGGCTTCAGAGGAATAAAAGCTATAATAGTTGATGGAAAACCTGTTAGAGCTGCCGTAACCAAATACCAGTTGAAGAGACTAGGCATCCTTGCCGAAGTTTCAAGTAGCCTAAAGGTGGCTACTAATACATGTGGGAAAAATGGTTCTCTATCATCTAGGTAATTTCTATTCCTTAAAAGAGTCATCGAGTAACTTAAAGTTGATTGAGAAAGTTTTGATCTAATAAACATACATGTCATGTCTTTTGGTTTCAAATTTCACGAAAGAAATTCCGCCTGTTGAGCTGCAAATGCTTAAGTGATTCAACATAGAGGAACCACTAAACCTAAAAGCTTATGTTGTTGGGTTATGCCCCAAGATTGGATTATTTAGCTATTGCAAATACCTTCTCAGATATCTTTCTCATTCACGACTTGATTGTGTGAACTACTCTTATGGAATCTTTTTAATCACTAGTAAAAAACTTTGCATACTTCATCATATTCTGTTGATTATTGTTTTTATAATATTTACTGCTGAAAGTTTTTGATCTTTTGAATTATCTTGACATTCCATTTGAATAGAAAAACCAAAGAATCTTTTATTTCTGAGGATAGCTGAAACATGTTAATACTTCTAATTTCTAATAAGATCTTTGCATCATCACGTAAGCCCTATCTAAATTCCATGATGCCATATCAGCTGATATACTTGCTAGTCTTCCTAAAAGACAAAGAAGATGATCTCTGGATGGCTGTTTTACTGCAGCTCCCTATATTTAAATTTGGTTCAAAATTGGACTTCATTAACTCAATTTTCTTACTGGAATTTCTCTGTATCTCATATGGCAGAAGTAAAATCCAGCCAGATATAATTCTAGTTGAGAAGGACTCATGGATCACTGGGGAGAGAAATGGTACGAACTTGTGGCTGCTGGACTGTAAGCAGAATGGACAAATGTATAAGTTGCCTAAGATGATACTCCTAGCTACCAATATAAACAAAACTGAATTTGATAATGCAATAGCAGCAGGGTTTGCAGATACTGTCATCATGAAACCCCTAAGAGCAACTATGGTAGCTGCTTGTCTTCAACAGGTTCTTGAACTAGGGAAGAAGAGGTTACCAGGGAAAGACATTCCCAATGGTACTTCCTTCCTTCAGAATCCGCTATGTGGTAGGAAAATCTTAGTGGTTGATGACAACAGAGTGAACCGCAGAGTTGCTGCAGGTGCACTGAAGAAGTTTGGAGCTGATGTAGAGTGTGCAGACAGTGGCAAAGCTGCATTGGAATTGCTTAAAGTACCACATGATTTTGATGCATGCTTCATGGACATTCAAATGCCAGAAATGGATGGGTATGTTAAAGAGTTGCTTTATGTATTTTACATTGGGAAAGTATAAATGTCAAATAAGTAGGTGTAGCTGTTAAATTTCTGGGGTGCTAAATTAAATGTAGTGGGTTATACTGATCCTGCTACAGCGAAAATTTATGCTAGACTGGAGATTAGATAAGTAATACATCGTTATATCAGTTGCTTCTCAGTCTGATAGAGATGCTTCTTTGGTGACTGCTTGACATTTGAAAACATTAGCAGGTGTGCTTTGGATCTTGTCTACCTGAAAACGACTTCCTTAATCATAACTAAGGTGTGTGTACCATTTCAGGTTCGAGGCAACCCGTAGAATCAGGCAGATGGAGAGCCTGGCAAATGAGCAGATAGATATTCAGTCCACAGGTGAAGGAGCTGCCAGAAAGAGAGAGTGGCATGTACCAATATTAGCCATGACAGCTGACGTCATACATGCCACATATGAGGAATGCTTGAAAAGTGGCATGGATGGATATGTTTCTAAACCTTTCGAGGAAGAAAATTTGTGTCAAGCCGTTTCCAAGTTCTTCAAGGCTAAACCCATGTCGGATTCATAAGTGAATGCCCTTTTCCAAATCTGGAGTGGAGAGTTTTCGTGGGTTGATCAGTACCAGCAATTTTCAGTCATCTGCTGGTTTATTTTGCTCTCCGGCGGATAATTGATGATGGTTTCCTACGTTAAAAATGAGTATTTATCAGTAACAGGTTGGGGAAATCATTACCGACCAACTTTTAACTTGACTTAGGACGTGAGAAATATGTATACTACTCATAGCGACTGCATCTCACTCTTCTGTATAGTTTCTTACAATGGGGAGGGAACTGAAGTGTCTAAATCGTCTTTTAAGTTTTATAATATACTGTACTTTCTTGCTGAGGAGGTCTTTATGCCTTGTCATATATGTATGTCAGAATATTTAATCGTCTAACATTTCATTTCGAGAAGTGGCTATTAATATATAGAGTTCGCTAGCAATGTTATAGTTTTATTTGTATTTATACCTTCAGAGTTTTCAATAACATCAAACTTGAAACGCATAATTTAAGACTTTCTGAAAGTATTAAGTCCTCAAAAATCCAAATGTGAGCTCCTTGATTCTATTTTAAGGTTCATGGAAACTTTCAAATGGGATAATTTGTGTATCTTTGCTCTCTTCCACTTCCCCAATTCTGGTTCATCACTTCTTACAAATGAGAGTTCTAACCCATCAAGTTTAAGGCGTTATTTTCTTGATGGTCTTCTATAGACTTTACGTTCAAGGTAACACAAGCTTAAAATGTTTCATTGGATAGAAAAATCCTTAAAAAGTTTTATGTTTGTGCCACCTTCAATCTACTAAGATTCTAGGGATGCTCTTTCAGGATTTAACACCCTCGAAACAAGAATATTGGTATGGTCGATCTTAATCTTCCTTGGAGTTTTTTTATATAAGTTTGGTCTCTCATTTTCTAATCTAAAGGAAATTACGTAAGTTAAAATCTGAATATTTTATAGAAAGTTGACTTGTAACCTATATTCTTTTAGGTGATAAGGGTACAAGCATTACAATTAATCAAATTCAGGTCAACGACTATTGTTTAACAAAGTAAGCTCACTTAATAACATCATTCGTCTTCTTATGATGTTCAAATACCTAGCTAACAAGTTGATCTCTGTTGATTTCGATTATGTATTGGTGGAAAGAAAGAGTCATCCTGGTCATTTGATGGCTTTGCTTCTGATCCATAGCTTTGTTTGCTCTTGCTCCTTCTTCCTCACCTTTCTTCATTTTCAAGAGATATGATCTGTTAATCCATCCCTCTTCCCCTCCTCTGATCTCTAATTTCCTTTTCATTTTCCCTGCAAGCCACATTCTCTTGCTTCTGTTCTAGCTCTCTACACTTTTTCAATCTTCTGCCTAGCTCTATGCTTTCATCTTTCTCTTCCCTTCAAGAAACAAACACTTACTTCAACATCTTCACAAACAACTGATGTCTCTCCTCTCATTTTCAAAAATCCTTTGCTCTCTTTCTGAACTCCTCTTTAGTTGCTAAGGGCATTTCTACATTTCCTAGCAGTCTACCTTGAATATTTTTCCCTCTTTTGGTAACGACTTTTTGAAATCTTCTCCGTGTCTCAGCACTTTGTGCATACTCTCACTTTGAGTTTCCCTTATTACCCTCCCACATCTTGGTTGTTTCCAAGCTACTAGAAAAGGGTCCCTCATCCTCGAATCTTAAGAAGAGCTAGAAATAAGTAATAACAGTGGAAGGAGATATAACACTCCATCCCTCTTTCTTTGACCCTATGTTTTTAGATCATACACCAATAATTGTAGAGGATTTTTTTCCTAAAGGTGAAGCATTGCCATCCTTTTAGATTCAACAATTACATGGTCGATGTAGATGGGTTTCAAGACTAATTGAGGGCAGGGTGACATCAAATGTAAATGGAACTCTTTAATTCAAATGTGTGCAAAAGCTTAAATTAATTAGAGAGGGCTTAAAGTCACTAAAGAAACAGACAAGGGAGAGCACTTTCCAAGCTATATCAGTTGTCAAGGACAAGCTATCTTAAGTTCAACATACTCTTTCCTATAATTTTGGGATTGTTCCCTTTTATCTCGGGAGAAATATGCTCTGTTAGACTATTTGCAAGCGCTTAATAATCATGCTAGTGTTATGGAGTAGAAGGCTAGGGCTAAATAACTCAAAGAAAGTGACAAAATTTTCAAAATTTTCTTCAACTCTGTTAAGGAAATTACCATGCCAGATGGGAGAAAGATTAGCAAATAGGAGGATTTGTTGAAAGAATCCAAGAGGTATTTCAAAGATTTCTATATATCTAGAAATAAAACTGTGCACACTCATCTTTTGGATTCTGTTATTCATAAAAAATTATGCAATGAAGAGAAGGTTTTATTAACTAGAATTGTTAAAGAATCAAAAATAGAGAAGGTTGTCTTCCAAATGAATCCTAAAAAGGCTTCAGGACCGGATGGCTTCAATGGCTTCTTTTTTCAGAAAGCTTAGCCTGAGATTGGATCGATGGTGAAAGCAGTTGTTAAAGAATTCTTCTTTTTAGGAATTATGTTAAAGGAAATCAACAAAACCTATCTCTGCTTAGTCCCTAAACTAAGTAATCTAGCATCCTTGGAGGAATATAGGCCTATTACTTGGTCTAATTTCTTATATAAAGTGATTGTAAGATTATCGCCACTAGACTTAAAATTGTGTCAGGGTCCTTGATTAGTGATAATCAAAGTGTTTTCTTACAAGGCAAACAAATAGGAGATAACATCTCCACAGTGCAGGAATTGCTAGGAAGCTATTTAAGGAAGAAAGCTTATAAGAATTGTGCTGTCAAGATAGATTTTAAGAAGGCTTTTGATAATGTAGAATGGAACTTTATTTTGAGGCTACTTGAAGTGATGGGTTTCCCAAGAGTATTTATTAAATGGATTGAAGCTTGTATTTCTACTTCTTCTTTTGCTGTTTTGGTAAATGGAATTCCTACAAAAAAAATTCATAGGGGAAAGGGGACTTAGGCAAGGGGATCCCATGTCTCTTTATATATTCATATTATGCATAGAGGCCCTAACCTCTCTCTTGAAACAAAATACTGGCAAGGGTTCACGATTTAAACATCATAACTGATGCAAGAAAGTCTCTTTGGTGAACTTATGCTTTGCAGATGATCTCTTTCTATTCTCTAAGGCTAATGAGGTTTCTATCAAATTCCTTATGAATCCTTTGAATCAATTTAGCTTTATATCTGGATTGACTATTAACTACAATAAAAGCCATTTGTTCTCTCTAAAAGTGCGGAATATATGGAAGGAAGAGTCCTCTCTTTAACTACAATGTAAAAGAAAACAAACTCCCCTATGCTATCTAGGCCTACCAATCACTTCTAGAAGGATTCAATTTAGTGAATGTTATTCTCTTATTAAAAGAATTCAAAAGAGATTCTCCGCTTGGACCAACTGTGCCCTATCCTTTGGAGGAAGGTTACAACTAGTAAATTATGTGCTTAACTCCATGCTTACTTCTTGGTCCTCGAATATGGTAATTGCAAGGGCAGTTATAAAGTCACTGGAAAAGTTAATGAGAAATTTTCTGTACGAAGGAGGTGTCCCTAATAAGGGATATACCAAGATAAAGTGGATTGATGTTTGCAGACCTAAACTAGAGGGAGGCCTTGGAGTTATTCCTATTAAATCGTCTAATAAAGCTCTCTTAATGAAGAAATTCTGGTCTATCCTGCAGGAAGATGACACCCTATAGGTAGAATGGCTCCATGCTTATGTCTAAAAGGTCAGAGTATATGGATTGTTAATCTAAAGACCTCCCACTCTTGGTTTTTATCACAACTTTTGAAGATAAAGGAGGAATTGGTTTCTGAAATTTCATGTTAAGTAGGAGATGGAGTAAGGGCTAGTTTTTGGTATGATTAAATAGGAAAGAGACAATTATTCAGGAATTAGACTACCATTCAATCACTGAGCCACCTTTCCTCTACTATTAAGGTTAAGGCCTTTATTAGGAAGGGTGAGTGGATGAATTTTTTTAGAGAAATTAACTGCGTACAACCCAACTACTCCCCTAACTTATTGATATCTGACAAATATATTTAGAGAAACCATCCGTAAGGTTTATTTACAACAAAAAGTTGTAGAGAATGGTTGTTACAGAGAAATGTCAAAGTGGATTGGTGTGAAGTGGTTTGGCATAAAGAGCTATTGCCTAGCTCCTCATTTGTCCTATGACTCACTACCATAAACAAGATTACTACAAGGGATAGGCTTTTTTTTTCCTAAATTCCAATGAGATTTGTGCCATGTGTAACTCAGGACAAGAGAATAGGGACCATATGTTCTTTGAGTGTCCCTTCTCTAGAGACATTGGTTCTTGGATAAGACATAAATGTTTGTGTTCCCTATGCATGTTCCAATTCACAGAGATACTGCAATGGTTTATCAGACTAAAGCCCATTTCCCATCTTAATTCTATTATCTTCTAATTTTCTTTACGACTTGCATACCAACAGTAGCAGGCAGTTTTTAGAAGCTAATATTCCTCAATAATATAGAAAGTAATGAAAGGGGGACTTACCTCTCAGGTGACGGAATGGAAGCGTCATTGGTGTTGGGAACGATGTTAGGGACACTCAACTATGGATCTGATACATAAAGAGACAAGAAAGGAAATTTCAATTTTTTTGCATCGACCAATCTTAAATGTCAAATATGGAAAAGAGAAACATGGATAAGGAAGATCTGTTTACCTTTGCTTGAATTACCCAACTAATTATCTCAAATCTCTCCCTCGACATCTTAAGATGGTGGTGAGTGCAGACATCTCTAACCCTAATCGGGGAAAGAAAGGATAGTGAATGTTCAAGTTTAGGATTTTTTTTCCCAATTAGGTATCAACAATGCATCTTTATGTTTTAGCCTTGGAATGTTATCGTTTTGTGACTTTGTGTTTTGGTGTTGAAAGGTGTTTTTTTTTTTTGTTAGTTGGTGAATTTTTGACTCACCCTAACTTGAAATTCTCCTATTTCTTTTACTAATATTATCTAATTTCTCAAAAAAAAGTAATCTCAATTAACATTTTCCTTATAGATTAGTTAATTGATGATGAAGGTTAAATAAGGTAGCAAGTTTAGTAGCAAGCTTGAAAGTAAGCTATAGTGATAATTCTAACTCGACAAGTGAGTCTTTGCCATATTTAATATATAAACTCCATCGTGAAAATGAGAACAATAGATTCCAATAATGTTGTTTCTAATATTTGATTCAAAAAAACAAGTTTTAGATGTCAAATTCTTCACTCGAAAAGGTTGATAATAGAAATTCACAAGTAGAATAATCTTATGTTGAAAAGAGACACAAGAACAAAGTAAATTATATATAAAGATATAACTAATAACTCATTAATTCAAGACTTTTGGTTGAGATATAATATCCTAATTGTAATTAATAAATTTACTTGGGCCAAAGATAACCAAGTTTAATTATTTAACTTGAGTAAAGTTGCTTAATTGTTATTAATTTGGTAAAATTAAGGATTAAAATGTTTTCAGACGTCTTCTTATTCTTTGCTCCTAGAATACTCAAATCTATATATCCTCCAGTTTTATTATTTTTCCAAAAATGATTCATCTTGATAGTCGAATGCATGCCTAATTTTGTTTAAAGGTTTTGGAAACTTTATGATACAAGCCCAATGTGTTTTCTCCTTTTAAAAATGTCGCATTATACCTACTATTCTTCATGTTTTGAGGTTTTGTGATTGTGAGCTTGATTTAGTTCTTGAAAATAATAGTTATAAGCTTCCATATTTTTAGTGATGTGAAGACGTTCTTCGATCTAAAAATACAATGCATGACCCATTAGTTTAAGATTTCTAGAAAACACCCTCAACTCATGTTTCCTTTATCTTTAAAAGATAAGGAAAATCATTTCATATTCAAGATTGAAGGTTCTAAAACTTGATTGGTTGTTCTAGAAATTGAATGTTGTGATTTTGGGTTTATGTTCTTTATGTGAGCTAGTTACTGGTGAATCGTCCTTCTCTATCGCTAGTAGTAATTGTCACCACTGTTAAGGGAGAAATTTGCTCTTGGAGGACGAGTTAATCACCTTAGGAGATTATGTGTCATGAAGCAAACAAGAAAGAAAAAGAAACCTAAATGAGAAGCACTAATGGAGGAGAAAATGGGATGGCAGCGTCTCAAAACATGTAATCCCATTTTGGAGATGATGATGAGATTGTGATAGCATCAGTTGCCTGATGACACATGCAAACTACACGAAACAAATTATTTTAATTGGTTTAAATTTCTAATAAATCTAAAAAAGTGTTTTTTAAATTTAAAGGGTTAATTTTATCAAGATTATTTTTAATTTTAGTTTAATTTTTAAGAGTTGAATTACTAAATTAAAATTAGTTATTAAATAAATAGTTAAAATCAAACAAAGGTTTTTAAAAGGGTAATATTTGATAATTCGATTTTGTTAGATAAATTAACATAATGAGATTTATTAGTTAAGATGAGAACCTAAATTTAAAATTTAATTAATTTTTTAATTAGATTAAGATTAATAATTAAATTTATTACTAATTAATATTTTATAAAATTATCTTCTAAAAGTTAATTTGAATTTCAATTAGATCAAAATTAATAATTAAATAGATTCCTTTAAAATTAAGAAAATTATTTCTTTAAATAATTAAGAAAGGTGTTTTTTAATTAAAATTATTTAATTCAATTTGAATGATATAGAGTTATTGTTATTTTATTTAGAATTGTTTCTTTATTTTGAATAATAAATTTCTTGATTAATTAAAAAGTTGTTTTCTTTATTAAATTGGTTTAGAATATGATACATATAAGTTTTTGAAAAAGAAAAGTTTCTATCTTATAATAAGTAAGAAGAATAATTATTGAAAATTGTTTTCAATTGAATTCATTAAAGCAGCCAAGATAACTTTCAAAGAGTTGGAATATTATTTTAAATTATAAAAATTATATTGATAATTAGAATTAGATAATATTTCATGCTTATAATTTGATTATATTTGCATGAGAAATAGCATGTTTCAAAATGTATGAAATTTTACACATAACATGCGGTTGATGAGACCATCAAAAATTAAATCCTTTATTAAAATATTAAGTACATATTAAGAACATAATAGTTGTCTTTAATTATTTAAGAATAAAACTAAAGTTCTATTTATTGTAAGACTTGTTAGTAAACTTAATGCCCCTTTAACATGAATATGTATTATCTTAAATTAATGGTCCTATTAGCTAAATTTGATTTGAGTGATAAACTCATGATCATATGAATTTAAAAGTAAGGTTAGAAATAGTATATAATATATATTTTGCACAAAAGTTGTCACCTAATGACTCTAAGAGTCCCATAAGATGTGATTAATAAAGATATTATCTACGTAATTTTAGTTTTGTTGAGCAAGCTCAAGATTAACTAAATTTAAAATAGATCCTAAACTATTAGAGAGATTAGAGTGATCTTTTTAAATAGAAACGAGCGCTATTATTTTGAATTAAATAATGAAAATAACTAAATAAATGAGTAAAGTCATGATCCTATTTATTTATTAGGGCATATAACTAATTACTTGCTTTCTTACATTTATTTTGTTTTAAGTAGAAATTGCCTTTATTGAGTATAGTTAATACAAAGTTGTTAGTAAAACAAATTTCTTGGACATAGAATTAGGCTTTGGAAGAGTTCTCAAAGTTAAAAAAGTCATTACATAATTATGCCATAATCATATTGAGGACTTAGTGGCAACATTTTATAGATAT
Organism: Erythroxylum williamsii; assembly: GCA_027564335.1. Lineage (NCBI taxonomy): Eukaryota > Viridiplantae > Streptophyta > Magnoliopsida > Malpighiales > Erythroxylaceae > Erythroxylum > Erythroxylum williamsii. Next base: position 10,561,475 of record JANITW010000001.1, on the reverse strand, counting down.
GTCAATATTATATAGAAGACAAAATGTGAAGTTATTTTGAGTTGATTAATGTTTTATAAACTTTAATAACAATATGTAAGATGGATGTCAACACCAAGATAGTATAATGCAAATTGTTGCATAAAGTAGGCCTGAAAGGTATAATGCCTTAATGAAATTGTTTTACTCAATTAAGCCTAATAAATGTATAAATATGGATACAATTGAAGGCATTGGTTATAGTATGATAATAGCTATCATTAGAAGAAAAATGATTACTTGGCTTTTCTTGCCAATATAAGATATGATATAGATCATATATAATTCTAATTTATGCTTTTAAATATTTGATAATGAATTTAGATTCAACATTATTACAATTTTCAAGACATGATAAGAGATAAATTATTGAGTAAAAGTAATTGATTCAAGTTTATACAAATAGTTTGTACGTGTTAAATTAAAGGGGACTTATACTTTAAAAAAATGGCAACAATACTAAGTTAGATAACTGATATTATCCTTTATTTCATGTTGTTTTTTGGGAAATTAAATGAAGTATACTAAAAAATAAAAGGCATAGTCTTACGTAAGATCAACTAAGAGATTAAACAAGCTAAGTAATCTCATTAGAAACCTAGGCCATTCAAAACAACCAAAACTACATACAATAGGGAATAGGGATCATAATGAACAATCAAGTGAAGATGTTTACAATTTAGTTAGGTTCCAACAAACTATATGTGTCTTTAGTTCAATTAAACGCCCACCTAGTTGCTAAAATCCTAGAAATTTTAAAATCTCCAAAGTTGCTCAGGAAGTGCTCTTTTTTTGTAGGTAAAGTATTAAAATTGAAGGTATAGATATCTATTTTCTTGAGTCTAAACCTTCTTTGATTCCTTTCCTTCCAACCTTATAAAATTCTATGGATAAAGCTAGCTTAATAAAGATATGATTGTCCCTTGGTAGTGAAGCAATGGAAACTTTGGTAATCCTAATCTCCAAGATAGTTTCATTATAAGAGAAATTAAAAGTCATCTAAATTCTTGACAAGATTTTTTTGGAGTAGACACACTAGAAGAAGAGATCATCCATGTTTCTAGCTTAAGACTAAAAAGACTATATCAGGGGGAAATAGTTGATTTAGAAGTCAACTTGTCTAATGTAGTTAATCTATTTAGTGTACCAAGCCATATAATGAAGCAATCCTTAGAATATTACCTTTAAACCATTTCACTCTATGCCATGACACCTTAGGAGTAGGTCACTTAAAAAGTTCAAATTTTGATATATTCATGAGCCTACCCGAGGTATGCCTAGTTTAGATTACCTTGTCTTCCACACTCTACCTTGGATTGTAGCTAAGAATAACTTCCTTCAAGCATTCAATGCCTTTGAACTTAGTAAAGTTCAACATCCTTAATTAGCTCCTATACTTTGGCATTAGGTTTCATCGTGTATCCAAGATGGAAAATACTAGGAATTAGGTATAAAAAATCTTTCTCACTCCAGTTATCAAACTATAAAAATGATAGCATGCCATTGCCATTTATATATTTAAATTCCCTATATAATATTTCCCTCAATTTGAAGATGTGGTGGAATGTCTAAGATATGTTCTAGTAAGGCTTAAAACCCCAAAGACTTATTCCTCTTAAGTGATATGCATGCATCCATTAGACCCGTAAATTTTCATTATCAGTAAGTAATTTCCAAACTCTTTTTGCAAGGAGGACTTTACGTAAGGTTAAATAGACCTTAATCCTAGTCCTACTAAATCTATTCTTCTTCTTACCATATTCCATACTACTTTGGCTCTTGAACTCTTGTAGACATCATCTGTAATAATCCATTCTCCATATTAAGGGTTAGAGCTTTAGTTGTCATTAGAAATTCATGAAATGCATTTCATTCACATGCATATTATTAGCATACAAAAATGAATTATGAATTATGAATTATGATTTTGTACACATTGCGAGGAAAGCATATGCACTCAATTGACTCATTACGAGGTATAAAAAGATTAAAACATTCATGATGTGAATTGTGAAATGATTATGCTTTGAATTTTGGTTTGATTGATTACAAATAGTGAATTTGGAATTAATTGATATAATTGGAAAATTGAGGAATTAAATGTACATTTGGTCTAGGAAAAATGCCAAGTGGTAAGAAAATTTGATACATGAAAATTAGAATGATTAAGCCTATAATTATGTGATATTTGGCATTGATCATTGTGTGACAAATGGACTAGTAAGTTGATGACAATTTATAGCTATGATTTCATGAAATATGACCTAGCTTTATTGGTGATATATGGAAACATATTTACATGATAAACGAAGGACATGCCTTTAGACATATAGCAAATTAATTGGATGACATCTAGCACCTTAGGAGTAACATTTCTGTAGTGTTGTTTCAGCCTAGCTCATTCTTCTTCTCTTCTCATCTCTCACCACAAAAACTTGCTTCTATCTCCCCTTCTTATGTTTTTCTTGAAGCTATGCTAAATTACCACACAAAATACATGCTTTTACCCTTTACAAAATAGCTAAATAACTAGCTGACTGTTGTTGTTTTATCATAGTTGAAAGTCATCTAATCGCACCTTAAATTTGTGATGATCTTGCTTGCATGAAGAGTTAGGTTAAATTGATGAATTGAGATGGAATTGGAAGCTCAATAAGTAAGTAAAGTGTTGTTCTTTATGGCATGTTATAATATAAAGATTATGATGATTGAATTGGGATAGATTGTGTATGATGTTGATGTTGAAGATGTACTGAAAAATGGAGAATGAATGGATACTTTTGTAGTCTGTTTTTACATATACGAAAATGGTAAGTAAAGTGTTGTTCTTTATGGCATGTTATAATATAACGATTATGATGATTGAATTGGGACAGATTGTGTATGATGTTGATATTGAAGATGTGCTGGAAAATGGAGAATGAATGGATACTTTTCTATTCTTTTTTTACATATACGAAAATGGTAGTCTATGGACTGTTATATGGATGATTTAATTTGGGATTTTAAGTATAGATGAAGGTGTATTCATGATAAATATAGGTGTTATTAAAGTGTTCTTAAATCTGGAAAATTAGAGCTGTAAGTCAAAATTCTGGTTTCAATTTTATCTTCCTCTTTCGATCTATTTTACATATCCTTAGGGCATGAATTTTAAGAAACTCAAAGAATGAAAGTTGTAGATATAGTCTTAGCTTGACCTTTGTGAAAGTGGCTTGATAAAATAGTGACTAGAGCTTGAGTCATGCTTGTTTTCCTAATACTGCCTATGATAGACCCCTGTGCAGGAACCTTATATTATTTCCTAATTTTTGGGGACTTTAGAGCTCAAATTAGTCAAAGTATAAAACATGAAAAATGATTATTGATGTCTTATTAATGCTTTTGTGAAACAGTTTGGCCAGAGGATATCTTGATAAGTTTATGTAGTTAATTGATGTCATTATCTAAAGAATGGATTGTTTTGATGTGTTGAGTTCAAATTTGAAAATTCTGATTTGTTAAAGGAATAAATAAGTTCTTTTAATGTAAACATGATCTTAAAGGACATGAGAAATGTGTATAAGGTATGGATGAATGAGCATTGAAGAACATGGGATAATTATGAATGAGAATTAAGTAAATGGAAGAACATATATTTCTGGAAAAAGTTTGGTGAATCTATAGATTTAGCTTACTGAAATTCTAAATTTAAAGTAACAATTGTGTGTGCGATATAAGAGGTTTTTTATCATTAAAAAGTTCAAGGATAAGTGTAAAATATGAGTTATTAATAGTATAAAGATGTTTTTATGAATGCAAATGAAATACAAAGAATATGAGTATGGTGAATTAGGTATGACTGAATACGAATTGAGGAAATTGTGTGAACGTATAATACTAGAAAACAATTGATGAATTTATGAACGATCAATGGAAAGTGATCAAGTTTACTTAAGGCAAAAACCTAATTGCAAACTAAATGATTTACAACTCATGATGTATAAATGATTAAGATTTGTGAATAAGGTTACATACCCGAAGTGATCAATTGAGTATGCATTAAACATAACACATATACATGTGTATGATTGAGTACTTAATTGATAAAACAAGTTAGTAATGTGTAAATATATGTGTATTACATGATTTAGAAGTACAAATTGATCGAAAGCTTCTAGACATTGCTGGTTCATTGAGGCAATAGCTATCTGAAGCATATTGTGAATTGACCTAGATGGTCCTCACTATAATAGAATTGTTTTTGTCTAAATTTTAGTTATCTAATTGCTATTTATATAATTGTGATATTCCAGACATTGTTGGTCCGAGGAGTTTGATATTTGAGAATGTATTGGAAGCGTTTACTGATTGCATGTGAATGGGGAAATGTGTACTCAACTATATGTTAAATGACTTAGATCTAATGATTGTGATAACTGACTATATACATTGAAAGAAAGTGACTGATAGCATATTATGTGGAATGTTGTACTCCATCATATGAATATACATGATCAGATAAAAGAGTTGTGACCGAAATGACCAATGTGAAAAGAGCTTAAAGCTCAGAATGTGCACAAAGCGCCACAAGCTCAATGATTCCTGATATCCACAACGAATATAGGACAGCCAAATAGATGATCGGTCACAAAAAAATAAAAATAGAAGTGAGTCTCATGTGTATTTGCATTTATATCTTTACATGTGTTCATGAGATTGATTGCAAATAAATGTTGAATTGTGTTGTTATAATGATGTGTAATGCTTGTGTACATATTGATGATATAAAGAATTGAGATAAATGATTGGATTGTTTTGAAATGACTATATAAAGATTTTGTATTCATAATATGATTGTTGAAATATGATGAGTAAGTTGATATATATGGGATTTATTTTGGAAATACTGAGTGAACTGTGTTTTATACATAAGATATTTATGTTGTTTGAGTGACACACCGATGATGGTTTACTCACTGAATTCGCAAAACTCATCAAAATTGAACATTAATTTTGTAGGTACTGAGGGGAGACTTAGCTTCTAAGGCAACCTAGTTGAAGTCTAGTACTGTCCATTTTAGGAACAAGAAATGGCTCAAAGGTCTGGTCAGCTAACATATGAGGAGTTTAGATATATTGTTTTGTTTAGTAACTCATATCATGTAGAACTTGTTGTATCAAACTATAAACTCACAGATGGTTTTATAATATAAATATATGGTTGGTGTGTAATGAAATGACAATGTAAACTATGTTTTGTTAATGAAATGGATAAGTTGAGCTTAAAATATCCACATGTGTATAGATTGTAAACTTGTAGTATCGATAGCGCATGAGGAACTAGATAAAATGAATTGAACCTAACTTTTTCTAAAGTAATAAAAGATGATTTGAGTGAAATAATAATAGAAAATTAAAATAATTAAATAAAAGCAATCAAATAACTAATATCAAAGGAGTAAGGATGATCAAATATGAATGCATAGGATTTATTCTTTCGTTATTTTATTCCCTTATTGTTTACTGATTCAATTGTCTGTTGATTCTAGATTTTCAAAAGATTTGATTACTCTCTCTTAAGACCTAACAAATTAACCCTAATTGAATATGAAAATTTCATAATTGTAATCTCTCAATTCATAACTCTTTCCATAAAGTTTTCAATTAATTATAAAGTTATCTATTGAATAAATAAGTTCTCACATAAGATCTCTCTTTGAATGATAGTTGATTTATTAAGTGTGTGACATATTAATTCACCAACTCTCGTTGCACAAATTAATCATATTCCTTTTGACTCATTCTCTTAATTTATTGTCAAAGTATGAACATGCACCATTAACACAACATAGAGTATGTATTGAATCAATAAAGATTAAAGTCACAAAATAACTACAGAATAAACGATAATCTAAAATCTAGAACATCATAATCATGACAAAAATCTAGAAATTCAATTTACACATCAATTAATATGAAAATAACAAATGGGAAAGAAAGAAAAACTCTATTCAGAGATTGATATGGAAAACTAGAAATCTGGTCATCTCTCTCAATCTCCCTTGTTTGATCCATTTTGACAAGATAGCGGATACATTGTTTTATGTCTTTCACGTTCTTAAGTAGTAGTTTAGGGTCCTAGGGTTGTTTTTAGGGTTTCCTCACTTAATTTGGTTCAAAAAAATATCCCCAAAACGTCAAAAGATTAAAGAAACTCACATTTTAAAAAAACTGAAATTTGTTGGAATTACTATCTGGCATATGCACGGTTTGATGCATCGCAGTGCATATAACCATGCATCACCAAAATTGATGAATTATGAATTTGCATTGCCTAAGAGATATGCACGGGATAATGCACAATCGTGTGTCTCTTTTGTTCTTTGAATCTTTGTTTTATGTCACGTTTTTGTCTAAATTATTCTCTTTTCTTCTCTTATTTCCATACACTCATAAAGACATCCATCACTTTATGAAACATGAAATTAAGATCCAATTCTTGCTTTAAGCCTAACAAACACTTAGAATACATATAACCACTCACATTGACACAATTTTAAGCCTATACATACTATAATCATCTAAAAAACACCTAAAAACACAATAAAACATCTATCAAAATATAGGATAAACTATCTAGCAAAATATAGGATAAACTACACCTATCAACATCCCCACACTTAAACTTTTGTCTGTTTTCTAGAAAAAAAACAAAAACATAAGCAAACAAACCAACCATAAAACACACAAGTATAGATTCATGCAACATGCAATAATAAGACAATAGCATCAAACTTTATGGAATCAATTTAACCGCAAACATCAATCATTCAATTTGTGCCAACATGCTAACCTATGCATTTCATGGTTAAGCACTTTGAATTGAATATACATATTAATAAAAAAAATTTAACATTATATTCATTCACTTATAGCAATTGTACACATGCATTTATAATTAGCTATCGATCAAAAATTACAACTATCACTGAGTACCTCTTCGTGAAAACTTTTGCTATTTTCGAAGAAAAATATGATTTATTTATTGAAACACCACTTTTTAATTTTTTTAACATTAACCTCGTCTTTTGATACGAAGGCAAATGCATTGTCATGAATGTCCCCTAATTACTCAACTAGGTCACGTTTTTTTAATTAGCTTGGTAGGAATGTCATTCTAGCCTTTTGATGCGAAGACAAACATTTTATCTTGAATGCCCTCGGTTACTAAGATATATCACATTCTCAACTGACTACTAACTCTATTCATAACCCAATAATTGTTTCAAAAGGGACAATGAAATAGTTATTTATTTAACACACATTTTTTATCGCATAGCCTACCTCATTTCTTTTTAATCAATCATCCTCATAAAAGGTTACTAATGATGCTAACTCATTCAATTGACTTATAATTATGAATGTATATAAGAAATTTCCTAAAGTGAACAAAATGAATGTCATATCCTAATTAACATGCATATTCAACTAAAGGTACTTAAAACATAAAATTCATAAGTTAATATGCCTTTACAAATTAAATGGCTATGTTCAAAGCTAAATTAATTCCCTCAAATTGTTGTCATTGACACATTCACACATATACAACATACGTTCACAAAATGTCAACCTAATCAAAACTAAGACAATATGATATACAAAAGTCACACGTATGAAATGTCAATGCGCAATCCTTCCCACACTTAGAAAACACATTGTCCTCAATGTGAGAAAAACTAACAACACATAAATGAAAATAATAAGAAACTTAGTTAACTCATTAGCTTGATGTACTCTTTACATTTACATTTAACCAGGGTCTATAATGAGTGGCTTTCTTCTACCTGTGTCACACTGTTTCAGTTTAGTAACTTGTAAATAAGCTACATATTGTAATATAACCATAAGGAAATAATTAATCAAATTAAAAAAGCCAAGTAAATTCACTAATGTCTTTTTCCATAATAAATTGTCAATAAAATAAGGAATGACGAAACACCCTGGATCGTCAATGGACTACAAAATTTTGTATTGCGGGAGGGTAGACTATTTTTCTTTTCCTCATTCACCTTTTTCCTATCTTCTTTATCTGCTTCAAGAATGGAGACTTCTGTATATTCTTTAACCTCTATGTCTTTTATCATATGTTCCTTCGTTCTCTTCTTCTTCCATGAAAGATTCGACCACATCAATTCTCATGAAGGAGTTGCCCTCCTTTGGATTCTTTAATAGTTTATGCATATTTAATTTCAATTATTCATCACCAATCCGAAGGATGAGGTTGTCTACATGGAAATTTAACAAAGTTTTTCCAGTGTTCATAAATGGCATGTTAAGAATTAGTTGACAGTTTTGATCCTCTTTAAAGTCTAGCACGATAAAATCCACAGGAATGATAGACTTATCCACTTTTATAGGCACATCTTCCACTATATGTAATGGTTTCTTTATGAATTAGTCCGCCAACTAAATACACATAGATGTTGGCTTCACATCGCCTAGCTACAGTTTCCTAAAAATTGACAAAAGCATAAGGTTTATACTTATGCCTAAATCACATAAATATTTTGAAATCTCTAAATTACCAGCTACACAAGGTAATTTAAAGCTTCCTAAATCAGTAAATTTTGAGGGCATATGGATGGTAATTAAGGAGTTCCAACTTTCTGTCATGGCTACCATTTAATTATCATCCCAAGTCCACTTGTTGGATAATATATCCTTAAGAAACTTCGTGTACATGGGATTCCTCTTCAAAACTTCTATAAAGGGCAAGGTAATTTGCAATTTCTTCATTTTTTCTACAAAGTTTCCAAATTGTGTACCCAATTAATTCTTTTAAAGTCTTTGTAGGAATGGCATTTTCGATGGGTAAGGTAGAGGAGGAACATAGCGAAGGTCACTTTTCTTTTCTTCATATTTTTTCTTCTTATCTTGGTCGTCTACAAGGTGGGTTTTAGTTTGTTTACAAGTTGGTTTCTCGAGATCTTTCCCACTCCTAAGTGTGATAGCCTCAAATTGATCTTTTGGATTTACTTCTATATTGCTTAGAAAGCTTTCCACGCTTCTTATGCAAAATTCATTGGTAGACTGACTCATTTGAACCTCTAGGTTGTGAATATAAGAGGTTTAATCTTTTGCTACTTGCTCAAAATTCCTTTTTAACCTCTTCTAGGCCTCATCTATACTTGTGATCTTGGCCATGATCTTATCCAATTTTGAATCCCTTGAACTGGACTCATCTTGTTAAAATCCTAGTGGGGTTTGAATTCCCATTTAAGTCCTTTCATTGTTAGACCAAAAGAAATTTGGGTGGCTCTAGCACCTCAGATTGTACATGTTCCAATAAAGATTGTTACTTCCCATACCATATTGTTCACCCATAAAGTTGAATTGTTGCACATTATTGTTTTCCACTAAGAAGTAGTCAACTGTGATATAGCTTTCTTGTCTGCATAGGTTGCATTTGTACTGGACTACTTAAATTGAGAGAGAGAAGCGACTGTTAAGTTGTTTAATTCCCTGGTGAGATCGTCAATTTTAGCCTGTATTACTGTCACTGAATCTACCACAATCATTCCTTCTAGATTTAGGAAGGTTGACTACTGTCTACTTCATTCTGATATCCAAGGACAACTATTTTTTTTCCATCTCTTCTTGGCATTTAACTTTTCGGATTCCTCATTCTTACCTTGTGGTGTCCAAATTGATGCGTCTTCTACTTAGCATCCAAAAAATTTTATTTCCTATGATTGGGTACAACAATAAAAAGAAAGGGTAATAGTTTCTTAAATAAGAGGAATTCAAATTGTCCTAAACTAAGTTCCCTAAAAACGGCACCAAAAACTTATTAAGCAAGTTTTACCTATAATAAAACTCTCAATATTTGTAAGTGTACGGATCGTAATCTTGTATTATCAAAAGGTATCAATCCTATAAGGAACTAGATAAAACTAATTGAACCTAACTTTCTCTAAGGTAATAAAAGATTATTTGAGTGAAATAATAACAAAAATTAAAAAAATAAAAACAATCAAATAACAAATATCAAACGAGCTGCCAAAATTAAGTAAGGACGATCAATTATGAATGCATAGGATTTATTATTTTGTTATTTTGTTCCTCTAATGTTTACTGATTTAATTATATAACGATTCCAGATTTTTGAAGGGTTTGATTATTCTCGCACAAGACCTAACCAATTAACCCTAATTGATTAAACCTAATTGAATATGAAAAATCTAGAATTGCAGTCTTTCAATTCATAACTATTTCTCTAACGTTTGTATAGTTTTGAAGTTATCTATTGAATAACCAAGTTCTCACACAAGATCTCTCTTCGAATGATAGTTGATTTGTTAAGCATGTCATATATTAATTCACCAACTCTCATTGCGTAAATTAATCAGATTACTTTTTACTAACTCTATCGATTTATTGGCAAAGTACAAACATGCACCATTAACACAATACAACGTATTTATTGAATCAATAAAGATTAAAGTTACAAAATAACTACAAAATAAACCCTAATATAAAATTCAGAACATCATAAATGTGATAGACATCTGGAAATCCAGTTTACACTTCAAGTAATAAGAAAATAATAAAAGAGAAAGAAAGAAAAATTCTATTAAGAGCTTAATCTTAAAAACTGGAAATCTGGACGTCTCTCTCATCTTCCTTGTTTGATCCATTTTTACAAGATGACGGCTACATTGTTTTTGTGTCTTTCACATCTTAAATATTAGTTTAGGTTTTAAGGTTTTCCCACTTAATTTGGTTCCATAGATAGCCTCAAAACATTAAAAGATTGAAGAAACTGGCATGTAAGAAAAGCTTAAATTTGTTGGAATTGCTATCTAGCATATGCATGGCCATGCATAAAACCATACATCACCAAAATTATAGAAAATTGTGAATTTGCACAACCTAAAAAATGTGCACGGGATGATGCATGGTCTTGCATCTCTTCTGTGCTTTGAATCTTCGCTTTATGCTACGTTTTCATCCGAATTTTTCTCCTTTCATCAATTTCTTGTTTCTATACATTCACAAACACACAAACACCTCATGAAACATAAAATTAAGTTCTAGTTCTTGCTTTAAATGAAACAAACACTCACATTAACACAATTATAAGCCTATACATACGATAATCATCTAATAAATACCTAAAAACACCTATGAAACATAGTATAAACTACACCTATCAATACTCCTACCTTTAATATAAGCTCCTTAGGTTTTGCTTATAAAAGAGCCTATCACCTCTTTCAACCTTCATGTCAATATCTTAAAAATGATTTCACATAAGGTATTGTAGTGAAAAATTTGACTAAAATCCCTTAAGTTGTTTAGGTTGTGGACCTTGGGGACTAGATAAATCTATCTCAGGTTTATTTTCCTATATCAATATCCCACTGTTAAAGAAATCTAAGACTACCTTTTAGGTTTGATTCTTATTAGAGTTCAGGTTCCTCAAGGCTTTATCCACATCTTTGACACCAATTAACTTAAAAAGATTAATAGCTTGAGTAGGAGAAATGGCTAACCTGATCATTAAGGGTCTATACAGAGGAGCTACTTTTAAGGCATGAACCCAGTGACTCTTTGAAGTATTGCAGAACTAGGTCTTTTTACCCCTAAAACTCTCTCCTTATCATCTTCAGTTAGATAAGTGATCTTACAGAGATTCCTTCTTACAAGAATTGCTTTGAAGAAGAAGGATTAGCACCAGTCACCTTGTTGTAGACAAAGAACTCTTAATTCATATCTTATAATTGAGTTGTGTGCATGTAAGACCTTAATGTAACCCTCTTGGGATTGTGTCTCTTTGATTACTTATATAACACTATATGGGTCCATATAAAGATTTCTTTGTGTACAGTCCAATATCTTTTTAGCTTCCTTAATGTCTAAGATTTTGGGTTCCATGAAAGTTTTGTGAAAGGCTTTTATCTTTTCCTTCACTATTATGAGCTTCCTCACACATTTAAACTACTCAAAGCCTTCCATATTTAAGCTCATTTTAGCTTCCAATACCTTCTAGAACCTTTAATACTTAGTTAGAATGTTGAAAAACCAAATAGGAGCTATTTTTGCCAGGGCGTTATGCAGATTATAAACTTGCACTAGAGAATGATATAATGTGAAGGGCTTGTCGAAGATGGCTTTACTCCATTGAAATTCAATTAACTAGTTCTAATTAACCAAACCTCTATCCAGTTTTCTTCTAAGGAGCCACTTCCCTTATTGTCTATTAGACTAGGTAAAATGATTCCCTTTATAGTTGAGATTTGTGACATTTAATTTCCTAATGCAAGTTTTGAAATCAAAGCATGGTGGCTTAGAGTCTAACTTCCTTTAGATTTAAAATTTAAAAGGGTACAATCGAAATAACCAATGATTAACCAAGGTTCATTGATTCTAATTGGCACATTGCATAGTTCCTACCATAGAGACTTCCTCTGAAAGGAATGATTAATAGCATACATAAAGCTATGGAATAACTTTTGTCCAGTCATTATCAAAGCATAATAGATATGAATAGCTTGTGTAGTAGAACAATGACTAGTTACTTCAATGAATTCATGATTAAAAACCATAATTATCTTTCCATTATATTGCAAATTATGGTTGGAAATTAGGGGCTAGTTATTTTAAATGAACCAAAGATTCTTGCAATTTTCTCCTTAATTTTTTCTGCAAAAGGCTAAAGATAATTGAATTATTATCTTCAGATAAAAATTAACAACCTGTTGCTTATTTCGGTCATTTAATCTCCAAACATTCTATGCAAAAATAAAAATAATAAGATTATGAGGTGCTTCCCCCATTTTTGAATTTCTTCATGCCTAATCTTCTCTCTACTAGAGTGTAAGCCCTATATATATTACTCAATTCATCACTCATAATAACCTCCTCCTGAGCTGCCTAACTCTCCTCAATATGTTAGTCAAGCTCTTGACTTATTGGCTTCCTAATTATATTGGTCTGAACTTCGGGAGAGTTACCATCAACTATCCCAATAGTTTCATTTCCATTGAGCAATGTCACAATTTCATTATCCTACTGAGTTTGGATGATATGTATTTGTTTAAAAATCCTGGTCTTACCATTACATCCCTCTTTGCTCAAAGGCTTATTGGTATTCTCTTTCTTCACCGTGAGCTCTATATGATCTCTTTTTTCAAAAGCTCTACCTATAGGTCTTCATTTTGTTGATCTTTTTGCTTGCGGCCTCCATAAATAGGTAATTGAAATGGAGCACTCCTCTAAGTTTCCATAAGCCTCCATTCTCTTAAGTTTGAGTATGTCTAAATGTTCCTTGCCCATCTTAACTTTTATGCAAATTTTTACAAATCTAATTCTTCCTAAAGCTATAATGTTTTCAACGATGAATGAAGGATTACCAATGGAACTAGCCAAGTAATTTAATCCTATTATGCTCCAATATTATAGGGAATATTATGAAATTATACCCAAATAGGAACTAACTTAGTTTGGCTTTGTTAAAGATTATGCTAGTCTTCTAAAGTTGTAAAATGATAGGTTTTCTATTACAATGCCAAAGACCTAACTTAAAAACCTTACTAGCTTGAGTTTCTGAGCCAAAGGAAAATAGAAAGAAATCCTCCTAATTAATGAGCGATCTGTAGGCCAAAATCATACCCAAAGTGAACTATATAAAGGATGGCTAATACAGAGGAAATTGAGAGGAAACTAGAAGAAGAAAGGGATACCTTATCTATTTCAAAGGTAAATGTCAAATCTTCAAATATGGTTAAGACTAACCCTCTATCTTTCCCTAATAGGTTGGCAAACTCGAGCAAAGAGAATAAGGATAACAAGATGTGTGAGACGTTTCATAATGTTAAGGTAAATATATCATTGCTAGCATGTGCTAAAGTATGCAAAATTCCTTAAGGAGATTTGTACAACAAGAGAAAGTTTAAAGGTACTGAAATGATCAAGAAAAGTGAAAATTTCTCTACATTCTTCAAAAAGACAAAATTCCTTAGAGAAATTTTCACTTTTCTTGATTAAGGAATTTTGTACAACAAGAGAAAGTTTAAAGGTGATGAAATGATCAGGATGAGTGAAAATTTCTCTACATTCTTCAAAAAGAAACTATCTCCTAAGTGTAAAGACCCAAGCATGTTTAACATTTCTAGTAAAATTGGTAACACTTAAACAAACCATGTTAGATTTAAGAGCATCAATTAATGTTATTCCTTGTTCCATTTATGTTTCTTTAAATTTATTCCCATTGAAAGAAACTAGTGTTATCATCCAATTGGTTGATCACACTAATGCTTATCTAGATGGGCTAGTTGTGGATGTGCTTGTGCTTGTGCAGGTGAATGAACTAATATTTCTTGTAGATTTTTATGTGGTGGATATGAATGATGGAACTTTTTGTAATCTCATGCCTATCTTACTACATAGAATATTCCTTAAGACAACCCAAACTAAGATACATGTTTGTGAGGGCACCCCTATAATGGAATTTGATGGGCCTAAGATGATTATTTTATTTTTCAAATTAATGTGATTTATCCTTTATCATAGGAAGCTTTTAAGTGTAAGTATAGAGATAAATTAGAATCAGTTATAACTAAGGAGAAGACTAAAGCTACCCACGATAAGATGATTTTGAAGAAAAGCACTATTGTTGGCCAAAAGTGTTTCTCTATTATTCTAGAATTAAACTGTTTTTAGCAAGTAGTGTTCTTATTGAGTCAGTCGTTTATAATTTCTAATTTTTCTTCCAGTGGTGCAATAGAGATTTAGAAATTGAAAATAAGGACGATACTTAAAATGAACGGTCATGGCCTAAAGCCAATTCATGAAGAATTTCAAGTTAAGAAAGTTGAAAGGATGACACCTAAAGGTCAAAATTTATAACGCAAGGAAATTGATTAAAAGCATGATTGCTCAAAATAAAAATGAGATTGTAGGAATTTTATAATCTCGCATGAAACAAAGAAATTGCAATATACTCAAGGTGATTTATAATTAGGGGAGTAAGATCACAAATCATAGTCATCACCTTAATGGCAGAATCTTAGTGTATTATAACTCTTCCTTACTGTATGTATCCATAAGTTGTATAAAAAATCAAATTATCCATCTAGAAGTACTGATCAAAAGTTCAGGTAAAGTGGCACATATCTTATTTATATATGCTCATAACAACTCTTATCAAGGGGCTTTCTTATGGAATCTACTTAAAGATATCGCTATAATTGTCTCAACACCTTGGTTCTTAACTGGTAACTTCAACTCTATTATCAAATTAGAGGAAGCTAAAGGAAACATTTCCTAAATGTTGAGCTAAAGCTCAATGTACTGATCTTCCCTGTGGTGGAAACTTCTTCACAAGGGGAAATAATCAATATGGAGACAACTTCATTAAAAATAAGCTAGATTACAACCTTGCTAATCAACATTAGTTTCTAGCCTTTCCAAATAGCTTCTCCATGTTCACCAATAGTAGTCTTTCTGATCACTCAGCTATCATCACCCACATGCCATCAGCAGCTCCTAAAATCCCCTTCTGATTCAACAATTTCTTAACTAACTTGGTAAGTTTTGATGATAGAATTTGGAGTGGTTTAAAGGTAAGAATCAAGGGCTCTAAATAGTTCATCTATACTAGGAAAATTTAATTAAATAAGTATGAGATGAAATTGTTATTCATGAAGAATATAAGGACGACCATAATCTCATAAACACTACAAGGAATGATCTTGAGAAAGTCCAACAAGATCTCAATGACGACCCTCTTTGCACCAATAAAAGATGGAAAAGGTGGCTATGCAAAATTTCTCTAAGGACTTAACCTATGACTTCTCTTTTACAAAAGAAAGATCTCATGTTAAATGGATGAAAAATGGAGATAAGAACTCATCTTTCTATCATAGGACTGTAGTATCTAGGAGAAACAATAATAGAATAATATCTTTATGATCTTAAGATGGACTCTCAACACCAATTGCTGGATGGAGATTTTAGTCACTTCTTAAGTATCGTGAACGTGCCCGCCAATGCTCATTCATTCATTCCTTTCCTCTAAGATATCATTAAAAGGTGCCTAATTACTTAAGAAGTAGAAATCTTAAGTAAACCTATTACTATGTAAGATATTGAAGATGTTGTAGAATCATTAAACCCTCATAAGACTCCTAGCTCTAATGAACTTTTTTGTTGAATCATGGCCTTTGATCAAGCAAGTAGTAATGAATGTTGTCTTGGAATTCTTCAACAAGGTATCCTTCCTCGGTAAGCTCAACAAAACCTTTATAACTCTTTAATACTAAATGTTGGGTTGACTTTCAAATCATTATGGCTCCCACCGTCATCCCTTCATCGATATGAAGCCGTTTAAGCTCCTCGTCGGCCAAATATACAACCTACAAAAATCAACAACTGACACTCCACCCTTAGTACAAACGATTTAAGCGCTCACTGTTTTATCCAAAATAAGCCGGTGGTCTTTACATGTATTTCATACAAAAAGCACTTCATATTTACGCACCGACCTAACTCCAAATTACCCGTGTGCCCAAGTAATGCCTCATGGCCTGAAAACTAGTTTTATACATTTTTTTTATCTCAAGTAAACATTAATCATAATTAGAACCTATGATTAGCTCAACCAAATCGACAAATTTGGCTCAAACGTCTCAACACCACGAATTGGCTTCTACAGATCAAAACAATCTTTTACGAAGATACAATCTATACTACAAGGTCCACGTACAACTCCTAACTTCTCATATAACGAAGATTTGCTCCTAGGCCTGATCTAGCTCACTTCGGGTTCCTCAGAACTATAATCACTGAATCTCCACGGAGGAACATCTTGCTAATAAACCTATCTTTGTTAACTGGCTGTGCCTTTTTCTTGCCTTTACCTGTTTTTGGTACCTGTGCAGGAGAATATCGCACAATCCTATTAGTTCGATGAAAAAAGACATCACTTAGATGCATATTGAAGAACTAAGATCAAAAAAATGTAGTACTAACGAACCTCAGTCCACATCTCCCTAACGTTCTCAAGAACCATGTTGCAGTGTCGATCGAAAGCTCTCACACGACCAAGAAGCTTTTTGTTGTTTCGACAATTAATTAGCACCTACAGTATCCAGGCATATAATTGTGGTGAGTAGCCTAGATAAACCTTCACGAAGAAATGTTGTCCTAACATGGTGCAAAAGGTAGTGGGCGAATATACAACCATGAAACCACAACATTACCTGAGTATTGTTTTTGACACTCATCATGAGTACAGAAAGTGGCCCTGTATTAAATTCTTCTTCTTCCTTTTTGCTATTTTGCTGCAATTAGCACAAGTTTACCATCAACAACAAAGATGAATGGATCAATGGTTTTGCCTAGCATCTATCAACAAAGACTAAAGTATCACCTTTGAAAACATCTAAAACATGCAGTTAATAAAAACAAGTCATTGATGACAGTGATAATAATGATGAGACACAAGGCAGTATAACTTACGTCTTCCTCCATTGGTCGGCTGTTGAAAAAGAAGTGACATCGACAGAGAAAAAGGAAACGGGTTAAAACACAGAAGATTTATCACCACATACAGGTGTCATTAGGATAACAAATGGAAATTTGTTCATTGAAAAGAAAAGAAAAACAGAGAATCAGCACCTCATCTTGCATAAACGTCGAGTCTTACAATATTTTTCCTCAGAAAATCGCTCACCCTGAAAGCAGCACAATGGATGATTACAAAAGTATCAAAATACACGAATAAATAAAAGGATGTAAGCACAAACATTTCCACATACAAAATATCAGTAAAAACACAGATCATCAGGAACACAATATGAAGAGCTCAATACACAATAATAATGTGGAACAACTTGTTTGTTAAATGTTCATATGAAATTAGTTGAAAGAAACAGAACAATGACATTATTCAAGGGATAATGAAAAATCAAATGCAATTAAAGTTCGTATTGATAATGAATGCTACCAAAGCAAAGTAAAATTTATCATCATTTTGAGCTTTTCAACTTAAATATAGAAAGTGGGTCATTACCTCACTAACAAACTAAATTTTATGCATAACAAAAGAAAAACCCAAAACTTCAATATATAAAATCTTATATGAAACTCTTCCGCTCATGTCTCCAAATCTTTCAGCATTAGTGATCTCAGGAGAACAACAGTTTCTATCACACTCATCACTAGAGAATTTAATGCAAACAAGATCAATGATATGCAGATAAAAGCTTTGCTAAGAATGTTGAGGATACTGACTCATCAAGAAATGTACTTATCATATTTGAAACCACATATCTTCACCAAAACACAATCTTCACTGTGAGGTAACAGTTAGACAAACTCTCAGAAACCGTGAAATTACATACTTTACAGGTTAAGCAATCATTTAGATCTAAAGTTGAATGTCAAATGGATATGCAATATCATTTAGACAAATTCAAGGGCTCAAAATAAAAATGTTACACGAACACTGAGAATTTAGAAAATAGAGATGTTTGGTTGTTGCATATCACAAGTCGATAATTTCAATTGGGAAGTCGCTAGTATAAATTATTAGCGAAAAAAATATAACAACAAAGCATCATTTGACTGTGGGAAAGTTGCTTCAAGGATCAGAAACAGTTGTTATGCATCAGATTCAGTAGAAACTTCTTTCGAAGTTTATGGGTACAAAGAAAAAATAAATCCACAAGTTTTAAAATAAGATAAAGTCAAGCCTCTTCAGTTCAGGTCTCCAAAATGTTTTCCGCAGGGAGGATCTCGGAAGAACGAAAGTTTTTAATTAATCATCACCAGAGGCATACATTTATCCGTCAAAAAATAAGCATTTAACAAACTCTAACTTCCATAACGCCCACCTAAAAAATAGCAATCACAAAAGAAGAGCAACCAGAAGGCCCTTCAAAGAAAAGATAACAAAAGAAAAGATGTCTCTTCAGTTCAGGTCTCCAATAAGAACTCCACATGGAAATTTTTCAGAAGAACGAAAGTTTTTAGGTTAATCATCATTAGAGACACCAAAAGCTTGTAGATCTAAAACCCTAATCATTACTTTCCGTCCATAACATAAAGAAAACAACATCAACTACTAGTACTACTCTTATCACAGCTGTTACTAACAGCGACTCTTTCGAAAAAAATGGAACGTGAAATGAAGATTACCGAGAGATGGAGAGAAACGAGAGTTCGAAGATATCAGAAGATGGCGTGCAGTTTGGATGAGCATTTATAGGATGTTGTTCGATAGAAAATGTAACAAAACCCTAGCGTTGAACCATTTTGAGTTTCGATATTTCAAATTTTGGGCTTTGTATCCACTCGCCTCGAAACCGAAATGGCCCAGCTAATGCCCGTCATATTGCAATTCTCCGCTTCACTTCAAACCAACCAACCAAAAAAGATAAAATGTTAATTTATGATATTTTGAATAAAAAATAATTCGCATTTACATCGGTAGAACATGATCCACATCCATTAAGCTTGTTACACAGATTGATTTCTCATAAAATGTAGAAATACAACCATGTTTGTTAACAATTAAATATACATTTCAAGTTAGCGAATTTCTATACCGATTAACTTTGTTGTTGCCCGGAGTTAAGCTCTAATGGTAAATTTGCAATGTGCCTGTCAACGTTGCAGTTGTGTAGTGGACAAAATGCTTTGATCAGGAGCCATATATCAACACAATTGGCATGAAAGAAACGAGAACAAGTAGACATGACAATAGGTTGGGAATCGAAACATTACATCTTGCTAGAACCGTTTTACTGCTAAAATTGTAGAGTATTAGCAGCAATAGCCTTGATTAAGGCTTCCAGAGATATGCCTGAGTTTCGTTGACTCTCCAAATTTTAGACGCTAGACCTTGTATCTTGCGAAAATTATCTTACATCCTGCTGAAAATGTAGAGTTATAGCATTAACGAAGTCTTCCATAGACGTACCTGAGTTGTAATAAGAGGCTTGTGGTTCATATGGGAATTATTATGCATCCTGCAACTCATCTAAGAAGTAGTCTTCCTGGCTATTCCTCTCATAACTAAAATTTTTATGATCACTCTAAGCTTGGTTGTAGGATTGAGAATATGGGTTATGGGAAAATTTTCCACCAAGAGGATTGATAATATCCAACAGTGGCATACTTCTTTCACTATGTCCTTTTATACATAAAGGCAAACAAACGTGAAAAGATCAGAAAATAAATGTAAAAACTAGTCATAAATAAATATATACAAAACACTAATTAAAATCAAGAGCAAAAACTAAAATACTACCCTCCTCAACAATGATGCCAAAATTGGTAGCACATCTTAATATTACACAAAATAACTAAACTTAAAATTATAGCTAGTGATAAGTCTAGGTTGATCCTACAGAGAATGTGTTTAAAGCTTTTGTAATGAAACAAATTGGTGCTTAGGATATTGGAGGGTTTTGTTGGTTTTCGAATAACAAAATAAAACGAAATTAAACTAATGAAAGCAAGTTAAAGCAAACAATCAAAAAGTGATAAAAATGATGAATGTGTTACGGATTTGATCTTTCGTTCAATCTCAGCCTATACACAAATAAACATATTTTTATTGTTTTGTTATTCTTATACATCTCATAGCAATTTATCTTAGGCCGTGTTTAATTAAAATAAGCTATTTAATTAAACTTAGTTATCGAATAACCTAAAACAAGCTCTTTAGATTTAGTTAGATAGTCGCATTATGATTAAGGAAAACATACCAATCTAGGCAACCACCACACAAACTCGGGTCATTTAACCTATGATATGTTATCCCTAATGATTCCATGTCATTAGTTGCCACAAATGAATCCAAACACAACGTTTACATATTTTATTAACGATTCTAGTAATGGGTTCATACATAACCAATCTAACGATAACGAGAATAACGATAATCTATATATAAATACCCAAATCAATTAAGCAAAGGATAACCTAAACAATCCCTAGAGAGAGAAAGAACAACAAACACAATATAGATATGCTCAAATGTGTTCTTCGAAATCGATTTCACCTCCAAACCAGGTTAGGGAAGCTTAGCCCTCCATAGATCTCCAAAATATGCATGCTCTACCCCTCATTTCTATCCCAAAATGATTCATGATATGTTTTGTTGTTCAAATGTCGTTTTATATTAAAAATTAGGGATCTAGGTAGTCACACGATTGGATACACGTATGACATAAAATGTGCCCAATTCGTGAACTTATATAGCCATGGAAGTAGATACATGATTGTGTATCTCCCAAGTCAGTTTGAATTGACATTCTTCTTGCAATTTCTTGTCCAATCCTCACTTTACTCCATCTCCTTCTTATTCCACAAAGACAATTGAGTTTGACCATCAAGAGGATAACTAAAAGAATGTGCTTTTAACTCACTTTAGCTCTTATGTTTCCAAATTATACCTAAAATTAAATATGAACCAAAATGATTTTCTTAAACATTTTATAGCATTAATCACTAAGTATTATGGAATAAATATACAATCAATTAAATACATCTTAGTAAGTGTTCAATAACATTGTTATAACATAGTACTGTGCCTAACCCATGTTCCACCTTAGATCATTGTACTTCATTGGAGAATTTATGGCATGATCAAACATGCCTAAAATATGGACATAAGTTGTTCAAAATAGCCTATATATAGACTTGTGTTCATGTCTTCAAATCTCATGTTCTCAAGATAAACATTTATATTTGTGATAGAGGACCTACTAACCTAATACATTTTTAACACAATAACATGTTACACACCTATATTTTTACTTATTCTTATTAAAAAATTCAAAGAGAGGAGTTAAACAATACTATGAGGTAACATAAACTCATGTTTATTCCATATTAGTGTTAAGATTTATGAAAATTTATGTTATAAAAGGAAGAAGAGGGACAGAAGTCAAAGGAAGAGAAAAAAAGAGTGTAATTAAAGTGTTTTGGGACAATAAAGGGAGAACCTTAGAGAAAAATTCAAGATTTCAATAAGATTAAATAAAGACATTAATTGTTGGATCCCGTTTCCGGAACCCAACTCTTGCGAAAACCATCATAATTAACTTGAGCGTGCACATCGTCTTGAAGGGTTAGTGCATTAAACCCTAATAGGCATCAATTTTTTTTCTTTTTTTCTTCTTTTGCACCCATAATAGACATTATCAATTCATCTTTATTCTCATAACATCCCAAAATTTTACTTACAAATTGTTCCATGTTGTGCCACACAAAATAGTCACCCTGCTTGAACTCAATTTTTACTGCTTGCGAACAGAAATTGGAAAACTTCAAATCA
>JANITW010000001.1:10493624-10532929 GCA_027564335.1 Erythroxylum williamsii | reverse complement strand
GCATTGATGTTTCAATCTGGTTTACCTAAGAAATTTTGGGGTGATAGTATCTTACATGCTACTTACCTCATAAATAGATGGCCTTCTGCATCTCTAAACTGGAAAACACCTTATGAATTATTGTCAGCAAAAGAACCTAACTATGATATTGTTAGATCTTTTGGTTGTCTTTGTTTCTCTACAGATGTGCGGCCACAAAAGGATAAATTTGCAGCTAGAGCTCGAAGGTGCATATATTTGGGACATTCGGTGGGACAGAAAGGTTACAAGCTATATGATCTTGATGGTAAAGATTATCTTAATACTAGAGATGTTGTCTTCCATGAAGACAAATTTCCTTTTCATTCTATTTTAGAAACTTCACAGCAGCTGCAGAAAACTGATGTTGTGCAAGTTCCATTTTCAACACAATCAGGAGCTACAACTTTGACAATGCCTAATGCTAATGAACCAGAATCAGAGGAAGGTTTTAGGTCTACAGATTCAGATGCAATCTTAGTAGATCAGTCAGACCCGAGGCAACCATCAACAGAGATCAGAAGAAGGTCCAGACCAAGAAATGCACCTTCTTGGTTAAATGATTTTGTAACAAACAACGTTACTAGAAGTCAGTCACGACAGAGGACAATTACAGTGAAGTAGCCCACTTGTTATACTCCTATGGTTTATCCGCTTCTAGATCCAGCAGAGTTTTCTTCTGAATATATAAATGTTTTTTGGCAAAGGTTGATAAGATTGATGATCCTTTATCTTATTCAGAAGCTAAAGGTAAACTTCATTGGGAGAGTGCAATGCAACAGGAGTTGAAAGCTTTAGAGGATAATCACACATGGGAATTGGTGAAGTTGCCTTTAGGGAAGTCGGCTATAGGCTCGAAGTGGGTTTTTAAAACCAAATTACATCCTGATGGGTCTATTGACAAGTATAAAGCAAGATTGGTGGCCAAGGGTTATAATCAAGTGGAGGGTGAAGATTATATTGATAGTTTTTCTCCGGTAGCTAAAATAATTACTGTGAGAATTGTTCTAGCTTTGGCTTCTGCAAAACAGTGGGTTCTTCATCAAATAGACATTAATAATGCTTTTTTACATGGGTTTATTGATGAAGAATTGTATATGTTGCCACCTGATGGTTATGCTAAGGTGAAACAAGGAGAAGTGTGTCGATTGAAGAGGTCGATTTATGGCTTGAAACAGGCCTCAAGACAATGGAATATTGAATTGACTGCTGCCTTGTTAGAGTTTGGTTTTACACAATCAATTCATGATAATTGTTTATTTGTATATCATGAAGGGGTAGAATTTGTGGTTGTACTTGTATATGTTGATGATATGTTGTTGAGTGGTACTTCTGAACAGGTAATTACTCATTTGAAGACTTTTCTCAATCGGAAGTTTACTATCAAGAATCTAAGACCAGCTAGATACTTTCTTGGATTGGAAATTGCGCGGTCTTCTGCTGGTACTTATGTGAATCAGAGGAAGTATACTTTGGATCTTATTTCTGAGGTGGGTTTAATGGGTGCCAAGCCTGTTACAACTCCTATACCAAAGGGGTTAAAGCTTAGTAGTGAATCAGGGCAGTTACTTGAGGATGTTTCCAAATATCGAAGAGAAGTGGGAAGATTGTTATATTTGGGGCTTACGAGACCAGATATCACCTATGTAGTGCATCAGTTGAGTCAATATGTGCATGCTCCTAGAACAGTTCATTGGAGTTGTGCCATGCATGTGTTGAAGTATTTGAAGGGATGTCCATCGTTGGGTTTGTTTTATCCGGTCTCGACAGATTTTCAGCCTGTTGTGTATAGCGATGCTGACTGGGCAGCATGTATGGATAATAGAAAATCTTTGACAAGTTATTGTGTTTTTCTGGGGCAATCTCTTGTTTCTTGGAAGTGTAAAAAGCAAGTTACGGTTTCCAGATCGTCAACTGAGGCAGAATATCGGAGCATGGCTGATGCTGTGACTGAGCTTATGTGGATTTCTTTTATTCTTAGAGATTTGGCAGTACATTTTCAGCTTCCGGTTTCTTTGCATTGTGACAATAAAGCTGCATTACATATCGCTGCTAATCCTGTTTTCTATGAGAGGACTAAGCACATTGACATTGATTGTCATGTGGTTAAACAACCGCTCAAGGAAGGTTTAGTGACACCAATTCATGTTTCTTCTTCTTTGCAGATAGCAGACATATTTACAAAAGCTCTTAATGCCCCATTGTTCAATTTTTTCAAGTTCAAGTTGGGTTTGGTTGATTTTTACCAAATTCCAACTTGAGGGGGGGTTGTTGAAATATATAACATGTAAATAGTATTTTAACTTAGCTGGATACAACTTAGTTTAGCTGCAGTAGTACTACGTCGTATCAGTAGGTAGTTTTGTATATAAGCATTTCTTGGTTATTTTTTGTTAACTTTTGATATACAGAAAGGAATGATATTTCTCATTCACCAAATAGTCTCTGTTCTTTACTTTTGATCACTCTTTCATTATATTTTCTTTTTCTTTGTCTTAAAATTATTTATTTTAAAAACGAAGATGTAGTTATACAAGTTGTTTTTACCTTTTCTCGCATGAATTTAGGAAACTTCTTGGAAAGCAACATTGGATATATTATTATTATGTATTTATGTATGTATCATACAACATTACCAACATTATTATGTCTTTGTCTTAGTTAGCTTCCAATTATCTTCTTCGCCAAGTTCATACGTCAACCATTTTTCATTTCAGAAGAAGCTAACATGCAACAGAGAAATGTCATATCACTATATCAAAAGCTATCTTTGCCTCATATTTAAATAAATCCTTCTTAATTTTTAGTGGTTGAGCAATCAAATCAAGGAGTCTTAAACGGAAATGTCAATAGATTTCAAAGGGTAGTCGAAATACTAAATATTATCACACTATCACTCTATTAAAAAAAAAGAAAATGAAGACAGAACGGCTCATTGATTTCAATGGGTCACTAATATTGGATCCAGACTAATTGCGTCTAATAGCCAGGACGTTTTTGTCCAACTTTATACTAACGAAGATAGGCATCTGCATCGGTTTTTGATCTCGGGAGCTTTTCTTTCGCTATCAGAGGAAAGGATTCATGGCCTAACCCTTCAATCCATGAAGCCGAAATCAAGAAGACGGTTTTTGACATGAATCCAAATAAACCCTGGAGTAGATGGTTTCAATGTATTTTTTTTTCAAAATCAGTGTCGGAAGGTAGGGCCAAAAGTGGTGGCATATATCCAGGAAGTCTTCCGACTAGAACGATGGAAAAAGGATTTGAATCAAACCAATCTGGTATTGATCCCTAAAATCCCCTCTCCGAATAATATATCTCAATTTCGACCAATTAGCCTCTGTACTGTGCTTTACAAGATTATTTCTAAAGTTATTGTGAATTGATTGAAAAACCATCTGGATCATTTAGTGGAGGCGAATCAATGCAGTTTTATACCTGGCAAGCAAATAATCGATAATATTATCATCGCTCAGAAGGTCATTCATTCGATGCGAAAGAAAAAAGGGGAAAATAGGGTATTATGCTAACAAAGTGGATTTGAAAAAAGCATATGAACGGCTTCGCTAAGATTTTATACAAAATACTTTAACAGACATTGGGTTACCAAAAAATTAAATCAGTGTCATTATAAAGTGTGTGAAGATTATGTCTATGCAAGTCACTTGGCAGGGCACCCTTACTGATCCTTTCAATCCCTCACGAGGTATTCGTCAAGGCAATTCGCTCTCACCTTATCTTTTTATGTTATGTATGGAAAGACTAAGTCGCCTTATTTTGAAGGAGGTAGGACACGGACTTTGGAAACAAATAAAGCTGAGTCCTATAGGGCCTCACATCTCCCATCTTTTCTTTGCAGATTACCTCGTTCTGTTTGCTGAAGCTACAGAATCACAGATGTAAGTGGTAGTAAGGATTTTGGAGGTGTTTTGTAAAGCTTCAGGATAGAAAGTTAATACTGCTAAAACTAGGATTTTTTCTCCAAGAATGTTTCTCGAGAAAATGTGCATCACCTCAATCAAGCCCTACACATTAGATCTACATACAATCTTGGAAAGTATTTAAGAGTTTCGTTGATTCATGAGCATACAACGAGGAGTACCTACCAATACATCCTCGATAAAGCACAAAAGAAACTTCTAGGTAGGTGTGCAAAGGTTTTATCTCTAGCAGGGCGATTTACTTTAACTCAATCAGTACTTTCATCCATCCCAATTTTCACGATGCAAACGGTGAGACTTTCGAGGCAACTTTGCAATGATTTGGAGCAAATCATGAGGGATTTTATATGGGGTTCAACGGGTGAGCATAGGAAAATGTATTTAGTTAAATGGGAGACAATGTGTCAACCTAAAAAAGCAAGAGGCCTACGCCTTAAATGCATTCCTTCTTCCAATGATGTGTTACTGACAAAGTTAGGCTAGGCTTTGATTACTCAACCCACAACTTTATGGGTCTAGATCCAAAGGGCAAACTATCGAATAGATGCATATCATATCCCTCACACACTAGATAGGAAAGGGGCTTTGGTCATTTGGAGGGGGATATCTATAACTTGGCAGTTTGTATGCCAAGGTGTAACATGGAATCTGGGTAACGACAGTCGTGTTTTCTTTTGGCTGGATAATTGTGCGGATGGTTGGAGACCATTGATATAAGTGGCAAACTCTCCAATTACTGGCAGCGTTCTTTCCTCTACAATTACAAATTTTACGAATGAAGTTAACACTTGGCAATGAAATTTGTTCCAACAATATCCTACTTCCACAGTATGTATGAATATTGCAGCGATTCGTCCTAATGCAGAAGGCATAGAGGAAGATAAGCTGGTATAGGTACATGCTACTCACGGGAGGTTCACAGTGGTGTCAGCTTATGACTTAATCGAAATTAATAACAAGAATGCTAATAATAGAATATGGGAGTTAATCTAAAAATGGGCTGAGCCTTAGCAAATTAGGCCCTTCCTTTGGTTACTGACTAAGAGAAAACTCTTAATCAATCAACGACGAGTGGCTCGACATATCATACTGGATAGCAGTTGTCACTTTTGTGGGTAGGAAGAGTCAACATTGCATGGTTTACGAGATTGTTTGAGAGTGAAAGTCTTTTGGTGTAAATTCCCACTGAGGTGGTTGACACATATTTTTTTCAACAAGCTGAGGGGATGTGGGTAAAATCTAACCTTATAAAGCACTCACAAGTGAAGTACATAGAGTGTAATAAAGCCCACAGTGAAGCCCATAGCCATCGACTTCCACTTTGTTCGCGAACAAGTTCAGTCCGGCGCCCTCCGCGTGTCTCATATCTCCGCCGATGACCAAACAGCCGATACCCTAATAAAGCCCCTTCCCAAATCGCGATTTCTGGAGCTCAAAGTCAAGCTTGGGCTACGAAGACGTCCGCCAGCTTGAGGGGGCGTAATAAAGCCCACAGTGAAGCCCATTTCATGGACTAGAATATTCTTTGTAATCTAAGCCAGCTGTATAGAATTATCTTTGTAATCTAAACCAATTGTATAATATTGTAACAGTATACACTGCTTTAGTCTAGGCACTTACATAGGCTCTCAATTAGCTAAGTCTTCTCTTACAATTCTGTATAAATTCAAGCTCACAATACAATAAAGATACTTCAATTTCATAAGTCTTTTAGAGTGGGTTACAATATATGGAGTAGCTTGCTAGTTTTTATGACAATGGATAAACAAAAGCCTTTTTTAGGCTAAATTTGTTTGGCTGAAAGAAGGTACTAGAGCCGTTATGGATTATGTTGATCGGATAGTCAGGGCAGGAGCTATGGAAAGTTGCGTGTTTAAGACACATGGTTTGCCTATGGGTAATTTAGTTGGTTAGACCAAACTGACAGAAGACTGTGTCAAATTAAACACAGATGGAGCAATTAAACAAGGGTATAATATTTGAAAAACCAAAGGGGGTTAATTGTTTCGCAAATTTTTCGCAAACTTCTTTGGCACCAACAAAATAAAAAAACAAGCAAAATCAAAACAATAAAAACACCAGAAATTTGGTAACACAGTTCGGTATACCTTGCCTACGTCTACGGGGCCCTCACCCAGCTTAATAACTTTCACTAAAGTACAATAGATTTAACCAAGGCTTTACGGAGCTGACCCACTCAACCCTTGACACTATCTCTCAACCTCACTTTTCGTGAAAGAATTTTACACCCAAAAGTACGACTATCTCGTACTAACCTCGACAAAGGATTTTCTCAATCTATCTTTTAATGAAAGAAAAATGAACAAATAACTCAAGTGATAAAATAATAAATAACGAAAACAAAATACACTTAAGATAGAAAAGAACAACTTCTCGATGAGTTCTGCTCCACTAAAATAGATCTGGAAGTCGTCACAACAACAATGGGCTGGTTTACATAAACACTGACATGAAGTATATGTAGTTGATAGAGAAATCAATTAATAATCGCTTAGCCAATGAAGAATGATGCAGCCAAAAAAATCACACACAATCCCAGAACACCTAATCTGGAAAATTAGAAACTACCCCACAGTGTATTTCAATCACTGCACATGCATAAGCTCGAATCAACAAGTCTGGAAAATTCTACCCCTTAACCCACAATATACTGCAATCACTAAAGTTGTGCACAATACACACCCACTTCGTTATGCTACCATTCCATAATACTCACACCCACCATCTTAACTTTAACCTTTATTACCAAGACTCCAAAATTGCCTTTAGCTATATCATCGAGACATACACGAAAATAACTTCTGCAGCCATAGATAAAAGTATGCACAATATACACTCCCACGTCTCCTGTACTACATATTTGGAAACATAGACACATAAAGAGTCTCTTCTCCTCTAACACCAACATATACTGTCACGACACAAACACTTTAGAAGCTCTCTCTTCATAACCAGTCAATAATTCCACTGCATATTTAATTCCAAGACACCAACAGTGATACATCAAAAGATATATAGACATGCTCAATTAATGCAGTGTATTTTCCAAGAAGAAATTAACGCACGCCACTCCACACTTTTATTGCAAGACAACTTCCTTTATCTTATATCTCAAAAATCATAATACAAACTAGAATTCTTTTCCACTCTACCGTTATCCAACAACAATGTGATGCACTTATACTTCTATTCAAGATAGACTTCTTTCATATATGAACTGATATCCAAAAATCCAATTTAAATAAAAGATATCACATAGCTACACCTTATCTTAATTTGAATTTTAAGATTTACAATATCTTAAAGATCTAATAACCAAAATTGCCAAAATTAAATAATAGCATATATAATAAATATCTTAAAAATCTCCCCCTTTTTGGCATTTTTGTCACAAATAAGAAAGTCCCCCTTAAACCAACATCAAGTTCCAAAGAATATCCATCAAATTCTTCAAATTCTTCAAAAGCAATAATGAACAATCATCTAAATTTCTGCCCCTTGAGACAAAAAGATGCCAAAAAACAAGATGGATAGTCATGCATGTACCTTGAAATCTCCCCCTGAATGGAACATTCAACATAAACAATCTGATGTCTCCTCCTTGAAACAAAAACATAATCATAACAATCACGAATAGATGCAACGGAAAAATCATAAACACGTCAAGAAGAAAAATTACCACCATTCAAAACACTGAGAGATATGCCTGAAAAATAGAGAGATCCATACCGATGAAAGAGCTGAAGAGTCTTCGGTAGAGCCAAAAAGAAGTCACAATGTAAACAACTAAAAAGATGAGACGATAATAGCAATATAAAACTAAATAAGTAAAAATATATTTCTTTTCTTTTCTTTTTCGTTTCTTTTTTTGTTTTTTTTTTTAACAACACAAAAAAATACTTCAAAAATGTAAAGTACACTATCCCTATGTCCCTCAACGAATCTCAAACCTGGTGTTTTTTTAGGCTCAAATGAAGATTTGTAACATAAGTAGCCTGCAAGTTCTTGATAATCGACCCTTTTTCTTTCTCTTGTTTTTCTTCTTTTGTTCACATCTCTAATAACATTTTTTGCTAGATGATTTCTTCGGATTCGAGATGAAGAACCTTGGTTCAAATCAGCTTCCATTGTTTTAGTTGGTTTATCATCCGAAGTAACTGAAAGTTTTTCAGTTCTTGCAGTTACTTCCTCAACATTAACTAACTATAAATTAGTTTTTGCAGTTATTTCCTCAGTAGTAACTAACTACAAATCTTGACTTTTTTTTGTTTTTCCTTCACTATTTTGTGCTTGTACTTGACCCTTTCTAGTCCAAACTTGCTTTAATACCATGAGATGCTGCTGGAAATTTAATGGAGAGTATCTATATTTTCAGTTTTGACCCCTTTGAAACATCATTTGTAGTAACTGATAACATATTGGCCTTATATGTCCAATGTCTCCATAAAAATGACATGTGGGTATAAATCTTCGATTCTTTCTCGATGTTTCTTCTTCTCAGACAGATTTGGATATGTCATCTTTCTTCTCATTTACTTTAGAGCACTCACACTTATAGCCAATGCCTTGAAGATCCTCTTTAACTTTACCAATCTTTAACAACTTTTCTAGCTTTTTGATACCTCCATTTAACATTCTCAATCCCTTTTCGGTACTTACTAATTTTATTCTAGCTTCACCAAGCTCATTTGATATCAACAGCAATTTCTTTTCTAACCCTTGGTTGGTGTTCTTCATGGAAAGATTCTCTACCTTCAATCTTTCATTCTTTCTACGCGTTTTCACCAATTTTTCATTCATAGCTTTGTAATCCTTATAAATATTCCCTTTGTATCATCTAGGCCAGTACCATCACTGTCATAATCTGATATTGGATCTTGAGCTGGATTGTTTTCAAAATTTTTTGATGTTCCCTCTTTCTGACCTTCAGTTACTGCTAAGCAAGTAATTGGACTTTTGCTATGTAAGATAACTAACGCCGCATCATTTTCTATTTCTTCTTCGCTAGCATATTCACTCTTGGAATTATTTTTACTTCAGGTTCTTATGTAGGACTTTCCTTTTTCTTCTTCACAGTATTAGCATATTCGGATTGAATGTGTCCGAAACCTTGACATTCATAACATTGGATTCTCTTTGCCTTTCATTCACACTTTTACGTCTTGAGTTGTTGTCTTGAATTGTTACTTGATGAACTTCTGCCATATTGTCCAAATTCGAATCTGTCCTTCTTCATTCTTTTCGGCCATTTACCAAAATTTCGTGTGAGTAGTACTAAGTCTTCGTTTTCATCTTATTCATTTTTCGCATCATTCACACTTTTTCTAGTTTCTAACTTTAGTGCCTCTCTTGTAGCCATGTTCGCAAAACTAGAATCTGCACCAACTTGTTACCAAGTTCTGAATCGGTAACCTCACTCTAACACCAATTAAAAAACCAAAGGAGGTTAATTGTTTCGCAAACTTTCCGCAAACTTCTTTTGCACCAACAAAATAAAAAACAAGCAAAACCAAAATAATAAAAACACCAGAAATTTGGTAACGCAGTTCGGCACACATTACCTACATCTACAGGGCCCTCACCCAGCTTAATAACTTTCACCGAAATACAATAGATTTACCCAAGGCTTTATCAGTGGAATCGGCAAAAAGCAACAAAAAAAAAGAAGGAACATAGTGCAGAGAAGTTGCATGGGCATTTTTTGAAGTTGCTTTATTAATGGTCACCTGGTGGTTAGATATTGCAATGAAGATGCACCGAGTCCGACTAAATCGCTTATAACAATCTTGTTTTAACTGGCTTGTTATTGCAGTTGCTGTTAAATATAACACAAACTTTAGTTATGGACCAGAACAACTATGAACTTGTATCAACGAAGAAAATGCAGAAAAATACATGCTTTGTTGTCCATTGCGGATGAACAAGCTCCTGAAACTTTTAATCGACCTTTATGAAAGTTATATATCCGTGTGTAGTTAATGTCTTTTTGTTTTTTGTTTTAATGCGTGAACCTCTTAACAATCGTTCACAAACTTATTTAAGCAGGTTGCAGGAGACTTTAAATAACTTTGTTTATAATAACTCTACATCATAGGGACAATAAAGGAGTTCAAATCCTGCCTAATCCGGTTTGAAGTTAATAGGATCAATATGAACTTACGCAAATTTGGATTGAGTTTGAATTTAAAAAATAAAATAACATTGGAACTCATTCTCATGCATCACAACAAAAGCTCTATCTTCTTTTACATACAAAACTACTATGTTATGTCCATTGATAAATATTTTTGAATGCGTTCATGTTCGATCAAGCTTCTAGTTTAGGTCAAATATTTTAAACCTAATCGAATTTTGAGTTAAAAAATCCTATAACCCAATCCAACTTGACTTAACTCAAGATTAGGCTTTTCAACTATCATTAATTTCTTGATACAATTTGATGATATTTATATAATTTTCCTTTATATATAGAATGCTCGAATTTTGAATTAATAATATTTTTCTATGATTTAATTTTATAATAATAACCAATAATTCACAATAAAAAACATATTGATACATTACATACAAAACATATTACTCAATCTCCCGGATAAAAAGTCTTTTCTTATCAAAATAAAAAACTTTTTACTTGCAAAAAAATGTAGCAAATAACATATTGTTGTATTATGAAAAACATAAGAAATAATATATTGCAATGTTAGAAAAAAACATAGGAAATAATATATAGCTACGAAAGAAAAAATGTAGCCAGAAACTATTGGCTACATTTTATTTTTATAGTCAATCATTTGGTGCTAAATTTTATTCCCGCCAAAGGCGACTTATATTCGATATTTAGATACATTTTTTTTAATTCTTTAGCTACGAAACTATTTTGTCCTTAGTACTCTTTGTCTATAATTTAAAAAAATGTCACTTATAATTTTTTGCTACGAGAAGTTGACGACACTTTATGTGACGAAACAGAAACATCACAAATAACTATACATGACATTTTTGGAAGAATTGGCTACGCTTTTTTTAAAGCCTATTATCTACTTTGCTGTAGTGATACAATTACTGAAGCAACGCTGATAACACATGTCAACCGTTCCAGCCGTATTTCACTGCGCGTCCATGGAGTAGGGAGAGGAGAGGCGCTGTTAACCGCATTTGAAACTCTGGTTTTTAGTTTTAAGTTTTAACACACACTAAGAGAAGAGTTTAGAAAGCCTGGACCTTGGTCCGCATGTTTGGACCCTATTGTCGTGGTCTTAGGTTGAACTCATTTAGGGATGGCAATAGGATAGGTAAACTCGCCCCACTCTCATATCTGTCCTCATTTTCATCGGAAATTTTTTGGCACCCC
Organism: Erythroxylum williamsii; assembly: GCA_027564335.1. Lineage (NCBI taxonomy): Eukaryota > Viridiplantae > Streptophyta > Magnoliopsida > Malpighiales > Erythroxylaceae > Erythroxylum > Erythroxylum williamsii. The sequence continues at coordinate 10,521,595 of JANITW010000001.1, read as the reverse complement.
CTATATCCATACCCATTGAAGGTTTGACCCTATCAGGTACCCGTTTACTCGTCTCTTTTTTTTTAAGATAAGCTTATTTGATACGAATGGACTATTTGTTTTTCTTTTAAATTTGCATGCTACATTCATACATACATATTGAATTTAAATAAGCTTATCTTTATTTAATTGTTGGGTTTGTATGTATATATATATAATGGCAAAATTGTAATTATTATATAACGGGTAAACGGGTATAGGGGGTGGTATCCTCATACTCGCCCTGATACCCGACGGGTATTTTTGCTAACCCTCCTACCTGGCCCACGGGTAAAAATTTACTTCCCATACCCGCCCTCGTTCGGGTAATTTTATCAGATACCTATCGGGTTCGGGTACAATTGCCATCCCTATTTATATCTGTTGCATACAACACCAAATTTCCCTATAAGCATTAACACATAAAACTCTAATAATCAAATATCATAATGTCAACAAAAGCATGTGATATATACCAACACAAGCAGAACACTCCCAACACTTTAACATAATCGTAACAGAACTTTCATGCATTCATGTATTTTTCATATTGTAGATATAAACATCAAGTCTTTAAAGGTAAAAATAACTACAATGCTTTTGATTCTTTGGATTGGAAATTTATCTTAAGCTCTTTACAAACTCTTAGGGTCCTTGCTGAATTCATTGGTTAGATAGAACAATATATAATTATAGTTTCCGATGACATTCTAATCAATGAAGAGTCATCAATATTATACCATTTGGTGATTATTTATGGAGAATCTACTATTTATAATGCATGATATCTTAATCGAATCATTAATTGACTGTACACAAGTATTTTATCATTTAGTGAATTGTTGTCCTTTCGTTGGGACTCTACCATCTACAGTTATATAGGGATTCTAGGATCCACCTATAATGTCATAACATATAACTCTTCTAGGTGTAGGTAGACATAATTAAAATAAGACTCCACGGAATTCCAAGTCAAGTTTTGTATAATTATCACCATTCTCATATATATCATATCGAAATATTCATGTCTTATAGTCATCAAATTTCTTAAATTATGAACATTTAAAATCCATTTCCCATATTTTACACTCATTTTTTTGCTGAAATCAATTTCAATATTTATACATATACTCAACCACAAAACTTCTACAATCTTAACTTATGTAAAAAGAAACCTAATTTATTGATTTTATTCAAACTCATATAAGAAAGTTCATAAATAAGAAGCAACATAGAAATACGAAAGGAATAGAAGAAACCTGAGATTACATTATGAAAACTTGAAAACCCTTAAAAGGAACTTGAGAGATAATAGGGAGAGATAAGAACAACTCTATGCACTTTTGAAACTTTTAAAGTTTATTTAGGGATGATTTAAGAGAGGTACTTGCTTTACAAACCTAATCCAACTAAAACATATTTAAAAGGTCAAAGCAAGTAGGTGACTATTTTAACTCTTAGTTACTAAAACAATCATAACCTACCCTACATATCTTAGAATCTCGTGATTTATGACCCTAAGTAAACTAAACATATAAAGCTAAAACTTTTATGTTTTAGACATCTTAAAAATGTTACTCTAACTATATAAGAAAACACCAAAAAATAACCTCTAAAACATAGTCCCAAAAATGGCTTACAATCTTTAGGCTCATCAACTCCAAAACATACCCTAACCTGAACTAACACTAATCAAACGTCCAAAAAAAACTTACAAAGACACCTAAACAATATATGAAACATTGGGAAACACTTAACATATAACATGTAAATAAGAATGACCAACTCTACAAATTGAGAATACAAAAGACAAAAATCTAAAATGTTACAATTCTTGTGAACTATGAAATTCCCATAAAATTTGCACCATTTGACTACACATTATGAGGAGCCTAATATTGGAATCGAAATCTAATCTTTTATTTAAAGCTTAAATCTTCTTATACAGTAGTTATAGTGGTTGGTAGGCAATAATATGGTTCGGATCATAGATATTTTCCTTAACATTGATACAAATATAAAACATCATGAAAATATTACGTATATTAGTAAGACCAAATGACATAGTTAATTAGTCATATGAATTCCAATTAAATTCATTGTTTCAAATTATATAACTTTACATAACATGCAATTGATACATTATTTTTACTAACATAATTACCAATCATATCTAAAAGAGCAAAATCCTTTCCTAAAATATGAAATCGATAATCCATAAGTTCATTAATGCGATTTTATATGAATTTTGGTTATAAAAGATAGACACATCATTATAGATTTGTTCATCTGGACTAGTCACCACAATGGATGCCTCTCCTTTTTGCAAAGTTACTCTCTTTAGCATGTACAGATTTACAACAATCTTCTTTGCATTCATAAATACCAGCACTCCTTTAATCACTTTCCTGATCTTGTTTTGAATCTCAAATCTGAAACTGAGATCTTCCAGTTATCCTACAAACAAGAAATTCTTCTTCAGGCCTTCCACATGTCACACTTTTTCAATAGTCTGAGTTGTCCCATCTTACATCTTTAACTTGATGGTGCTGATACCAACGATCTTCAGAGCTTGATCATTACAATTGTACATAGATCCCCTAGAGACAGATTCATATTGATGGATTCATTCTCTTCTAGAGGTCATACGAAAAGTAGCTGCTGAATCAAGATGCCGTACATCAACAAATCTTCTCTTACCTCCAACAGTCATTGTCGCTTCACAGAACATGCACCTCCATCATCTGAAGTATTTGTCGCATTTCCTTGAGGAATATAATATTTCTTATTTAGGTTCCAACAATCCTTCTTCAGGTGCCCTTTCTTGTCAGTTGTAGCACTTGAAATTCTTCTTACTCCTTGATTTTGATCTATAATGACTAGGACTCCCACTTGGGCTACGTTTCATTGATCTTCCTTTGCTCACTGTCAAGGCCTCCGCTTGTTGCAAATTTGCCGGCCATTCTTCCTTACTTTTGTGACGACTATCTTTTTCCAGAATAGTAGCTACAATATTATTGAAGAATAGAGTATCTCTGTTGTTTCTTAAATTGATGATAAGTTACTCATACGAATCTGGTAGACTTTAGAGTAGAAGTTCCATACATTCACTTATCTATATTGTGTGTCCCAATGATGTGAGTTGGAAAAATATAGTATTTAAAGTATTTAAGTGCTTCGTCACCCGAAGGGGATTCTGTTATGCCTAAAGTGTATAGTTTCCTCTTCAAAAAAATTTTGTTGTGAAGTAATTTGACCTTGTACAATTTTAAGAGATGATCCCAAATCTCTTTGACGTTTTCTTCTCTATGCTTGACAACACCCCATCTGCTAATGTCAGATGCAGATTTGCAATAACATTCTCATCCATCTCATTTCACTTATTATCATCTATGAATGTTGTCAGCCTTTCGCTGATGGCTGCCAAACAGTTATCTTTTCTAAAGATAACCTTCATCTTCAACTTGCACAATGAAAAATTACTCCAATTGAACCTTTCAATCTTAAATTTTGCGGCCATTGCTTCTATCATGAACATAATTTTGGCTACCACTATTTCACGTGAATAGTACCCATATGTATAAATAGTACTCATACATATGAATAGTTTCATAAATGTGAATAGTACTATATGCATATGCATGAATTGAACCGTATACATGAATAGTACTGTATACTTGAATTATAGTAACTGCATAGTTTAATGCAAAAATAAATGCATGAATAGTTGTCACCTTTTGTGGTTACTGTTTATCAACTTTCACTGTGATCACCCGAACTCTAAACGAATTACACAAAAAAGTTTGTCGTAATTTTCTCACCTTGCTTTGATACCACTTATTGTAAAAATCAACAAGATTAAAGCATATTCACAGCTAAAAACGATTGAAGGAATAGTAATGAACATATAAATTTTACGTGAAAAACTCCTAAATTAGGATAAAAACTACAAACAAGGATAAAAGAATTTCACTATGAAATTTAGGAGTACAACCTCTCTCTATTTTACAAAAAGAAACACTAACTCTTTCTCTAAATAGGAAAAACACTCTCTAAACTTTTGTGGAGATTTAATAGAAAAAGAGATTTATGAGATATTAGAAAACTGATATAGGAAGACCTATTTATAGGCCTGCCATACACGTACACCTAGTTATAGACAGATTGTCTATAGCTGACCTCTTTTTTTTTCTTCCTATTATTTCTAACTTTATGAAATCAGCTGCTTTCTTTCTTGACTTTGGTGGAGTCAGCAACAACATAATAGGATAGTCATATCTGACAGTAAGCAAAGTTAAAGGTTCAAAGACAGATGGTTTGGAAATGGAGAATGAAGAAAAGAGTGCTTCCATGACTCAGTACCAACTTCCAAGGTTTCATGATAGAGAAACATGAGCCTTTGGCTTTGGTTATTGGCCTAATGGATAATGGCGTAGGCTCTAGGGTTTATTTCTCTATGAATGTCTTGAGTTCGACATCCCACAATTTAAGCCAAGTTTTGGGGTTTACCAGGACTAATGACCTAGGCCGGTACCTTGGAGTTCCACTTCTTCATGATCGAGTTAGGAAGCGCACTTATCAACACATCCTCAATAAGGTTCATCAATGATTTTCGAGTTGGTCCTCCAAGCTGTTATCCTTTGCAAGTCGCCTCACCTTAGCTCAGTCGGTTCTAGCGGCACTGCCCAACTGTACCATGCAGACAGTCTGGTTGCCCTGTCGTCTATGTGATGATCTGGAAAAGGCTATGCGTCAATTTTTATGGGGTTCGTCCAATGGATCCAAGTCAATTCACTTAGTTACCTGGGACAAAGTTTGTCAACTGAAGGAGCAGGGGGACCTTGGCATTCACAAAATTTGAGAAACCAACGATGCCTTCTTGACCAATCAACAAGCCTCATGCTCTATGGGTTAAGGTGCTATCTGCGAAATACAAATTTGATGCCACCGCCCTATCCACCACTATCAATAATAGGGGTGGCTCCACGATCTGGAGGGGCATCAAGGCCACTTGGCATTTCGTTCTCCAGGGGTTGACATGGGTGATTGACAATGGGGGCTGAGCTCGATTCTAGCTTGATCCTTGGGTTAAACGAGTGGGGCCATTTATTCACCACGCTTCCACCCCCATCCCTACTCCGACTACCACCCTCAGTGTCCAAAACTTTGTGGACAACATCGGGAATTGGAATTGGAGACATTAACGATGCCCTCCCGCTCGAGATCTCTCGTGCCATTGCAGGAACATTTCCTCCGAAATTGTACTTAGGCTCGGACAAGTTAGTTTGGGACCCGTCTGATTCTGAACAATTCACCATAGCCTCCACTTACTCCATGATCATGGATCACAACGATACAGTAGGTATTGGATTTTGGAAGGCCATCTGGACTTGGCCTGGACCTCAACGTATCAGGTCTTTTCTATGGCTTCTCTCTCACGATGGCCTCCTCACTAACCAACACCGTGCCAGGAGACACCTTACTACGGATGGCTCATGCTCTCATTGCGGTCTTGACGAATCCTCATTTCACATCATGCGAGATTGCATCAAAGCCCGCCACGTGTGGGTTGCTTTTCCTCCATAGCTTATGAACCGTGATTTTTTTAACATGTCAGCGCGCCAGTGGATTCTTACCAATATGCAAACACACCAGCGGGTGTTTGGACAAGATTGGTCGACTCTTTTTGGTGTCACATGTTGGCTCCTTTGGGGTTGGCTTAATAAGTCCATTTTTGATACTCAGTTTTTGTGGCCCTCCTCACTTATTCATGTGATTTTGTCTTTTGTAGATCAAATCTCTAAGTCGACAAAGGGGCACTAGCACGAGGCAACGGGCCAACGGATTTGCCGAACAGATCTCATTCGATGGCGGCCACCTCCTCCCGCGTAGGTCAAGTTAAACACTGACAATGCTTGCACCCGTTCTTCCTATTCGGCCGCCACATGAGGCCTTCTCCGGGATAGCACCGGTAATTAGCTTGGTGGCTTTGTCCAGAACCTCGAATGGTATTCTTTGATTTTCGTAGAACTTTGGGGAGTGTATATTGGCCTCATGCTCAAGTGGAATTCAGGCTATCGCCGGATTGAACTTTAGGTGGATTCAGTAGTGGCGCATAACCTCCTCTCCTCTTCGGCCTGACGGTCCGAGACCCACAATCCCATCATCACAAGGATCAATGAACTATTCACCAGAAATTGGATTGTGGTACACCGGCATATCTACCACGAGGGCAACCGATGTGCAGACTGACTGGCATCTTATGCAAAGCATTTTGCGTTAGGTCCCACTTATTTTGAAACTCCACCCATTGGGTGTCATGTACTCCTCTTGGAGGATCAAGCGGGACTCTGTTGTCCTCGACTCGTTACGTAATGTGTCTTTTTCCCATTAATAAAAAGAAAGATACTTCAATAGTTCGATCGGGGATTTTCGTGATTGAATAATTAGATTTAATTTATTATTATTATTATTATTATTATTTTATTATATAAAATTAAATATTGGTACATTATTTATTTTATTGAAATATTTTATTTTTATTTATTTACTTCTTAGTTATTATATATCAATTTATAGTAATTTAATATTGATTGAAATTCAAACTTTAATTATTTCCAATGACATATCTGATCCGTTTTGAAAACATCTTTTTTCAATGCAAAAGATTCGATACATAATTGTCGTTCTTTTAAACCTTCTTATCAATTGAAATGGTTGTCCTAGTTTTGATACTAATTAGATTAAAGACGTAGCCATATGATTCGGTCATTGTTTGACTTGCATGTAAAATTCCTTTCAACTTGGAAAGATGTAGTAGGTTCATACTGAAACCTAAGTATAACATCAAACTCAATTTAAATAATCCTCGACACTTTTTTTTTTTTTGAATGGTATCGATCCTCGACACCGACTTCTATATTAAAATTAAACATTTATTATATGTTTTCATTAAATGGATGTCTAAAAAATAAAGTATTATAGGAAGTTATTATTATTATTATTCTCATTTTAAAAATGAAATATTATTAGAAATTTGTGAATTTTTATACGTCATCGAACATGTCTTTGGATTGTTTACCATTTATCTCTTTCGGATGAGGACAGGCATACAAAAAATATCTATCTTAATAGAAAGGTGACGTGGATGTTCACTGGTGGTTTGTTAGGTGCCTAGATATTTTCAGATATCATGTTCGACACGAGTTTGCCACTTGACCGACGTGGATTTTCGCCCCCTATTCTTCACCCTTCTGCTTTCTCTAAACTACTAGATCGCCATTGCTCCTTCAGTACCCACGTAGACAATTGTATTACATTACATTATCAAATTGTATTTAAAAATCTAAGCACAAATTCAAAGTCACTGTCAGATCCTTACAATGGGGGACCAATAACAAACATTGTCTAGTCCACTCTTCACATACCAAAAAGAAAATGAAAAAAAGCATAAGCAAATATAGAAATTATTGAGCGTTTAAAAGAACCAATTTTGGGGGCAGGCATTATCGTAATATGGAAGAGAAGAGGCAAATATCATACCCTGACAAAAACCACACTAGCAAAGTCCCACAACTATTTCTTTCTGACCTCACACAACGATGCAATACTACTCTGTTTGAGTAGACTCGGACCCAAAGTCTGATGCCAAGCATGGATGAAGAAGATGTACAACGATTGAAAGAAGGTGATGGGGAGAACCATCACAGCTCAGGCAAAAGGCTGAAATGCTTAAAGTATAATGAAGAATCCGTTGTTGAAGGTGAAGAAGAAGAAGAAGAGAGAAACGAGGATTCAATGGACGAACAGAGAGGATCAGGTGTGTTCTTCTACCCCACCACACCTACCTCCTTCGTCGTCTCGGATGTTCTGGACCCCGACTTTCCTGTCATTTACGTTAACAAGGTCTTCGAGACCACTACTGGCTACCGCGCTCACGAGGTCCTCGGTCGAAACTGGTACTTCTTTCCTTCTTTTTGTTGGAAGTGATAGGGTTTTCTAATGTTGATGGGTTCTCTGCTTTCTGATTGGTGATTTCCTAGCTTCACTCTGTGGTTCTGCTGCTGGCACAGTAAATTAATTGTGGATATGGCAAAATATTTTGGATTCGCATGCTTTGTTTTGGATCTCTTACAAAGTCCTATATGGAAAGCAAAGCACCAACAGGTTAGAAAAATTGTTAGGCGTAAAGCTTGTAAACTAAGAAGGAAATTCTTGAATTCTGTGTTTGGTTTACGTCATCGCACTCAATTAATTGAACAATTCAAATGTCCAAAAGGAAGACGTTTTTCAGTCACGTCAAAATGGGAGCCTTTTTGCCACTCACGGGGTAGCCTAGCGGTAGAAAGGGGGAGAAGATTGTGAAAAAGTTGTGGGTTCGAACTTTGGGAGGAGTAGCTTCTCTTTGAGTGGTCGTAGTGATAACGACCTATCCTAGGATGTAGGTACTTCTGATATTGACTAGGATCAAACCCGAATTTACCTATCTATGAGTTTGAGTGGGTGGCTCATAGGTCCCAGGTAGTCAGGTCAAGCCCGAACCCTGAGTTAAAAAAAAAAAAAGGGAGCCTTTTTTTATTATTATTCTTCTGTTCATGGATGAGAACCGTCACATGCATCAAGTAGCTAGATCATTGAGATGATTGAGTTACCTGTGCTGATAAAGCTATCTAAATAATGCCATTTTCAATTTTTCACTGCCCGAGTTAAGCTGCTGTGAACTGAAGGAAAAAATCTTCCATATCCTTGAAATAACACGAGAATTAATTGGCAGTTTTCTTAGGTTAGTTTTGGTTTATAGCGGGAGGAAGCTAGAAAAGAGAGTTCTTCACAAGCTTGATGTTCATAAACCCATGATCGAAGTGCTTCACCCTGGAACTTGTGACTTTTAGATAGTTACATAATGGAAAAACGCATATTTAAGATCAGAAGAAGGCTTTAGTACAACCCTTGAGTCTTAGAACTGCTAGACTATGGTGTGTTGTGTTAGCTTTAAGATACAAATAAGAGCCGCATCTTCAAAGTCGAGGTTCATTGATTAGGCTGCACATTTGACTTTCAATAGTCTGTCTCCTTGCTCTTTACATTTAGCTTGTAAGTTTATTGCCTAGTTTTGTTGAAGAATATTGTAGCGGCAGCAGTATTCTGAGATGCAGGAGCATCCAAGATAAAGCTGATTGGCGGTGGATTCCGTTATGGCTACTCGGAAAGATAGAGAAGAAAGAAAGTATATGATGGATAAGAGGAATCTGATGAAGAAAATAGAATCAAATGAAGAGACTATCAGTATAGAATTAGCGTTTCAGGAAAGAATCAGAAGCTTTGATACCATGTCAAGAAATCCGGACAAAATTCTCATTTATACTAATGGTCTATGTACATGGGCATATATATCAACCAGACAGCCTCACAAATGGGACGTTAATTTCTATCAATATTTACCTTCCTAACCAGTATATACAGTTCATCAGAATCCCTAAAGATCAGGAACTAATCCCTAAAGTTTAGGGATTTCATCAAATCCTTTATAATCACAAGATCATCTACATCAAACGCATCATTTGACAAGTTGTCACCTAATGAGACCGTTGTTGGTCTTAAATAGGATTGACTAAACTGGAATTCTATGCCATAGATATAGCATCTAATTATATACATAGGCACGATTATGAAATGCTGAAGTGCATCAATGTAATAATCCTTTCTTCAGTTCTACTTGGTATCAAAGCTCTTGCATACTTTCTACTGGCTGTTAGTGCTAAAAGACAGCCTTCAGTGCAATTTGTACCTTAATAATCCTCCACCAGCCTTCAAGTGCTGGAAAAGAAGGCATCTCATTCTGAAAATCTCACTGACCTGCTGTTGTTAGTTATCATTAACCTTTCTTTTTATGTAGTGCTGCCTGTTATTGACACCACTGAAGGCTCCGTGCTTGTTGTCATTGTGTCTCACATCAAATCCATAGAGGCGTATTTAAATTTGGTTAAATCTGGGCTGGGTTTAAGTATTTGGTCAAATTATCATCAAACTATGATCAAATCCAGGAAACTCTTGCAACTGTGGTCAAACTTTAGTCAATTAATTGGTTAAATCACTTGTGTAGGTCTTTTATTTCCATCATTGATGCATGTTGATTGCGTTACTACTGTAAGTCTCACCACCTGTTGCTACTTTAATCTATGTTTATAGCTTGCCAATAACTTTGACAACACGACAGACCTCCACTTTGTTGTACCTTCAACCTTGTTGACTACTCCAACGTGCCAAGCCTTTCAAAAATAAAAAATAAAAAAGAATCTTTTGAGTATGAAATGAACTTAATACTGGAGAAATTAAACAATTATGTTGATCCTAAAAGCCTTGTCAAAGTTTCCTAATTCCCATTAATTGTCTCAAATGGTATTATTTCTTTTTTCCTTGTCCTTATTGACTCAAAATTGATTCCAGTCTAGTTCTTAGGTTATTGATTCAGGTGCAATGATTCATATGAAATTTAAACCTATATAATTTATATCGTGTGTAACGAGATTTGGTCATAATAAAATTTACCAAAATGATGGTTTAGTCCCTTTTTTTTTGGGCTATCCAAGGGAGCATTTGCCCCATACCTTCTCTTCTTTTACACAATGTTTTGGGACTGCTAAACCAGCCTTACACATTTCTTTGCCAGACACCACCAGTCATGAAATCCTGTGCCAAACCAGCCTCAAGATTAAACACAAACCAACAGAATTAGCTAGTGTCCTTTGTAAACAGAGGTTTTGATACATAGAAATACTCTCCTAATCATGTTTGTTTGACTTTTTAAGGTGAAATTTATCTGTCAGCCTTTCTTGTAAAAATTTTTCCCTTGTGATACAATTTCTGTTCCTTTGGTTTTCTTCTTCTAATGTCCCTAGTAAACCAAGTTCCTTACATAAAGTATGCCACTGATCATTTTATTGGATTGTTTTGTCTGTCAGCCCTTTCTTGGAATTGTCCCCTGTTTTAATACCATTGTTATTCCTTAGATTTTATCCTAACCTAATGAGTCCTTTCCAACGATTTGGTTCCTCACTATATAATGTTCGGTATGAGGCCGGCAAAAAACTAAAATATTCTTCTTTTCCCACAAATTCATGTAAATTTTTTACGGTTTTCTTATCTCTCACTTGGATGCACCAGTAGTGGTTGAGTTCAAGCCATTATCCTTTGATTTGATTGTAGTATTCTGCGACTGACAAGTTGTTGAAATTTTAGTTTTCAACTCATAGACTTTGAGTAGGTTTGACAGAGAGTTTCCTAAGATCTCCTTTGCAATAGTGAGAAACATGAGATTTTTATTAATCTATAGTTGCATTGATATCCACATCTAGGACATAATCATATCCTTCTCATTCAAGCTTGAAACACTAGATCATCTGGTTTTGGCCTTCAAAGTGCCTCGGTCTCTCCTGCCTTTGAAGATATTTCTCACCATTTGAGACAACCGTAGGTAATTCTTTCCATCTAACCAACTTGATATTATCATATTTGGTAGGTCACCAGAGATTCTGCATGTGGATGAGACTGTAAGTGGACTAGGTGACCATAGTAGTGCTTGATAAGTTCCCCTCAGAAAGGTCTGACATTCTGGAACTACTTGGAGAAGTTGTGCGTAAACAGTCCGAAAGATATTATGCTGACTAGATACAGTTTTGAAACTATGTTGTCATAAAACCTATGCAACCATGAACTCGAGGTGGGGCAACACATGCATGACAATCACTAACTAACAACAGTCGGATGGCTATTGACAATAGGACGAAAATAACAGATTGCTGGCAAATGGAGGTTGGTTTAGTGTTTTCAGGCTGTATATGTCAGGTCAATATGTTTAGTTCTTCTGAGCTCTTGAAACTGATGATGACAGTCCAACACTGAGAGTTAGTTCTTCAGTCTGATTTAAGAATCAACTGGTACTCCAAACTTGTCATTCTGTTGTTCTTTTATTTCTGATTCAAAGTATGTAATGATCAGTTCCTCCTCTGAAACTGTTTTGGTTACCAAAACTCTATGCTTTGATTGGAACCGATGTTCAAGATTACTTTTTCATGAGACCATGTCACTTTGTCACTTATTTTACAGAATAAATGTCAGAAATTCATTATTAAACAGAAGTTGTTTCTTTTCTTTCAGTCGTTTCTTGCAATATAGGGACCTGCATGCTCAAAGACGGCATCCTTTAGTGGACCCTGTTGTTGTTTCTGAAATCAGAAGATGTCTTGAGGAAGGGGTTGATTTTCAAGGAGAGCTTGTTAATTTTAGGAAGGATGGAACTCCATTGGTTAACCATCTAAGACTTGCTCCTATACATGATGATGATGGAACTATTACACACATAATAGGAATTCAAGTGTTTTCAGAAGCAAAAATAGATTTGAACCATGTATCTTACCCAGTGTTCAAAGAGACTTGCAGCCACCAGTCTGATCAGTCAGCCCACTATTCTTCCCTAACGGAACAATCACAATTTATTCAGCATCAAGAAATCTGTGGGATATTGCAGTTATCAGATGAAGTATTGGCACACAATATTTTATCACGTTTGACACCAAGGGATGTTGCATCTATTGGGTCTGTCTGCCGAAGGATCCGTCAATTGACGAAGAATGAGTATGTAAGGAAGATGGTTTGTCAAAATGCATGGGGAAGAGAGGTCACAGGCACATTAGAGCTGATGACTAAGAAGTTAGGATGGGGACAGTTGGCTAGGGAGCTGACCACCCTTGAGGCTGTATGTTGGACGAAATTGACAGTTGGAGGATCAGTTGAGCCTTTACGGTGCAATTTCAGTGCATGTGCAGCAGGAAATAGACTTGTTTTATTTGGTGGAGAAGGAGTTAACATGCAGCCTATGGATGATACTTTTGTTCTCAATCTGGATGCTGCAAATCCAGAATGGCAGCGAGTGAGTGTGAAATCATCGCCCCCAGGGCGCTGGGGCCACACTATTTCATGTCTCAATGGTTCCTGGCTGGTGGTATTCGGCGGATGCGGAAGTCAAGGGTTGCTTAATGACGTTTTTGTTCTAGACTTGGATGCAAAACAGCCCACGTGGAAAGAAGTTTCTGGAGGAACTCCCCCCCTTCCTAGATCATGGCATAGCTCGTGCACAATAGAAGGTTCTAAATTGGTTGTGTCTGGTGGGTGTACTGATGCTGGGGTGTTTCTTAGTGATACGTACTTGCTGGATCTCACTACGGACAAACCAAAGTGGAGAGAGATCCCAACTTCTTGGGCACCTCCTTCTCGGCTGGGACATTCGCTTTCAGTTTACGGACGAACCAAAATTCTAATGTTTGGTGGCCTTGCCAAGAGCGGACATTTACGATTGAGATCAGGTGAAGCATACACTATTGATCTAGAGGACGAAGAACCACAGTGGAGAGAGTTGGAGTGTAGTGCATTAACTGGGTTGGGCAGCCAGAATTGTGTGGTTCCACCTCCTAGACTTGATCATGTTGCTGTTAGCATGCCTTGTGGGAGGATCATAATATTCGGAGGTTCAATTGCTGGGCTGCATTCACCTTCACAGCTTTTCTTGTTGGACCCTTCTGAGGAGAAACCGACATGGAGGATTCTTAACGTGCCTGGCCAACCTCCCAAATTGGCATGGGGTCATAGCACCTGTGTTGTTGGAGGGACTAGAGTGCTGGTATTGGGTGGACATACTGGTGAGGAATGGATTTTAAATGAACTGCATGAGCTATGCTTGGCAAGTAGGCAGGACAGTACAGAATCCTTTTGACGGCCACATATGTTGTGCATGACTTCAATTTTCATTCAAGTCATATGACCAGGACCGGCCGCTTTGATTAGAAAGGTTTTCTCTCATGATCCATTTAGAAGTTGAGACTTCTAATCAGTTTGACCTTTTCATGGTTTTCCTTCTGCAGTTTGTGTTGATCATCTATGCAGACTATAGGTTCTTCTATGTTGTGTACAATAACTTCAGAAGTTGATTGTAATATGTGTTTCTCCATATCCAAATTATAGCCGATGTTTTTATTTTGCTTACTTGACGGTAAACCGAGTTTGATGCGGTTGATATTAACTGATATTAATAATTATAATAAATTTTCAATCGTTTTAATATGGAAAATAAGATGAATATGGTAATTAGCATTTTAAACTCATTTATAGCGCCTAATATTGTTGATAGGAAAAAAACCATTATAAAATAATAAATTAAATTGAATGGTAACATGTTTGCTGTAAATTAAAGAAGAATGTATTTGTTCTATCTCTTGGCATATGATATGAACCAAAACCTCTAGAAAATAAAAATCAAAACTTGAGGAGTCAGGGATCGACATGTGGCAACATTTTGACCTTTTTCAGTGGTGCGGTGCGGTGCGGTGCGGTGCAAAGTGGCCTATAAAAGCCCTATGGCTGTAAGGTTATGAACTTCGTCCTTTCTTCATTCTAACGGAACAGCTCAGCGGCATCGTCGTCTCGTTTATCAGGTAGAAGAAGCCAGACTGTTAGTGGGTGGGAATGTCAATTATCAGCGGATCATCGTCGGCGTCGGTACTTATTATGACGAAAGAGCTCCGTCTCGTCCGGAAACTCCCCGAGATTCACAGGATGGGAATAAGGTCACAGTGTCAAATTAGTTTAATGGGATTGACGGCAAAATGCGGTCTTCGATCTTCGAAAGGAGGAGGTGCTGGTATTTTGGAGCGACCAAATTTTGATCAATCCCAGATGGACACTTCTTTACAAGTTCTTGAAGGTCTGTTCTCTCTCACCCGACTTCAATAGCTGTCTTGTTAAAGAGAACTCACGTGTTGTTTGATATATCAGCCTACCCAAATTCAACATTCTTAATTTTTGTTTGATCGATGGGTGGGGGAGCGGTTGAGTGTTTTCTGTTTGGAAGATTGTAAATCTCTCAGTTTTGAGTTTCTTCTACTTGTTTCGGTTTAGTGAACTGTTTATTAAAAGCTCTGGAAGTTATTGTTTCTCTTTGTTTTGTTATAAAAAAAAGAATGCGTAAATCTACTGGAATCATTGAAAGCAAGAACTCTACTGGAATCATTGAGAGCAAGAACTCCGCTTTCCCATCTATACTTCTATTTATTTATGCTTTGATTTTCTTTGGCTCTTGTAACTTCAGAAGAATGTGGGATTTTGTACTCAACGAAATTTCGTTTGATAATGTATTATCTAGTGTCCAATCACTCCTTTGTGCTTTCTATTATCTGTTTTTGGGTGCAAGTTTCCCATCTGCATATCATAATGAAAAAGGATTGTACAATCACATATTCACACACCCTCACCCGTGTACTTACTGGGATTTGACCTTGTTAATGGGGTGATACTGTTAAATTTTTCATTAATCTCTATTCAGTGCAAGGGATTGGGTTATGGTCTCTTTCTTGTGTGTTGATCATCCTTTATCGTTATCCCTAGTCGATATGTGCGAATTGAACAACTCTAATAAACTTACCTACCATTATACATACAAAACCTTTATCTGCTCGTTCGTCGATTCTCAGGAACAAGATGAGAAAATCTTCACAAAGAAAAGTGGAATATTTTCAAATACTTGCTTTATTTTCCGTTTTATTTCTTGTTATATATTCTAAAACAAAGTAAGTGTTCTGTTCTGGCAGGAGGGGATATTGGACGGCAAAGTCGTAAGACAGGCATTGGGAGTGGAGATAGTTACAGAGTTTTACTGGTTGACGACATCCGTCATACCGAGAACTTAGGTAATATCTGATTACATTTGAGAGTTTATATATCAAAACGTTGGATCCTTCTAAAATTTGTGAATGCCTTTAATGGTGATTCTCTAATTGCAGTCAAGTATTTTTCAATTACGTAATTATAATCCTCTCAACTAAGAGATCAGATCACTTGTTCCACTTTTATTGTTCTAAGTACTTCTAACTCTGTTTCAAGTCATCTTATCCACACATTTATATGGGATCTACATAAATATATGGATGAGATAAGTTGGAACAACAAAAGTGGAACAATATACACCTCCCCCTCTACTAACGGGCTTTGAAGCTCTCAACAATAAAAGTTGAGTCTATATGTGTTCAAAAATAAACTCTTCCTCAGCTTAATAGAGAAGACAGTTCTTGTTGCTTTAACTGTCTTTTCTTGATATTGAAAGTGAAATTGGAAAATTATGCCTCATTGTTTTGTTTTTTTTAACAACTTCTGATTGCAGTTGCTAAGGTGGTTCCTCATGTTGTTCCATCTGTAACGCCTGATGAAGCTAGAAGACTATTTCATGAATCCTGCCAAAATGGTGTGGCCGTTGTCATTGTGGCTGTTAAGGTATGAATTTATGGCATCGTTTGAATGACATGCTTACATTTCTGACATTTTAAGCGACATCTGTTACTAGGCAATGACGTACTTCAACTTTTTAATTATATTTATCAAAGAATTGTTGTGCTTTCAGTGTTTTAATGGCACTCTAAAATAACCGCTGGATTGCATCTTTAACTTATAGCTTATTTCTTTTGTTCCACTGTTTTCTGTTAAAATCATTATCATCTTGATTATTCACCATAAAAATTAATGTTGTTGTTAGGAGCATGCTGAGTTCTATGCGCAGATGATGATACGTAATGGATTGCAATCACGTATTGAACCAGATTCAAGTAATATGTAAACGGCAATCAGATTGTAATCATGTTGCTGCAGTTTTCTAACAGCACAAATTTTGTAGATTTGGATGATCATATGCTGGATTAGATCCCTGATATAAATACTTGGTAAACTTGGTGTTACTGATCAAGAATTCGTATACAAACATGCTTAAGAGGGGGGAAATATTTACTACTGCAGTAGAACAATATATTCCCCAAGGAAAATTCTTTTGATATATAATTCACAATTAAAATTTAGAATCCTTTAAAGATGTAATATCGTTGCAAGTCATGCTCAAATAATATGCTAAAAAATATTTTAATGTGTTAATATGCTTATTTTTCTTACTTTTAAAAGCACGTTTTCAATGTATAATGTTCTGAATTTTCAAGCAACAGCTGTATAATCGCAATGCTAATTTGATTTAGGATTAGACGTTGAAATGCTTTAAAGACTGAGACATTGTTAGGACTTTCATGTTTTAAAGTTGGATTGAATTAAGAATAAAAAGAAGCCTAGGCTTTACCAAGTTTACAAAAAGGATTCATCCTCTTAACTTGGGAAGCAATGAAAGAAAAAGTTCCAGCTAACAAATAGCTACCAAGTTAACAAAAGAGGCTAAAATAATAGCACTGGAGGGATTCATGAAGCTAAGAAACTTCATTTTGGAATTAAGGATATTATTGAGAAACTTTAAGAATTTAGTAGTAGGTTTCAATTAGGTCTAATATAAGAACTCCGAGTTTCCTCTTCCCCTGATGTGGGTTGAGATGAGGATGAGAGGATCTCAGATGGCCTTCCTGATGTGCCTCTTGCGAGGACCCGGAAGGATAGTGATTCGAGTTTGGGCGATCCCTATCCCCCTCGCTTTGCGCACCCGAAATGGGCCCCAAATCGGAATTTTCTAGTGGCTCGAGAGGGTGGATCTCATTCATGTCTGCCCCACCACCACAATTCGGAAGGCATTGGGCCACTGTGCGGGACAGATCGTCCATAAACAAATTAAATAAGTCGGGCAACGAATGAAAGAGTGGTCATAGGTCGTAGAGAAAATTATAATTTATATAATTCAATCGATTATTGGAAATAAATTTAAGGCTATTTAAAAATTTTCCTTAAATGAATTCGTGAGTTCCTTTCACAGAGAGTGTAAACAATAGTTCATGGCTATTTTGAGTAAAGATGTCGATGAGTTGACTCGTCGGCTTAAATTTATGTGTTTTTAATGGGTCGGCTTATTGGTCAAATCAAGCCAAGATCGATCTGAGGACAAAGTCTTTTAAGCAAAAAGACATCATTTTGTTTAAAAAAGTTAGGCCTCGGGTAACCAAGGTTAGGGCAACTCAAACTTATATTCAATTAAAAAAAGACATTATTTTACATTTTAATTTTATAAAATTTCTTGAGATTAGCCTATGGGCTAAATCATTGTTATCTATAATTTTGAAAAGGTTAGGGTCATCTTGTAAGCTTCTAGCTGCTTCCTTGCCCACTTTATTACACCTAATAGATCATTTTCAAAGCATGCACAACTAAATAGTTAGAGAATTGAGCATAACAGAGTTTTAAAGAATTGCCAGTGAAAAAACAAGTGATTAATGGATTTAAGGTGACAAGTGAGATCTGAAAACCCTTTGATATTATCTCTTGTTTTTAATCTTTGCATAATTATTAACCAAAAAATAGATGAGGTTTTTGGAGAGGTATACCTAGACCAAACTAGTTTAGACCAGTTGATCTTGTGGCAAGGCCTTCTGAATATCTCCAAGCATGATTTGTTAGTGAACATCTTAGAATTATCTTCCTACTAGATTATGGAATATAAGGATGAAGGTTTACGTTTGTAATTTGGCAAGATAGCTTCAAGCTAAGACAATCTTCATACAACTCCATTCCCTTCTTTAATAATTTCTTGTACCTTGACATTCTCAGGGATTTTAAGTCTTATAGAGCTCTATTTAAGTTTTGGTATTTGAGCCATTTCTTATCAAGTATTTGAATTCTTAACAGATAAAGTTCCTTAACTTATGCATTTGATCTAAAATTAATTATTGCATCTTGCTAGGTATCATTTTCACAAAAGCCCTGTCATTTAAGTAGTAGACATGCATCCACTAAATTACTTCTTTGTCACTGAATAATCTTCATATCCTTTTGGTGATTAGCACTAATTCATAGCTCTAATAGAAACAATATACCTAATCCTCCTTTAAACTTAAGGACAACACAAGTTATCCCATTTCACTTTGCCACATCCTTGACAAGGCTTTTGGCAAGGACCAAGTGAGAACTTAAATATATTTGTAGCTTATTTAAAACTAAAAAAATAAGTTAGAGCGTTGTTGTATAGGATAAAGATTTATTTTGTCAACAATTGATCCTATTTTTTGGTTGAATCAAGTATAAGTAAAAAGCTCTGAAAGATGTTTTTGTTGTGATTGAAAGTCCTAAATATTTAAAGGGAGCTTGCTGCAGTGGGAGTCTTAAAATATTACAGAGAGAATCAATTTCTTGAACTCTAATTGACACATAAAGCATGCTTTTGTTTGAATTTATAGAGAGACTTGAAAATTTAGCTAAGAGAATTCATAAAGATGCCAAAAGAGTGAGCATCAACTCCATAAAATATGAGCAAATCATCAGTAAAGGCCATATTGACTATTTTATGACAATTGCATTTGTAGCGATACCTAAATCTTCCACTCATCTCTATATTTCTAGCAAATTAGCTCAATAAAAACTTCAATTGAAAGAGTGAAAAGGTAAAGGAATAAAAAGTCACCTTGCTTAAGACCTTTGGCTCCTTGCAATAGCTTAGTTGGCTCTTACTCATTAGGACATGAAATGGAGTTGAGGTAATACAAGCTTGTATCCAATTAACAAATAAACTATGGCAGACAAAAGCAAAAAGATAGTTGTTGATAAGATTCCAATCCAGAGAATCAGAAGCTTTATTGAAATAAACCTTAAGAGTTCAACTTATAATTGTAAGTTTTGGTGTTGTAATACTTAAAAGATTATTGAATAAGGGGAATATTATCTCTAATATTTCTGCCTTGAATGAATGTAGACTGATAGGGATTTATCAGAAGTTTTAGGACATTCTACAATCTTTCAGCAATCAATTTAGAAATAGATAACCCTTAATGCAATAGGAAATAAGTTTATAGCCATGTAAGGACACAGATTTATCTTTTCAAGAACTACACAGATATAGGTGTTATTATTTTCTTTGAGCATTTTATTACTTTCAAAGAACTCCAACAAAGTTGTAGAAAAGAGTTCATGGGTCAATCTATAATTTTTTTGGAAGAATAATACATTAAATCTATCAAGTCCAGAGGCTTTGTTGGGGTTAAGGCTAAAGAGGGAAGAATGAACATTAGCTATATTGAAAGATCTACTTAGAGGCTTAGCTTGAGAGTTTGAGGCTAATGAGGTAATTATGCTAATGAGGTAATTAAGCTCCAACATAAAGGAGGAACAGTTTGAGGCAACACCTAAAAGCTTGTTGAAATGGTTAAAGGAGAAGGATTTAAGGTACTTTTAATCATAAAAAAGCTTCCCAAGGTCATTAGTGAGAAACACAAATCTTATTATGACTCATACTTGGTAGATAAAAAAGAACTTGGTATTTTAATCACCCTCTCTAAGCGGTGAAGTTTTGATTTTTGCATTAGTAAGGAATTATGTTTTTCAAAGGCTTGAATATAGTTTTATAAGGCCTTATGCTTTTATAGTTTTGAGTGATAGTTTTATAGTTTTGAGTGAAGTATCAAAAGGATTCTTATAGCACTTAAACTAGATTTTACAAAGAGAGAGTCTAATAAGCTTTAATATTAACTGAAGTATTAAGAAATGACTTATAGTTGAGTATGTTGAAAAGCTCTGCATCTTTCAACTTTGACTTGCAAACCTTTAATAATAGTCCTCTCTAATCCCTCAAACAAAGTTAAAAAATTATAAAAATCTTAAGGATGTTTTACAGGTTTGGAAGATGCATTACCTGAGACTTTAATGATGGAATGAATATAGCATATTGAGGTACTAAAATGGCATAAAAAAAAGGGTATTTGTTCATTCATCAATGGTTCACCAAAGCTTTATCAAACTTTTCCTAATAATTCAATCTTCATTTTATCTATTGCTCAAGCGAAGAACTAATCACAAAAGTTTAAATTTGTGATTCCTAAAAGAGTAATGATAAAGTTGAGCTCATTTCTTAGTGGTCTCATAGTTGGTTTTCTTCCTTCAGCCTCTTGAGAGTTTGTGACGCATTTAAGTCTCACAAAAGTAGTTAAGAACACTAAATTCCTACTTGCAACCTTTTTAGATCATTCCAAAGTTTCACTCTTTGAAAAGTATAATTAGTAGCATATATTGTGGAAATTGTTAAAGGCAAGGGCGAAGAGATAAAGGTGCAATTAAGATGGATGATTTGATCGTAGGAAAATGTGGCAATAACTTGAATGACATCTTGATTAAAGGCTACTATGCTTCTCCTATTACAATGATGTTGATGATTGGAAATATAGTTTGATTGGAAATATAGTTTGAATTCTTCTCTAGAAACTAACGATTACTACCAAGATTATAATCTTTTATTTTAGTTTCCAGTAGATCTAAAAAAAACAACCTTCCTTTCTATGATGAGGTACTTCCATATTTGTTGTTTATTGAAGCTATTAAGTTCACTATTGTTCCAAATGAGGAAATACATTAGGAAGGAGAAGAGGAAGAGATATCAAAGATGGTTCTTTTCTTAGGCTTTCTATTACGCTTCTTTTTTATAGAGGTAAAAGGAGCCCCCTTAGTACAGTCATCCTGAATATGGGAAGAGCTACTTGCTAATCCATCAGGCGCAAATTTTCGGGACTCCATGATGTTATTATTAGCATAGGTAACAAGAGACAAATTCTAAGTCTTATGAGGACAAACAAAAGAACTCTCTTTAGGCTTATTCTTTTCAGTATTGCTAGTAAATACACATTTGTCTAACATAGAAATAGACTCCATATTATTTAAATTGGTTAAATTATGCTCAATGATATTAGTATTAGTGAAGTAACTATGGCAATTTGCTCCAAACTTTTATACATTCTTCAAATCCCATTAGCTTATTATAACATCCAAATTTAGAAACTCTTCTAGTAGGTTTTCACTGCTTATTTTGGAGTTTAAGGGGTTTCCATTCATATATAATTGAGCTGTTTGAAGGTTCCAAACTAGATAACATGTTAATTCTTAGTGAATTAGGAAATTCCTTGTCATTTTCCACTTCTAGAAAAAAAAAACTATTGTATAATCAGTTCTATCTACTTTGACTTGAGAATCTAAACATAGAGGTTTTCCTAAGGCATTTGTCATGTAACTTAGACTTAAAGTTTTTCAAGTAGGAATGTGTCTCCCTTTATTCTTGTCTAAAACCAAATTTAGTCTCCATTTGAGTAACAAAATCAGTCTTTTAGATCAATGCCAAAATCTCTACTTAAGGATGAAAAATGTGGTCTGGCTAGGCTTAACCTGACTTTGGCCTGGGTTGACCAAGCCATGGGTTGAGATTGGCTGGCTCGATCGAGCCACAGGCAGTGTTAGGGTTGAGGCTTTCCTGGCCTGTCCGATCTGTTGCCATCCCTGTCCTTACTCTAGAATATTTAATAAGCATGCTTCATTGATAAACTTAAAAATGAAATAATCCTTTTATGATATCAAAGGTTTTTCTAGCCCTAATTTTCCCATCTCCAAAGAGTCATTATTTCATTTGAGGGAATGATGGAGCTCTAGTAAGTTGCACCTACTTTTGAAACTTCTAAAAGAGGAGAACCAACTTGACTGTCCATGATTGAACATTGGAGAAGTAAGAGAACTTACTTTGATTTCCATTGTTTGCCACTACTTTACACCATGTTTTGTAAGTAGGCGGAGGGAAGCAAGGAAGAGAGTTAGTAGAAGTGGAGGCCAGACTTAAGGAACTTGGAGGAGGAGATTAAAGGGGAAAAAGCTTCAAGAATTAAGCCATTAACAACTAAAGGCAAGGTAGAGATAATGAGGGGAGAAATCCTCTGCATTAGAAGGATACCAAATTGCCAATTAGGAATGTTTGTATCACAAAAAATTTGAGCATTTCTTTCATCCCACACATTTGTTACAAGGAATGATAAAAAAAAAACAAAAACGTCATCTTGAAGTTCTATTTTGGTATCTCATATCACATCACAACTCCTTGATTTGACGTAGATTTTTTGGAATTCAGAGATTAAACATCTACACAATAAAGCTTTCTAAGTGTTAAACACATAGTTGTACTTAAAAAATAAATGATCAGAATTTTCCTCGTCCTTCTTACAAGGATTGCACCAATTAGTAAGTTATGTGAATTTCACAATTCTATCAAGATTTGGTAAACTTATTCAACATAGCCATCCATATGGTTGTAGAGGCCCGAGGATGATGACGATCAAACCAAACCAAACCAAACTAAATCTTTCCAATGAAGTGTTAGTAATTCACCTACAATGACCTTTCTACAATTTGAATTGTTGAATCTTCCATCAGCATTGTTTCTCCACATTACACAATCCTCATTTGAAGTAAGAAAAGTCTGAATAATTTCATTATTCAATTCTATAGGTATACTAGCAAATGTGATATGATTCCTCTTAGTGAGAGCTTGAGTTAATGAACTCTATAAGTTCAAAAATGATTTGAGAGGTTCAACTATTTGTAGCTTAATCAGAGGCCCAAATTATTAAACCAAAAAAAGATGTTCTTGCCATTCCAATTAAATGAATAAAATGATGTCTCGTTCTTTCCCTCATGCTTTTAATAGACTTGAATGTAGTAGAAGCAAGAGAATCAACTTTGAAGTTCCACAAGCACCTATCTTCATAAGTAGTGACCTCCATAGTCTCTTCATAAGTTGAACATTATTAAGTGATTGGAGGGATATAGTTCCAAGTCCCCCTTACGTTTTAGGAATACAAACATCTTTCTGCTTCCTCTTCACCTTACTACTTGACCACAAGAATATATTAAGGATCTTGTCAATAGTTTTTATAAATTTGACAGGAAAAGTGATATAAGCTACCCAATACACATTGATGGAATTAAAAATAGATATAATGAGTTGTGCTTTACCAACCAAAGAAAGATATGTAGATCTCCAAGAAGTAATTCTGACGTTGATTTTATTAATAACGCAAACAAAATCCCTTACACTCATCCTAGCATCTGTCATAAGTATGCCAAGATACATAAAAGGAAGTTGTTATTTAGAAATTCCAGAAATAGTGGATAAGATTATTTCTAGATTGGACACCTTATGACATAAGAATAAACCACTTTGAGCAATTAATAATAAGACTTGACATCTTGATGAACATTTTAGGGCCTTTCATAAGTACTGATACAAAACTAGGATCAACTTTAGAAAGTAATATAAGGTCATTAGCAAAGCACAAGTGATTTAATCCCAATCTCCTGCATTTTGAATGAAATTTAAATCCTTTGGCACCTTAACCATCGTTTGAAGCAATCTGCTAAGTGTCTCCTACCAAACTGAAAAGATATAATAAGATAAGATCACCTTGTCTTATCCTTTTTTAAGCTCGTGAACGTGTTGGTAGGCTAACCATTGACAGGAAAATTGAAACTAGGTGTTGAAATACACTGAGAGATCCACTATATAAATAGACCTAGAAAATTCAATGAAAATAACATAATTTTTATGAACTCCCAATCCACACTATCGTTTGCCTTTTTTAGATCGATTTTTATGCAATAATTAACTTTCCTAGTTTTCTTAGAGTAAGATCTAATCAACTCTTGAAGTATCAGTACATTATCTCCAATTGCTTTACATAAGGTGTAAGCACCCTATGAGTCACCAATATGATCAGGAATAATTTTCAGAATCTTATGAGCCAAGATCTTAGAAATCAAATTGTAAATAGAGTTGTAGCATAATATAGGTCGATAATCAAAAAAATATTAAAGCTCCCTACTCTTAGGAATAAGAGTGATAAAAGTTTTGTTGAGGGTTATCAATAGGTAACCATTGTTAATGAATTCCTGAATTGCTTCAATCACTATATTCCTTATAAATGGCCAGGACTTCACAAAGAAATGTTCAATTTTCACAATTGTGACAGGCTGAATAAGAAAATCAACCTCTTAAGAGCACAAACCATCTTGTAAATTCTATTGAAGAAGATGTACTGAAGAATGTCCTTCTGAGGGTTTATTCACTAATTCAGAAAAATAATTAAGAGTCCCTTTGTAGCAGCTCATCCTATGAATTTATCTGCACACCATCTAATTCAAGAGAGACAATTCTATTGATAACTTTCCTTTCAAGGATTGATCTATGAAACACCGAGGTATTTCTATCCTTATATTTTATCCATTGAAGTTTAATCTCTATTTCATGAGAGAATAATTAAACCATAAATTTTTAGAGTAATTGTGAATAGCTACCTTTTCCATTTCTAGCAAAAGAGAAGAATTGGGATTGGTATGAATTTGTTTTTTAATGCTATTTAGATTGCCTTTTGCAGTATTCAATAAATGATGTGTGTTGCCTATATTGTTCTTGAACAACGTCTTCATTTTCAGCTCCATCAACTTTAATTTCATGAAAAGGATATATTGCTTGGTCCCCCAAAACCTTGACCTCAATGCTTTCCATAAAGCATCATCAAAATCAACTAGCACACTCAGAAAGTTATTGAATTGAAAAGGCCTCTTTGGAGAAATCTCACCTACTTGAGTAATAATAGGTGAGTGATTCGAATGGGTGTTAGTAAGATAAGTAGAATAAAAATTGGGGTACCTCACCATCCATTGAATGTTAGCTAAGATTCTATCAAGCTTTGTTCAAATAAAGTGTACTCCATGCTACCTATTGCTTCATGTTAAATAATTAATACCAGCTGGAATGTCAACTAAATGAGCTTCGTCAACGTATTTCCTTAAATCAGGACAAGGACTTGCCAGAGATTTGAGGCCTTTTGCCTCTTCCAACTTCAAGATAGAATTAAAATCCCCTATGATAATTGAAGAAATTTTAAAACAAGATGCTAGGTTCTTTACCTGGTTCCACAAAATCTTCTCTAGTAAGATGTATTAAAGGCATACACAAAAGAGATGTGGATGGGCTTATTTGAGTACTTATCTGAAACTTCCAGATTTTCTAGTTTCTCAGACATGAAAGTTTTGTAAGCAAAAACCATGGATGAATTATAGAGTATAACTATTCTTCCATTTGGATGCATATTGTGATTAGTGATCTTTTAGCAACCAGTTGGAAAATATTTGAGCAAGTTGTCACTTCCTTTTAGTATTTTTGTCTGAAAAAAACCAACCATTTGAACTTTATTTTGAATAAACAAATTCTTATTAAGCAACTTCTTCGTTGGGGTATAGCACCCCTAACATTTCATGGGAGAATTATCATTGACCTGGTACTTTGTTTGGAGTCCTATTTTTTCTATTAGACCACTTCCTATTCACGGTTTCAAAGTGTTAATCTACATTGCCACATTCATTATCAGCAACATCAGCTTTCTTTGGGTGTGGCTAAATCAGGTGGTTATACATTCATTTCCATAATTAAATGACCAACAACTTTCTTGACATAATCTGTCACAACATCCTTTCCCACACTTTTGCTACTACCTTGTAGTTGCATGGTATCATTAATTTTTGGGACTGATTTTGGATATTCATTCTTCATCAATTCCTGAAAATCACTAGTTAGGAATATTTTACCTATTAGGTGCCAAGTTTTCTGAACCAAAGGTTGAGGTTTCCATGCATAGGATACCTTAAGCTAGTCTTCCTCAGGTTGTAACTCTTCATTGAGTCTTATGAAAGGTATTGCTTTAGGCAATTCTGCCATATTAGTGACAAGAACACACATTCTGCAAAATTTACTACTTTTGTTTCAGCAGTGACTTGATCCATCGATATAAGCTTAACAATATAACTTACTAGGTGACTCAACCTGCTTCTTGTCCAATATTCCAAAGGTACTTTATAGATGCATACCCATATAGGTTTATTTTCTTATTTTAGCTCTTTAAGATTGATACCAGGCCTCCAAAGCTGAAAAAACAAAGGTTTATTAAGCATATGCCATGGACTAGCTTGTATGATCTTCTTGGCATCTTCAGGGGAAGCAATTTTAAACAAATAAATATCATCATTATTAACAAATATATCCACAAATCCATGTTGTTTCCAACGATGTTGAGCTCGTTGATTCATGACAGGGAATGCAACCCTTTTATTCAGAAAAATCCTAATAAGGTTAATGTCCATTTACTTGCACCAACTTTTAGAATCTCAATAGGTGGAGATACAATTCATTGGTCTGCCGCCTCATTCGGTGGAAAGAATTTCAACTTTATCTCAGGCTTTGGATCTCTAGCAACTTGAACCCGTATCTTTCAAATACCTTGGTTTTTCTCTACATTTTACTTAACAAAAGAACTAGCAATGCCAGAGGTGGTGGAGGGTGCAACTAACTGGGAATTGTTGGTGTTTATGGGTGGAAGGTTTACGGTAAACATGAAGGAATGAAAGTATTTAAGTTAAAGGAGTAAGTTGAAGTCTCTCGAGTAAAAGGTAGCAAATATATCAGGTTAAGAAACCGAATCTAACACAAGAATAATGGGAGATCTGGAGGAGCTAAAGCTAGGTAAAGGGTGCAGATAATGACAGCATGAAAGAAGTTAAGCTAAATGCAAGTGTAAGTTGAAGTTTCGAATAAAACAATAAAGAAGTAGGTGAAGAACCATATCTGTTGGCTGAAGTTACCACGAGCGCACTCATGCAACACAGGCAGTGACAACATTTTCCTTTATTTTTACTAGTATATTGCGCCACCAGTGAGCTTTACCAACATTCCGCATGTTGCCAAGTTGCCAAGTCGAAAGTGTTTTTTAGTAAATAAATTTGAATTTACAAAATCTTTTAATTTATAAATTATTTATTTTAGTTGCAAGCTTTGGAGCAACTGGTAAAGGTCGCTTCTTTGTAATTAGAAGGTCACAAGTTCAAGTTACAGAAACAATCTTTTTGTAAAACATGCAAAAGAAAGGTTGCGTACATTGGTGACCCACCCTGATAGGATTAGATGTGTTGTGTTTGTTATTTCAATAAAATAAAATAATTTATTTGAGTTTTTGGTTTTTATTTTTGTTTTTACTTTCTTTCGATTTTTAAAATTTATGAAAACCACAATTTGTTTCTGTTTTTTTATAATATGATTTATTATCAATTAAATATATAATATATAATTATTTAATATATTAAAT
>JANITW010000001.1:10417072-10428206 GCA_027564335.1 Erythroxylum williamsii | reverse complement strand
TTTATTTAGATTTTAGATGATAAGATGCTCCTATTCAAATCCTTGTCCAAAGAGGTTGCATTAAAGAATTTAGATGAGGGGCCATGATATACTTCGAAAGCTAGGAAATAAACTTGAATCAATAATGATTATACAAATTCCCCTTTGGATCAATATTCACAATATACCACTATAATATTAGTCCACTAAAGATTTAGCTACTTGGCTAGTTATGTAGGCTCACCAATTGCTAGGGATGAATAAATAACTTTATTCAAAAGAATATGAAGCGAGCTAGGCAAAGAACTTCCAAATGAGAGACCTCTTTTCAAGCTTTAAGATGATGACTCCCTTTATGCTAATTTAGTAGGGGTCTTGGATCAAATAGACCTTCCCTAGCAAAGCAAGGCCAAATATGGAAACCAGTTTGGGATAGACCCAACTCAAATTAGTATTGTCCCCTTTGGCCGCCTAGGTTATCTACCTCCTATCCCCATTTCTTGGGAGGTCTTGGGAGCCCAAGTGGTGAGAGGCGTGCACTTAAGTACAACAAAACCCTGAGGTCTCAGGTTCGACTCCCAAGACCTCCCAAGAAATGGGGATAAGAGGTAGACAACCTAGGCGGTTAAAAGAAACAATACTAATTTGAGTTGGGTCTGTCCCAAACCAAAAAGGCGCCTTTTTGGTTTGGGTGGCTACGGATCTTATCGTGCGTGCCGACCCAACTCGAATTAGTATTGTCCCCTTTGGTCTCCAGTCGCGGATCTCATCGCTCGAACCTGTGACCTCAGGGTTTTGTTGGGTGCAAGACCCACGCCTCTCACCACTGAGCCAGCGAAATATCCACTCAAGTTGCTGTGGATTCGCTCGTTCCCCAAGGCCAACCCAGGCCCCCAAGTCATAGGGATGTTATTCCTGAGGACCGACCATTTCAGCTCCGCCGCGGTCATCGTCGATTCATTTCTCGGCGGCTCCTCGACGACCAACCCATCCTTCCGCTCTTTCGTCAAGACTTCTTCAATACCTTCTACCATACTTCTAGAACTAGCCGTCGACATGCTTACTAAGAAGAAACTTTTGAAAAAAACTTTAGAGGAGGAGACGAGGAAAAATGACGTACCTATTTAGTGATTTGAGATGGGAAAATCGGACGACGGTTGAAAGAAATTTTCGAGAACTGAGAGTAAGAAAGAGCAAGTGAAAGCAGAGTGAAAGCAAGAGGATGAAACAAGCATGAAGAAAACCCACAGTCTGTTGATCCTGAGTACTTATAGAAGACCAATCGAATGACCGATCCAACCCACGCTCGACGCATGGAGAAAATCCAAGGTGAGCTCGGACACGTGGCTGTATCTGAGCCGAAGTGAATTAGGGTTACAAGGAATCCGGAGCGGCGTAGTAGTTGAAAGGACGTACATGACAATTGCACAATGGTTACAAATTTTGAAAAGCTGTCAGAGGGCACGCGCCGTCGATAATGATTAAATAAAGTACCTTCACGCGCTCAGCATAGGTGTTCGCCCAAACTCTCTTGATACGAGCTGTCCCGCAATAAATGCTAATGCCGACCGATCGGGACGCTCAACCGATCGATCCTAGCACTGGCAGTCAAGTACTATCCGTTAATGCCCGACCGATCGAGCCTATTACGAGCTATCTTACGGACGAGCTACAAAGATCCTTATATACTCCTTCGACCCTTCTTTTTACTCAGGCTCGAAGAGTAGGGGGCTTATGGTCGGGTCGGCTATACCAGGCCCAAGCCCAGTCCACGAATCCGTAGCCCATTCACAGGTGTAAGTCTCCCATGCATACGTAAAAATCTAAACTTAGCATCTGCTCCATATATAAGGTATAATTCTGTCATAACAGAGGTACGTGATCGTTAACCCTAGTTTTCCCTATTCACAACGATCCTACCCTCACAAAAAGACTAACTTGAGCGTCGGAGGGGCCTATCGGGAAACAACCCCCGACGTGCCTTCCTTGTTTTGCAGGAACCTTCAAGCCGGAGCTCTCGTAGGAAGCAGCCAACTCCATGGATCCAAACGGCAACGTGCAGTTCCATCAAAACCAGGCTGAACTAGTCCTAAAGTTTTATAAAGATATCATTTATTATTCTTTTTAGTATGCCGTACATTCAACAGTTTATAAAAAAACTCTCATCGTAAAAGATAGAATGCTTGGTGTCAAAATAATTCAACATAATATATTTTTGGGTATTTATTGAATTGTACCGACTAAATATTTCTTTTGAAACATAATGACAAAATCATCCAAAGCTAAGATGATCATCAAAAGATTACAAAATACAAAAAATATCGTGTAAGAAAAGGATTCTTGTAAGCATGTTGAGGTGCAAGATAGAGCTAATTAATTCTCCAAATGGCCATATCCTTATAAACAAAGATGTGGGTTCTAACTCTTGCAAAGATTTTCTTTGCTGTTGGAAATATCACCGAAAATCCTTTTATTTCTTTCATCATCCAAATAGCTAAAACTAATATTTCTCTTTGGGTTTGTGAACAAAGCTGATACTCAGCTTCACCTTTTATAGCTCGACGCATGGCTCGTGCATGAATAAAAAGCCTGTATTGATGTTAGTGTACATGACAAGTCTGATATTGGACGACGCACGTAGATCATCAAGCAGTACTAAACCTAAAGGTGCTTCTGAATAAGCCTGGAATCGGGTCCAAAAGAAGTAAATGTCGAAGCCTGAGACATTTCACAATGCGGTTCTTAAGCTCCAAAGGTATTGTGGTAAACGATGCCAGAGTCCATGCTTCTTAATTTGATAATTCAAGATGGTACAAAAGCTTAATTTGTTTATCGATGAGAGCTAAAGTGATTTCTTCGTATGATCATACAAATTACAAAAACTTCCCAATACATCACATCTTTCATAAATGCCAAACATGTTCATGCTGGTTTAAGGTCCAATTTTAGGGAAGTCTTACTTCCAGTCTCTGTAAATTGGACCTCACTTCCGTTAAGTCAAGTTCAAAACCAAAGGATTCAACGATATGGTATCTCCAAGTGCACAAGTGACTAACATCATCACCATTACCATTCATCAAACTCATCAATAACCTCTTATTCTAGTTTTTTGATCCTTCGATAACTTTTTCCCGCTAAATCCAGCAAATGGAATTTGACAACCACAGGCGATCTCAATCTTTCTATACATCCTCATTCTCCTCTCGTATTCAACAGCTAGCCATTTCACAGACCCAGTGTGTTATGTCTCAAATTCAACCAAATTTGCCTACAACATAATCAACTTTTGAACTAGTGCAATTGTGCAAACGTCAAATAAATTATAAAAAACGCCTCCGGAATACCCTTGACACTTGGGTTCCAGCATCCGTATTTTCCCGAGACAAACTTATGACAAGCAGCTGCACAACCTGGAGGATAAAATGAGAAGCAAGAAGAACTCTTGCCTATTAATCACCCTTGAAGGTAGTGTAATAGCTTCAAACACAGCCGCTCCGACCACCTAATACTCTAATAAGAAAGTGGCATGTTACAAAAGGATAAAAGTTTTGACATAACAGAAAGACAATAGAGGTCAATAACAAATACTGCAAATCAGAGGGCCGGCCAAATCTAATGCATGTCAGTGTATCACTGATAAAGAAATATCTTTTATGCAAACCGCATAGTGCCTGAGACCAAATACCCAGCATTCAACTTTCAGCCAACAAGAAAAACAAAGCGATGGCGAAATCGTCATCTGTTTATTTCACAAGGAGAATAATGATAATCAAGCTTTAAGTGCTGCTCCAACTTTAACAAGATCTTCAAGTGCCTTAGAAATCTGTGCTTCAGACAACCCGTTCAGTTTAATACCTCTCTCAACACCCATATCTGCAGAAAACCAAGCATAATACTCTTGTTACTACCACAAGGTTTAATGAATTGTGCAATCTGTTTACAATCAAGCTACATACTCTCCTTCCAAACAAAAAGGAACAATATTCTAGTTCTTTTATCAAGAAACTGAGTGAAGCTTCAACTGTCCTTTTGGAGACTATTCAATATGAGCAGTAGTGAAGCAAATCAATACTTGAACAAAGAGACTATGTTAAAGCCACACCAAGCAGAATGTTTAGTTGGAAAAAGATAGAGCAAAAGTAATCGGCACGCAAGAAAAGAGTCAATCACATCAAGTATATACATCCGAGCTCAGGTCAAGTGCATATAGGATGGAGACGAGAAGTTTAAAAGAATGGAGAAATTCTGGCAAACATGATTAAGGATCCAAATACAGCTTTGCAATTGACATCATATGGTTCTGCCACTATATGGGCTACACTATTACATAGAAGTCATGGAAGTCCTTAATGACGCCTGAACTATAAATTCTAAAATCCTGTAAACAAGCACCATTAAGCCCCACTACTATCTGAACCCAGGAATTTGAAGTCAGTACGATCCACGAGGTAACAAAAAGCCTAGTGGAAAAAATAAAGGTAAGCAGAGCTCGTAATTTACGAGCAGTAGCATGTAAAAAATGACAAAGCCTTCATGAATTGTAAAACTTTTCTTTGCTTCCGTTTATGAGACAATAAATGGAAGAAGCGTGAGGTCCGTGTCCAATAAGAATCTGATCCATTTTGTGCACAACAATTTGCATCTAAGAGAAAGAAAACAATGAAAAGAAGTCGGAAAATAAAAATGGTTGAAAAGAACAGCTTAGCATTTGATGGGTATTGTTTAAACTGAAGATAAGAATAGCAGACGAGACTAAATTACCATATCGAGCCCATAACTGAGGCTCAATCCCCTTGGCTTCACGGATCAAAATAGGGAGTTTGGGGTTGAGAGTCTTTAGATCCTTGTAATTTTTCTCCACGAAAGCTCTGTCATTCAATTTTCATTCCAATTAAAAGACAGAATTGAAGTAAAACTAAACAACACAGGCTTAATTAAAAAAAGAAGAAACCTAGCAGAAGAACTTGAAGGTGAAGTTTGGCACAGCAGAATACGAAGTTCCTTAAGATGCTGCGAAAGTTGCCCTCTCCATCCCATTTCCCCTTTTCCTTCCCAAACTCCGTCCCCGTCTCTTCTCTCACTCTCTTGTTGGTGTTCGGCTTCGGGATTCGATATTTATGCTTTTCTCTTCAACTAACCATGCTTTTTACCAATATGGGTTGGATGTAAATAAAACAAATAGAGGGACCAGGAGGCCCAATTATCTTTGGATCCACTCTAACATTGTAATTTGTTGGATTTATCATTTTATGAAGTAAATTTGAACTAAGTGAAAATTTTCCTAGCATCTCACAATTTGCTTCATTTTACTTCAAATTATGTGTCTGTTTGACTTTCAAATAATTTATCTTTTCCTCGTTACTCTATAACTAGAGCTAATTCTCTTTTTTAATTTATTTTCTAAAAATTATTTTTATGTTTTTAATGTAAAATCAAAATCCATTTTCTATTTCCTTTTCCTTTATTTCAAAATCAAGACCAAAATTTAACCTTTAAATATTTTAAAATTTATGAATTTCTTCATTTTTACTTTTAGATCAAAATTAACTTTCAATTACATTTAAAATTAAAAGTAATTATTTATACAAAATTGATTAATTTTATTTTTTTCTTTTTGTCATTTTTGTATCAAATGGTCAAAAAATGGTATCAAGTTTTGATATTAATATAGACATAAGTTTCAATTAAGGTTCAAAACTTTTTTTGAAAAGTTAAATATATTAATAAAAAGAATATTACAAAACAACCAAGGCTCATAACAAAATAGAAGTAAGCAACAAGCCTATTGACAAGATAAAGATGAAGAGATTTACAAATTGATCAACATCATTTTAATGATATCTAAACAAAGACAAATTATTGCCTACCATATACTTAGTTCTTTGTCTCTAAATAAAAGAGGTTAAAATATAATAAGTGAAGGGGTAAAGAGGATTAAGTTTTTTATCCTATAAGTCTTGGATCGACATAACTACAAATTGTATGATCTAACTTGTCACATCCTTGCTTTTGGTAACATTCTCAAGGAAGCTACTTATGAAAGGCTACAATATATGTAAACATCACTGACTATAAAAAAAAAAAGCGCTCTAATCCATGTAATAATGTATGAAGTAACTAACTCCATGGATCTTCCATGGAACGCTCTGGTGTTTCTCTCCTTCCATATACTATATATGGAGAACACAAAATAGATATATAAATTGTTTTGTTCCTTATATTTGACATCTTAATCCTACTTAACCAGTTAAGGATATCATTGTGATTAGTCTTATTGGTGGAAAAGCTTCATAAGGATAAGATAGAATTCCATACACTGAAGATTATTCACATTCGAAGAAAAGATGATATAGTGACACAAGATTAGTTTTACAAAACCTGCAAGTTTAAGGATTATAGATAAAATTCAATTTATCCATGGTAAAGAGCCCTTTGTTTAGTTACTAACCACATAAGAATACATACTTTAGGAAAAATTGTTTTGCTCGAGATGATGTTATACTATAGGAGAAATCTAAAATCTTAGCAAGTCCATGTAAAAATTGTTGATGAATTTCCCTTATGAGTGTTTTAACCCAATATAACAGTCAACAAGATTAAGATTAGGTATATAATTAGGAGCAATGCTTATAAAGGAGAAGGAAACAAAAAATAGAGGAGATGGAGGCAATAAAACTATTCAACAATCATTGTTATTGATGAATTAGGTCACCTTAGAGTTATGAGGGAAAAGATAAACTAAACCAAACATCAAATTAGTATTGTAAAGAAGACCTATACTACTTTAATTTTCAAACTAAAGAGAAGCACATCTCACATTACCAACCTTGAATTTGATTTCCATATAGAGGAGCTCTCTTGATTCCATAGTTAAGCCATGAATTGAAAAGTAATGGATTTGATTTTTATCTCCCAAAAGCTTTTTCCCTTTAAGAAGTATGCATGAATCCATTTGACCTATAATACATCTTTATTGGTAAGAAGCCTCTAAACTCTTATAGCCATAGAGTGTTTTGTTTATGAGTTTTAGAGACTATACTTGTAAGCCTCCTTTTGACTTAAGTAAATAAACCTCATCCTATTGGACTTAGGCTACAGAACAATTGTTTGATGCTCCTGAATGCCGGAATCTTTTCAACATCTTTTCAACAATTTTAATTAGGACTTTCAAGAAAAATATATATGAGGACCAATAAGTGTGGAGTGAGTTGAGAACTAAATTTCTCAATTACGACCTTCTAACAATGGAAAGGGTATTGTTACACTAATTTTATATTCTCCAATAAAGAAAAAGCTATTGTTACACTAACTGTATATTCCCCTCTCAATCTTCTCTAACAAAGGCTTAAAGCCCTTATACTGTAGCTTCTAGGGGGAGATAGGTAACCTAACTTATGTGAATGGAGGGTCCTTAGCCTAAAGCCTTGTGAAAATAGATAACCAATTAATGAGGTAGCAAGCTTTAGCTTATACAATAAGGTAGCTTTTGTTTATAATAATGGATAAACTAAAGAGGTTCTTAAAGGTATGAAGGGAGGACATCAAGATCTTTAGAGATGTGTCATTTCTCCCTAAAAGTAGAAGGAGATCATCAGCAAAAAAGAGGGTATATAGATTTAACTTCCTGCATTTGCCATGGAATTTGGAGTTAGGTTCAAGCATGATGTTATGAGTTAGTAATTTGGAGAAAGTTTCCATACATAAGATGAATAGGTAGGGAGATAAAAGGATCTCCTTACCTTAAGCCTTTCTAACATCTAATAAAAATGGTTGATTCCATGGTTACCAATATACTATAGAAGGTTATGGTGATGCATTGATCTATCCAATCAATAAAATATTTAAGGAATTTGAAAGTTTCTAATAAGTGTAGGATTAAGCTCTAGATTATTGAATCAAAGGCATTGTGAAAATCCACCTTGAAAACACAATTTGTAAGATAATTGTTTCTTACTATAATTCCTAAATAGCTCATGATTCAATAAAATATTGTCTCTGATCAATCTTCCTCGCATAAAAGTTCCTTATAACTCGTTAATCAAAGGTTCGATAGTGGTTTTCACTTTATATACAAGTAGCTTAGCTATGATCTTGTGTAAGATATTACAATATGATATAGGCCTAAAGTATTGAAGGAAATGAAGGTTAGGGATTCTAAAAAAGAGGTTTACAAAGGTTTTTTGTTAATCTCTTTAAGCATTTTTCTTCTTAAAAATTTTAGGATTGCATATACGACCAATCTCCTAATTAGAGGCCAAGACTTTTGAAAGAAGTACCCATTTAGGCCATTAATACTTGGAGCTTTGCCCTAGATTAAGGTGAAAAACCACCCTCTCTACTTTTTACTCAGTGAAGGGTTTACATAAATAAATAAGTTGCTTCCTTATTAGTAAAGTGGTTGGTGATAAAATGATTGTAGGATCTGCACAAAGGAATTACTACTAGTTTGAGTACTAAAAGTGTTTTAAAAGAAGTAAAATACCTCTTATTTGAGTTCCTCTTAAGAATGAGCAATGCCTCCATTCTGCTTTCCCATAAAGGATATTGTATTGAATTTTTTTTCCTAATATTGATGGTTATATGGAGAAATTTAATATTTTTTTCTCCCCTAATCAACTACTGGATTTTGGATCTTTACCTTAGCAAGGAATTATGGAGCTCAACTGCTTTAGGAAAGGAATTCAATTTTTTTTTAAAGATGAATGAAAAAATTTGATTAACACTAACAAAGCTATTAAACCATTAAAATGATGGGAATGTTACAAAATACAAAAACTATTTTTCATTACAATAATCTTAAGAGATAAGGTTTAAATATTACATCTAAGTTTTACTCTTAGAGTGAGATTTTTTTTTTCATTTCTTGCTAACATGATTTCTTTGGTCTAATTTAGAGTGTATTATGCTAGGTGATGCTTTTCAATAGCTACCCCTTTGTAGATTCTATTGTTTATTTCTCTCCAAATTGAATAAATTGTAGATATGAAGGCATTTTGAAGTGTATTCCATCTTGCTTTAGATCCTTAGTATTATTGGTTCCACATGTTAGGACCTTATTCCATTCATATGAGTGACAATGCTCCATTAGTAAATGCAACACCCTACTCCAAATGACTGTTGATTACCTGCATTGGAAAAAAAAAGATTTCGTCCTCCTCCTCTTCTTTGTATAAGAGATATTCAAGCTCATAATTTCCAAACCATTTATCCTTTGTTCTAATCTTGTTCCTTATAACTAGCCAACTAATAATGGATGCTTGAGGATTAAAGGTTTGCCACCATACACTCATACTATGGTGCATGGCATAAACAAGTTTTTTAAATTTTTTAGCATGAAGCATTTGTGAAAAATACATTATTATTAGTTAGCTAGATGATGCTGTCATCCCTATACAAATAAGAGAGCTAAGGTGAGTAGTTTGTCAAGGAAGAGGAACCTTTAAAAGTACAACACCAATCCCCATTAAATGTGATTGACTAAACTCTGACATTTATAGAGATTCTAGGCCTTAAGTTCATCTCTCTTGATTAAAGGGACAAAATCATTCTAATTGTCAAACCAGAATCAAAAGCATTCCCCATTCTCCAATCTGTATTTGATCCAAGGATATATGTAATTCCTCAACTTAAGCATATGTGTGAAATACTAGGAATGTTCTCTACTTATTTTCAATTTCCAAATGTTCTGATCTTTTAATTAAAAGTAATTAACCCATTTAATCCATACTGTTCCTTTTTCAGTGAACAATACCCATACCTTCTTACTGTGAGATTCCCTATCGATTGG
Source organism: Erythroxylum williamsii (assembly GCA_027564335.1). Taxonomy (NCBI): domain Eukaryota; kingdom Viridiplantae; phylum Streptophyta; class Magnoliopsida; order Malpighiales; family Erythroxylaceae; genus Erythroxylum; species Erythroxylum williamsii. Next base: position 10,418,440 of record JANITW010000001.1, on the reverse strand, counting down.
AGAGAAAAACGAAGTATGCCTTAGAAGGGTATAGATACATTTCCCCGTAAGACATGTTTTTCAAAGGGTAGGAAGAGCAAAACCGTGAGGGGTTTGACCCTAGGGGCAACCCAAAGCAAACAATATCCGTGGGTGGATGGTCTGGACTGTTACCAAAACACACTACTTAAATGGATGACCGCATTTTGAGAAATGTCTCAAATACATAAGCAATATTGAGTTTTAGGTCATCTTAGGACTAGAGCCTTTACGATTGTTGTATCTTGGTCTGTAAGAATAGTTTTAGGTCTTTTATCACACATAGTTTTCATAAAAGTATCAAATAATCATTCAAACGTAAGGGATGTCTCATCATATAACAATGCAACAATAAAGAGTGTAGTCTACTTGTGATGATTTACACCTACAAGTAATGCAAAGAGACGACCTTTATTGTGCTTCCTGTAAGTTGTAAAAGAGCAAACCACATCACCAAATTTTGAGTTATCTGCTCTCATCTTTGCATTTGATCATAAAATGTTGGTTATTAAATCATCTTCATTAACTTAGTATAAAAAGAATTTGGATCATTAAATTTCATTTTATGCAAATATTCTAGAACACGTTTAAGTAATTTCTATAGTTATTTGGTATGAAACCTAAATTCTCTCGACCACCTACTTACCTAACCATGACATCATGAGATGCCTTTGTTGGGATTCCTACGTCATTTTCTATTTCAATTTACATTTATTCAAATAAACTTATCTTTCGATGAGATATGTGTAAGTGCATCTTGTTTGGACTTGAGAGATAGTGATTATGCTCCTTAATAAACTAAACCACACAGAGTTTTCTGCTTCTTCAACGATTGAATCTTGTTTTAGCTTCACAACCAAACCCTGTTTCAAGGTATGCTGCTCTCACATACATATCTAATTTGTCTTTTCCTTGTTTACCTTTACCACTACAATAAAACATTCTGTCAATGAAATTTCTAGATTTATCATTATGGTTTCCACTTCTTCTTATCCTAAACCCGACTTCTTTAGCATATGCTAAATAGAATTGATAAGCATCTTCTTCTACCTCAAACTCTATTCCAATTTTTGGTATTAATTCTTTGGATACAAATGAGCGGGTAGCTTGCAAATCATGATTACTGTTTACACTCATGACACCAATAAGCTTTTCTTTACCTTCACTCTTGCCAACTTCATTACCATCTTTAAAATTTAACCGAAGATAAGACAAAGACACACCTGCCATAGAATTATTAGTGCAACATCCCACTACCGCAAGGTACATACCCAAACATTCAAGAATATTCAAGTACATATCCTATGATAATGGCATGTTAGAGCAAAAACATATCCAACTTACACATGG
>JANITW010000001.1:10404890-10415997 GCA_027564335.1 Erythroxylum williamsii | reverse complement strand
TCAATAATATTGGAAGTGTAATAAATTAAATTAAATTCAAATCAAATCAATCATAGGAAATCATCTAGGTTGACTCATAGAATGCTCCAATATACTATTGCCTAGATGGTCCGGCAATGTCTGTCTGACGTCCACTTGGCTATTCTAAAACATACACAACACATTCACAAATATCACATTTTTGCACAAATATACAAGTGTTCTTTTATGCACATCAATATATAAAAAGTATGCACAATGCATGTTTAATGACAATTCCAGGTATCTTTTTGTAACTCTCATCCTCAAATTAATCAGATATCAAAGCCCTCATTAATATCATATGGTACTTATAATTTGGACTAAAATAAAAAATGTGAAATCAATATGATAACCTAATTGACCACTTCAGTTTTCCTACCCATATGATTTTGGGTCAATTTTGCATAATTAATCTAGTAGGGTAAATGACAAAATTAGGTAATACTTCCTTCTAGAAAGTTGTTCTACATTGTCTTAAGTTCCTATCGACTCCAATATCATCCAATTTGATTTAGTATTCAATGAGTTATGCACAAAATACGTCAGACTGTGCACATTTGAACTTTTGGCTAGAACATGATCATTCCCTCAAATTGTACAACTCATATCTTTCAGCTCAGACATCCAAAAATTACAAATTTTATACCAATTTAACGTTAAGGGAATAAGCTACAACTTTGGTGAAGACAACTTAGCCTAATTCGACCCATATCAATACAGTTTATTCAATAACCACAGGACATGATTTCTATCCCTGGTAGTGCTACAGCCTAAGCTAAAACTCAGTTCCATGCCAATTTTGAAAATCAAAGAGACAGAATTAAAATTCGAGCTCTTCACAAAAATTGTAGGAATATGTCTCTACTTTAATATGAATAAAAAAAAACTCATTCAAAAATCTACATCTCAAGTTATACATAGAAAACCGAAGCATGATCATGAAAATTTTCAGTTCATAACATTCCAGTAGATTTCCACACTTTCATCCTATCAGTCACTTCCAAATCAATTCTTATAACTCTAAATTTTTATGGAGAAAAAGAAAAATGTCTTAGGAATCCATTGGTCTAAGTTTCAAGTTATTTGGAGTTTGGATGATTAAGTTATAGGCAAAAGACTTAGGGTTGTTCAAAGAAATACTCTAGTTTTTAACCCATACATGCAACCGCCACCCTTTTCTCTCCCCAACATGCAAAACTTCATCTTTTTCACCGAAAACCCAAAATTTTTTCCCACTTTTTCACTTTTAACTACTGCATCCATTGCATAAACCAACTTTCCTATCCTCTTTTCAACTCAACAACTTACAATAAACCAAGAATCCAAGGTTCAAAATTTCAAACATAAACCTCCATGCTCTCATCACCGAATTGCTTCCTCCTACAACCACTCATGCAAGCATTTATTTACAATATTAGAACATCAGCAAAATCACCTACCTAGTTCCACAAAGTAGCCAGCAAGTGAGAATGAAATAATAGCAAAAACAATGCAAATGAGGTTTTGGTGGATGAGCTAAAGAAGAGCTTTAGGAAAGGTGGTTATTTCGTGAAGAACAAAGATATAAAAACACCACTTAAAAATTTCCCTCTAGCCACACACTTCACCATGTGTGTTCCTTGCATGTAGGCCATGTGTCAACTTGCAAGGCTGCCACATATCACTCTTCCATTTGTCACCTTTTTTTTTTCAAAATACCCCCAAAATTTTAAAAATTTTCTTTTTTTTAAAAATTTACCAAAATTTCAAAATAATAATATGACTCTCAAAATAAATTTTCAACACAAAAATAATTCACCAAAAATTTCTAAAATATCCAAAATGTATAAAAATTGCCAAATCACATTTAATTCATTTAAAATAAATCCACAATTTCTATTTATAAATCAATTTACCCGAAAATGCCAATGAATGCATGTACAATCACATGAATGTGCAAAATAAATGTGTATGTCACTATTAATTATGCATGATGTACATTTTTCTTATTTCTCATAATTCACAATTATAGCCCTAATATAGGTAACGGGATGTTACAATTAGCTTTAATCCAAAAGCAAAAACCCAAAAATAATATACCAAACTTTAAGAATCTAAAAACATATATTGTCAATTAATTAGAATTTGTTATGTTGTTCTTATGGTACATTAAATGGTCACATAAATGTTTACCTATCATACTGATTACTAACATTTGAACCTTATAGGCGAAGGAAATATACATGCTTCATTATGACTAGAATACTAAATATTTCTAAAATCATTAAAACTCCCTTATTTCACACAACATAAAGAGAATAGTTAAATTTGTTATATAGTTGAAAAGCACTTAAATGATATGCAAACAACAATATACCTTGAAGGATTGGTAAACATTTCCATTTTATCCCCCTAAAAGAAAAGAATAAAGACCAATTATTTTTTTATGATTAACCGCAATGAATCATGAACCCTATGACCAACTAGAATCCTTAAAATTGAAATCAAAAGGAAAAAATCAAAATAGGCATAAAAAACTGCTTCTAAGATTGCAGAATTGGCTTTTGTTTTATACATAGACATGAAACTAAGGCAAGATTTGATAAGGGAAATAATATATTACAGATTAGCTATTAGCCTATTACTACGTATTGTATAATATTACACATATACAAATGTAGATATACGTAAAAAGTGTTGGGAGTTTAAGCTAACCTTTAGCTCCTCTAAACTGTCACTCAAGCATTGGAAAAATCTATTTTTTAAAGAATTAAAATAAAAATTATTTCCTTTTTTCATCACGATCAATTAAGTGTTATTTTATAAAAATCAAGTTTAAATGTGATATGGAAGAGACGTCACTTAACACAATGAATTTACATGAAAAACTTAACCTATCTGATTAAAGTATTAGACTATACAACTTAAGGTCTTTTTGTTATATAAAAATGTGTACTTTGGTTTGGTAGTTGAACTAAAATTAGATTGAAATATATGAAATATAAATACGTTCATGAGCAATGAACAATGGCAGCAATGTAGGCTTAGCTTGTAGCATCAATGTTCGTGCTCATAAGACCACATCCTAGTCCTACCAAGCACCATAAAGTTAGAATAGACTAATTGATACAGAGGATCTGAACCCGTCACAAAAACCTCATGTCTATTTATCGAGACGCGAATTGTACCGTGAAGATAATCTGATACCACTAAACATCAAAGGCTTGATTCCTTTTGACAACTTAAACACACCAAAGATTGAACGAATGACCAAAGAAATGCCAACACACACCATAATTATGAGTAATCTTCATAGTTCTTTATCTTACAACGTGAGGACTGAAAACTGACCCTTTTTCTTCTTCTTTTATTTTAGGGGCTGAAGAACAACCTTAATAATGACATAAAAAACTGCCTTTATATTATGCAATTATAGCACATATACAAGTTAAATCCATTGGTAGGAGAGCCAAACATAATATTCCCAAACTCAGAGATCAACAGAATACACATACATTACCTACTGAGTTTTTTAGTTGCATTCAATATAGGCAACTGCCCCAATTAATTTCTTACCCTTTAGGTGAAAGCCAATCTAATACAACTGAATTATTTAATGCGATCATAAAGATCATAAGTAATCTTTATTATATATCACTTATTTTTCATTATGTTCTAAATTTAATAATGCATCATTGTAAGCTAGTAAACATCGCAGAAGACATTTACTTGTGTAGTTTTTATGGAGACTGCACTAAGATGCTCAATAAAGAACTACTTATCCTTGCGCAGATCTATAGGTGTAAAGACCACGATAAATAGACATCTCTTTATGGTAAAATAGTTGACCTCATACTATAAAAACACAAAGAGAGGACTTGAAAAAGGAGAGAATGGTTGTTGAGAGTGGATCAAAGTAAGGTTCGATTACAAACAAAAGTACTTTTGTTCCATACTGTATGACACAAACAATATGTTTAACAAATAAAAGTAATCTAAAGAGTCCCTAATTATTCATCCTTCTTGATACTACGTTCATTTTCTCCTCATGAAGAAGTAGGAAGCAATTGTTTTATAGTAGCATTGACTAATTTTCTAGTGACTTTCTATGGAAGCATCGAATTGTTTGTTTAATGTCTATCTCTATTTTTGTGACCTGTAATCGAACCTTAAATTCCTTTCATAACATGCACATTTTCTTTGTTACCCTATTAAGTGTGAATTATCAGTCTTTTCATATGCTACTACTTTTTTCGTTGTAAAACTAAACGGTGAATTCCAAAAGGGTATATATATATATGTGGTTAACAAGCAAAGCTCAAATGGAAAACAAGTATAAATCAGGACAGAATCAGCCACACATAATCTGAAATTCTGTAGATCCCATCTAACATAAATATGCAACACCATATCCAAGGAAAAGTACTTATTAGCATAAAAACTACCAAATAAATATTGATTAATTAAAGTTATTCGAACCATCAAGATGGAAAAAGAAGAGACTAAAGAAACTATTGATAAATTCCATAACAATACTAGAAATGGCTAATGGAGGTGTTGAAGAAAGTAAGGAAAAGAAAAATAATTCATTCTAAGAAAGAAATAAACCAGATTTAGGAAGAGGGTATTAAAGTATAACTGAAACAAAGAAAGAAGAAGAAGGATAAGTTTGACAAATCTTACCTCTGATTCAGTCACTGCTACCTTCTAATATCATTTCCTTGCTTTGAAAAAAGATCTTCAAAAATGGATTCCCTAAGTGATGAATGTTTACTCCTTTGCTACCAAAAACTCGAGTTGAAGGTAGGCCAGAACCAAATTCCTTAAATCCACCACGCTTCTATTTTGCAACCTAGTTCGTTGCGCTGGGAATCGAGCCTACGACGTGAGGCTAAGCCTTAAGCCCATACCTAAGCTTTGATATTACTTTGCTACCTAAAACTCGAGTTGAATGTAGGGCAGAGCCAAATTACTTAAATCTGTTGAAGGCTTAAAGAATTCATTTTAGCTTATATAGATGATATTATAATATTCTCAAATACAGATCAAGAAGACTATTTTAAAAAGGTTAAGATAGTACTTGCTAGATGTAAAGAAAAATGATTAATCCTAAGTGAAAAGAAAATAAAATTAGCTCAACAAAATATTGAATATTTAGGAATTGAATTCCATAATGGATTCATAAGATAACAACCAAGTATTCTTTTTAAAATACAACAATTTCCCAACATATTAAAAAATCGGACTCATGTTTAACAATTTTTAGGCCTATTGAATTATATCTCTAATGAAGACTTTTTCAAGAATCTTGCTAAAGAAAGAAAAAGCTTACAACTAAAATGTAGCACGAAAAGTCAATTGAACTAGACCATGAAAAACATAAAAATAGTACGTACATTGAAATATTTATGTAAGGATTTACTAGTTTTATATAACTATCTTCCGAAGGATACACTTCTGGTACAAATTGATGCCAATATAGATACATGGGCAGGCTGCCTTTTGACAAAACCACCCAATCAAAAGAAGTATTTATTATACAAGTATTTAAATGGAACATTCAATCCCACTGAATTGAAGTATCCAATACATAAAAAGGAAACATTAGCCTGTCTCAAAACTTTGAGAAAATGGCGAATTGATTTATTACCTACTGAATTCATTATTCAGATAGATTCAAAATATTTATGTGGATTCGTTAAATACAATATTAAAATTAATTATAACCAAGGACGGTTAATAAGGTGGCAATTGTAACTTCATCAATATAATTTTCATACTCAGTATATAAACTCTTCTAATAATAGTCTTGCATATATTCTAACAAGAGAATGAAAGCAACTATAGCAAGCCTCAAGGAGTCACTCGGTAAGAAAGAAGCAGAATCAGTAAACCTATAACAATAAGTAAGTATAGTGACAAAAGAGATCAATCAATTACGATCTACTATCACCTTACTAGAAAAAAAAAGTCTGTTGAAACCTCCCCCACGATTTAGCCAATTACTCCTTCACAAACTGCTCAACCTCTTATTTTAACCTCTGGTGAAGCCAACCCTTCAAACATTCCTTCATCATAATCCCAAAAGAAACAAAACCACCATGAAGACAAGGTTTATATCATTTTTAATGGACCTATGGCTGGTATTTATAAATAATGGCATCAAGTCACAATCCATATCAATCACAAACCATCTATTATTCACTGAAGTTATAAAACTAGGGCCGAAGTTGAAAAAGCTTTATCTGACTATAAAGAACCTTCTTTAAAACCTCAATATAAACAAGCCCTTGAAAAACAGCCCAGCACTTCTAGTATGAAACCATTAGGGAAACCTATAAATTTTGACAAAATTAATGATGTTCCTACTCGAGCCATTAAGGAAGAAATGAAGAAAATAACCTTTGAAGGATTTGTCAACTATTTCCAAGCCCTTAATGAATGGACTGAAGCCTAGAAAATATTCCAATACTATCCAAAAAATAGAGGCCGATATGGCCCTAAAACCAGTATCTTTCCCAATGTAGAACCAATAACCACTTACCTCTTTTTTTAGAGTGGTCTTGTGGATACCATTTATTTAACATCTTTAAATACGCTCTTAGAATTTCACACTAATTTTATTCAAGCTATTAACAATTATAAAGAACAGTTTGCAAAAGACCGCGAAATATTCATCAAAGTATTTAGTTCATACCCCATTTTTAAAAAAGCCGATACTCTACAAGACACTGAAGTATTATTACTAAGAATTGCTTATGTCCAGCTAGACATTGGCAATGGCATGTATTCACCCATTGATACACCACCTAAATATGAATTCAACCGGGATTTAGTCAATCAATTCAATCTCAAATGCATAGAAGGGGTTTACCAGTAATATCTAAAAATCAATCCAGAATCACTGATCAAGATCAACTATCGAGGACCTAATCTCATTATGACATCCACATATTGTTTAGCCATTACTCCAGATGCACTCCAAATCGTAAAACAAGAACAAACAAATTTTTCTAATTTATTCACTAGATTATCTACTTAATGGCAGCACGCACTGTGTCAACAATTGAAACATTATGATCAACATCATTGCCAGCAATGCCCCATAACATCACAAAACAAAAAGTCACCGATAATGCCTCTTCAGATGATATAATTGTTGACAAATAGTTATGACAGACACTGAAGGATGTAGGCCCCATGGGCCCTTTATCTATTGTCTTTAGCTTTTCTTTTACTTTTGCTTAATAGATTCCTTTGTTTTTAGCAGGAATCTCTTTTAGCCTTATCGGCCATAATTATTTTTAACCTTTTCTTTCCTTTTGTGCCTATATAATGTAACACTAGAGCATTTGCTCTGGACAAGAAATAAACTATTACTATTTTTATCTATCCTCTCTCTTGGCCATTCCTCTCCTCGCCTGAAGTTGGTATTCAAATAGAAAAACACAACAAAGAAGGTATGAAGTTAATAGTATTTTTGTTTCATCATTTATCACATATGCTGATTATATTATCTTATATGCATGTCAACCTATCTTTATTTTCTTATCTACTTGTTTTACTTATTTAGATTCTAGATCTCTTTATATATTTCTATGGCATTGCTTTAGATATCAGTTTAACCCTAGTATTTTAAATTATTTATTAGCTTATGCTTATTATAGAAACACTCGACCCATTAACTTACCTTTTTATTCAGACAAGGATAAATCTTTTATAGATATTTATTAAAAATTATAGATCTTTATTAAAATGTCTTTGAGTTCAACCTGTTGGAATTGTAGATCTTTTCATACATTTACAAAACTTGCTATTGAAAAAGCAAACGTTACTAAACAAATTATTCAACTTTGGAAAACTCAAAGACTTCAATTATTACAATCCATTGATCCTTCATCTCCTGAATTTCAAAACTGTCAAGACATAATTACTAATAATACGACTATATATAATCAAGAAATGCTAGAACTTCAAGAATTACATAAGCATTTTAGAGAACATTATCAACTACATCTAAATGGAACATAATAGTTGCCCCTTTTGTGATCAACTACAACAATATTTCTCATATATTGAACAATTAGTTAATAAATATAAAATCGAAAAAGAATACTATACCGAAAGATATAATTATGTACGATTTATTATTAGTAACTCTACTGGAATAAAACCAATTAAAGAAAGGCTGGAATTAGCCCAGAACCTTTATAATTTTTATACTCAAAAGTTAGATTACTTACAAACCAGAATTATTATTCATTGCACACTTTGCTACCCAAAAGTTGAGTTAAAGGTAGGGCAGAAAAAAAAATACTTAAATCCGCCACGCTTCTACTTTGTAACCCAGGTCGTTGCATTGGGAATCGAACCTGAAATGTGGGACTAAGCCTTAGGCCTATACCTGAGCTCTGATACCACTTTGCTACCCAAAACTAGAGTTGAAGGTAAGGCAGAAGCAAATTACTTAAATTCACCGTGCCGCCAATTCTCTCGCATAATTTAATGATTAACTCTTAAAGTAACCAATTGCTTTCCTGAAAACATCTAAAGCAACCCAATTTCTGTTCAGAATACAAGAATTTAAAATCATTTATATGATTTGCAAATAGAACACATACCCATAAGAGTTTTTCATTAAAGAAACAAAATTTGACATTAAAAAATGTATTTTTTATTCTAAAAAATTACCATAAAAGACATTCAATAAAAAACACATCTTTGGCAAAAATATTCTAACAACAATAATCATAACCTAGAACTAGGGACCAAAATGTCATGGTGATTGACAAATAAAACTTTGAAAAATGAGAAAGTTCATTATAGGATCATAATGTTAGCTAGGTATTTGGGTTTCTGCATGAATTTGTCAAAAATTTAAAGAGAAAGAACCATACTTCCAAAGGACGATCCATTAGCCCAAACCCATATCCCAACTTTTATTCAGTATGCAAAGAATGACTACGCATCACCATTTTGGAATCAAGTTGATTATTTGAAAATTAAACTACAGATAACAATAGCAATCACCTCAAAAAAGACCATCTACCCAGATAGCAACAAAACTAAAACAACTCAATCATTCAACTACAACTCCTTAAAGAAAATTAAATCCATTAAGACACAAAGCATGGAAGGTCTAATGCCACCCAGAGGCTAATTAACACATTAAAAAAACTACCTAAGAGAAATATCCTGTATTTGAGAAATTGAAAGTGCCCAGAAAGCTAATGCCAAAAATCAATATGTCAACTTACGGTCAACAATCTTCTTCCATAAACTATTAAAATAAAAAGACGGGGACTTGTGAATCAGCTCTAGATTTCTTCGTACAAAAAAAATGGATATGGCCTAGAAGTAACACTAGCCCTCTCCTCAAGCATTCAAGAGACCTTCCATGAATTAACCTAAAAGAGGGATGGAAAAAGTTGAGAAGATGTTATCTACAAACTCAGGACAAAAAGTACCTGACTATATAGGTGACCACTAAAGATTTTGTGTACCAAACTCTTCTCATAAGCAGCGGGGGATTCACTAGGCACTCCAAAAGGTAAGCAAAACAGAGGTGACCACCAAAGATTTTTTGTATCAAACTCTTCTCATAAGTAGCGGGAGATTCACTGGGCACTTAAGAAGCCAAGCAAAATCTGGTGCAAGATCAAAGAAAATTAAGAGTTGAGAAGAGGAAGTAAAGGCGGGAAGCAAAATCAAAGGAAAGAGAATACATCAGCTTGGCTTAGGCGAGAGCAAAGCTAACACCTCTGTATTAGTTATTAAAAGTCCATCGAATTAGTTATGGAATAGAATAAGAACAGAGATACTAGAACAGGTGATCTGAACTCCTTAAAAAGACTTAAAACAAGTTTTGAAAATGTGGAGATTTTAACAAATTAAATTAGTATAAGAGAAATAAGAATAAGTTTTCTTTAAAATAAAATATGCGGCTACATAGATAATAGTTTGTTTATTTAATTTTTAAAATAAAATACTTAAAAATGATACTTTAGAACTTGAATTAAAATTTAAAAAATAGCAAATACATAACTCCTCTTTTCTTAGATCATTTAAAATTCTTTAAAAATTTTCATTCTAATTCTCAATTTTTTTAAAGAAAAGAACCTTTTATCTTTTTTATTAAAAAAATATGTAGCAAAAGATCACATATAAGTCAATCAAAGAATACTACCATAGTAACATAATGTTTCAATTCAGCTCTTAAACTTGAAAAGAACTAATTCAACTTGATTCAAAAAATAATTTATTATATTTATCTTAGATTATTTGTTTGAGTCAGGTTATATTTAAGAATAAAATTAGATCATCATGTTAACAATATTTAGTTAATCCGCCTATCATGCTCCCGTCAGTTGTGTTTTGTTATTTTTATAACAAAAGTTAAAGAGGAGAGAATTTTTTAGAAAATTAAACAATATAAGGAATATTTTTAGTAATTTTAAAAATTATATTTGTAAAAATTACTTGAACTACATGAGATGTTCGTGTTTTTTGTAAAAATTCAAATTATATGGATAAATGTCTAAGATTTTATATTTTAACTTAATGCTTAAAAATAAAATGTATAAATATGTTTAAAATGTGATATTAGACTTTGAATGAATATTAACTTGACTTTTAGTTTTAAAATGTTAAATTGTGATTTATGCGAAAGTGCAAATTAAACAAACTCATAATAAAGTGCAAATTTAAAAACTCATAATAAAAAAGGAAGTAGAAATTTTAGTGATATGAAAGGAGAAAATATGAAAGCTTTTAACTTGAAATGGTAAAATAATACAAAAATGTTAATTAATGCCTACAGAATTTATTAATATTCTATATGTTTATTCTTCTTCGTTTTGATTGCTTAATATAATGTAATGAAAGACTTTGTTCATTTCCGTTTATTTCAATAATTATAAGAGCTAATTGAATTATATAATTGAATTAAATAAACAACAACTGTAAATAATAATACCGAATTTAATAATGTAATAACTAATAATAGACATTTGTAATTCATATAATAAATTTAATAATAATAATAATAATAATAATAATAATAATAATAATAATAATAATAATAATAATAATAATAATAACAATAACA
>JANITW010000001.1:10368693-10385219 GCA_027564335.1 Erythroxylum williamsii | reverse complement strand
ATCCTTGTTGCTCTTTCAAAGTTTTTACCAAACAAGAAATGCAAGCTATGATTGAACATAAAACCAAAACGAATCAAAAAAGCGAAAGTGGAACAATCAATAAGTACCCACTTACACCCTTATGCAGAACCTCTTGATGCTAAGAAACCAAATTTGTGTAGTGAAAGAAAGCAATATACCAACACCATTGGTACTCACACCGAGAGTTGCTCCTCCGTCACTGCCGACAGGATATATGTCATCAACAAAACACAGAGTAAACGGTTTTTTGCTTTCAGCCTAGTGGGTAGGTTCTAAGACAGAAATTTAATAGCCAAAAGGAAAAGCGAAAACACCAAAAAAGCAACAGACCTGAACGAGTTGCCTCGATGCTTTTCCATATTGTATCTGCAACCAAACTACTTGCACTCATTCTTTCAGATGAGTAGAACTAGGTGTAGGAATTTAATGGCAATAGTTTCCGGGACTGGATCTTGATTTCTGCTCTGCTGCTCTGTAATCACCTGCCGCCAATAGATCTATATATATATATATATATATATACGCGCCTGAGATTAATTCTAATTTTTAATGTGTATATTAAGTTAATGCTAATTTTTAAGATAAAAGACCTCTATTTAAAGTTTATAAATATCCAAGATAGTTAACTGTCAGTAAAATTTATTTACTCTTAAAATTAGTACATTAATTATCATTTATATAATTTTAATAAATAATTCATAAACATTAATGAAATACATTAATTAATTTCAATAATGATTACTTTTCACTCATTGAGTTCTCAAAACTCACCCAAAATTTGCAATTATTTTTCAGGACTCAGAAGAATATCCCGTTAGGCAACAGGAGTATATCTATTGCATGTGAGTGATAGAAGAGGTCGGGATCAGTTCACGTTTGCATAGTGTCCTTTTATTTTCGCACTGAATTGTAATTTCCACAAATTATTGTATTTTGTGTATTTGAGTATATTTGTTGTGTATAACTTTTTGATTAGAAAAAGGTGTTGCAAAAATATGTTTTGTTTTTGGAATGAGCTAATCGACATTTTGTCTTGTAAATGAAAATGTTTCTGAATAAAAGTGAGCCCAAATTTGTGATTATTGAAAAAAATTTTATACCGACTTTTGATTGTTTAGTGATATAGCACGCCACCTTCGCGGGGCACGAACTTGGATATCACCTATCGATGCCGGGTTCGGGTCATGCGGGAGTGGGGTGTTACACCCAGTGTACACAACTCAAGCACCTTGCAACTCCAAAAGGCAAAGACATAATGTGTTATAAAGGTTCAACAATTGGAAAAGAAGGAAAGTGAATGATGAGTGAAAAATTAGTTGACCAACGCATCATCTACTTGCTATGCGAAACCGAAAGCTTGATAAAAAAGATCACTAGTTCAAATAGTGTCTACAAAACTATTTGTATTGTGGTTATAAAGCTTGCACTCAATTATACAACAACCCAATTTAGAAAGCTGACATGGTTAAAATTACTTTCAATTATATCTTTGTGTTTTGCATGACTCGTATGAGAGGTAAGACCAAAATATTTTAACGGTAAACATAAAAAACCCAACAGATCTTGTTAACTATATGATGTGCAGTTGATGGATGAATAATTAAAGGTAGCACAAGACATTTAACAACCTACAATGAGAATCTAAATGAGAAAAAGGACTATGTTATACCTAGAAAAGAAATCAAAAAAATTGATAATGCAAGGAAAGAATAAAACCAAATTCAAGTATGCTATAGAGTAAGAATTACTCTTTTTTGGCATATGTAAACTCTGGTTTTCTTTAAAGGATACCTTTCATTTGATGTAAGTAAAACCATTTTCTGATACATGTTCCTATTGCTTAATAAGGTAGGTAGTAATATTTGTGTCAACGTAGAAGCTCAAAAAATGCAGCAAATATCTTATACACGATAAGATAATTGAGAACAATAAGAAAAAGTTACACCTGGATTAGTTCACCATGTTTAAATGAGCTCTTACATATTCAAAGTTGAAAACAAGAAAAGCTTAATTCAATAAGGAGCACAATTTCAAATATTAATGATTTAGGTAAACTTGAACAAGGGAAAAGCTCAAAGGAATAAGATAATCAAATGTAGATCTAACCAACAAGTAGCCAAACATATACATAATGAAAACAAAAGCTACGTTCTCAACAATTCTATCCAAGAAACATCAATACCAATATATAGACATGAAAAAGCTTTCTTTTACCCTAATAATACGAAGTATTGAAAGTACCGATGTCAATCACTATCACGATATGGTAATATGTAGTCAGTCTACTTTCTTCAGGTAGATTGGTCGATGACATATTAACATATCAAGCACAACAAAAGCTATTAGACACAAGAAAGTTTTTGCCAAACAACAAAAAGAACGGCAAGAACCTCATAAACATTATACTAAATATCTTTCAGGTTCTAGTTCCAAATCCATATTCATCCCTCAAATCAATTGTTATCACCAATGTGTGGCTATGAATTTGTCAAAAATTTAAAGAGAGAGAACCATATTTCTAGAGGATAACCCATTAGACCAAATCCATATCTCAACTTGTATTTAGTCTGCAAAGAAACGCATGGTCACTTTGGAATCAAGTCGATTAGTTTAAAATTAAACTACTAATAACAATAGCAATCACCTCAAAGCAGAAGTCCATATGCCTAGATAGTAACAAAACCAAGACCACTAAATCATTCAACTACAACTCCTTAAAGAAAATTAAAGCCATTAACACAAAAAAATGAAAGGTCTAATACCACCCATAAGCTAACCAACACAACAAACAAAACTTGCTTAGAGAAAGATCATGTATCTGAGAAACTGAAAGTGGCCAGAAAGCTAATGCCAAAATTCGGTATGTCAATTTACGGTCATCATTCATCAATCTTCTTGCATAAACTATTGAAGCCAAATGACAGGGACTTGTGAATCAATTCTGGTTTTCTTCATACAGCAAAAATAGATATGACCTAGAAGTACCAACACTTCTCTCCTCAAAGATTTAGAATACACATTCTATGAATTAACCCAAAAGGGGGATGGAAAGCGTTCAGAAGATGTTATCTACAAATTCAGGACAAAAAGTACTTAACTACAGAGTCGACCACCAAAGATTTTATTTATCAAACTCTTCTCATAAGCACCGGGGGATTTACTGGGCATTCCAGAATTCAAGCAACATCTAACACAAGATCGAAAAAAATTAAGAGTTAAGAAGGAGAAGTAAAGGCGCGAAGCAAAATCAAAGGAAAGAGAATGCATTGGCTTGGCTTAGGCGAGAGCCAAGCCACCATCTCTCTGTATCAGATATTAAAACGTCGTCGAATTAGTTGTGGAATATAATATAAACAAAGAAATGGGTGATCCAAACTCCTTATTAACTACTAGATAAAATAAAATATGTACTTGAATGGATGCCACCATAGTTTTTTCCTATCTGCAATTTTTGGTGCAAAGTGTAAATGCTTAATAGAAGAATGCTTAAAAGAAAGCATTGAAATGGCTTGTTTGAAGCCATTTTGTCTGGTCGGAAGAAGGGCCTCGAGCAATTATAAAGCATGTAGCATGGATAAGTAGAGCACGATCAGTGGAAAGTTGCATACTGCCGACTCAGGGTCTACCTATAGTACCTTAGTAGGCTAGACGAAACCGCCAGAATCTTGGGTCAAAATTAATTCGGATGGTGCTGTCAAGCATAGCTCGAATCTTGCCACTGCGGGTAGCTTAATTAGGAACTGTCAAGGGAGGTGGTGCGGTGGGTTTCTACATCACATTGGCAGGGGTTCTCTTATAATTGTAGAATTATGGGGAGTTCACTCGGGCTTTAACCTGACATGGACGTTGGGGTATCGACGTGTGATTGTTGAAGTGGACTTCCTTGAGGTAATTAACATTCTTTTCTCTTCCACTATAGTTTTAAATGAAGATAATTTTTTGGTGACAGGTACCTGTGACCTTTTACACTAAATTTTGGAGGTGTAGCTACAACAAGTGAGTCGTGAAGGGAACTAGTGTACCGATCGACTAGCCTCTATTATAGTAATGTCCAGTCCAGGTCTTCACATACTTCAGGACCTTCTGATGACGATCGTTGAATTACTTCATCGAGATCAGCAAGGTGTCAAGTAGAACCCTACGTTAGATAGGGTGTCTTTTGTTTCTTTTTGATTTTCTTTCACTTATAGGAAAAAAAAAAAATGAAATGGCCAAAAGAACCATTGAACTGTCAGTTCCTCTAAAACCCTAGTGTTACCAAAATCTACGAGTCCATTTGGCAGGGGCTCGCATGCGAGTTTTCTCTACTCTCATTTCCTCATCCTCTATCGCCAACAGGTTATCCTCTCTACGTAACGCTCAATTATCTTCGTTTATACACTCCTTCAGAGCTTACTCTTCATTGATGGACGCAAATGAGGATTCGCTCCGGAGAGCACTCGCCCAGAAGCAGTCGTCCGTCGACTCCCAAAGCAATGCAGTCCGTGCACTAAAAGCCGCCAAGTCTTCGAAGCCCGACATCGACGCTGCAATTCAGATCCTAAATGAATTGAAGCTGGAGAAGTCATCCATCGAGAAGCAGCTTCGGGCTGCAGTCGCTGGTTCGGGCGTTGACGGTCCCATCAACGGAGAGGCATTCCGTCAGACCCTGGCCAACACTCTTGAGCGCCGTCTGTTCTACATTCCGTCTTTCAAGATCTATAGAGGTGTTGCCGGGCTATACGATTATGGGCCTCCCGGCTGTGCCGTGAAGGCCAATGTTCTTGCTTTCTGGCGTCAGGTACATATTTATTCTTCGCTGTTTTGGTTTTGGGTTAACTTAGTGATTGATTTCAATTGGACTGTTTAGAGTTAACTTCTGCATTTGTTTGCAGCACTTTGTTCTGGAGGAGAACATGCTAGAGGTTGACTGCCCATGTGTGACTCCCGAGATTGTTCTCAAAGCATCTGGTCATGTGGAGAAATTTACGGACCTTATGGTAAAGGATGAGAAAACAGGGACTTGCTTCCGAGCTGATCACTTGCTTAAGGACTACTGTAATGAGATACTTCAAAAGGATTTCAGCATCACTTCAGAGAAGACTGCAGAACTGAAACATGTGCTTGCCATCTTGGATGATCTGTCAGCTGAACAGCTTGGTGCAAAAATCAAGGAGTATGGCATTGCTGCTCCAGACACAAAGAATCCTCTATCTGATCCCTACCCATTCAACTTGATGTTTCAGACATCGATTGGTCCTTCTGGTTTGAGTCCTGGGTAAGTCTATTTCGTAAGTTTGCTATTGAACCAATTATTCTCACTATAGAGTCCGTAGAATCCTCCTATTTCAGTTTGGATCTCATTAATCCCACTACAGGTACATGCGCCCTGAAACAGCACAAGGCATATTTGTTAATTTTAAAGATTTGTACTATTACAATGGGAACAAGCTTCCTTTTGCTGCTGCCCAGATTGGCCAAGCATTCAGAAATGAGGTTTATTGGCCACTTTTGGATTTCAAGTGCTTATGCACACGCTGATGTTTTGTTATTTCTTAATTGTGCTTATCTATTTGTTTATACAAGTCGCATTCAGGTAAGGTTAGGTTGATTTAGTGATGACTAGTCTATTACATTCTAGTAAGGTTTGGGTGATGTACTAGTCTATTGAATTCAGGTAAGGTTTCAGTGACGTAGTGATGACATAGAAAATGTTAACATAACATGCATAGGCTGTAAATTAGGGCTGCTATATTGCAAGTAGTGTTTAGGTTAAGTAAAAGGAAAAGGCTAGTTATAGAAATCACTCCTCGGTTTGGAGTGAGCAAAGTGTTAATATCACAACAATAGGTATGTAGAAATCATTTCTAGGATTTTAGGAATAACACTTTAAGTACTTTAGAAAGAAGCATCACATTTACCAAATAGGTAATCCAGGTGTCCCTGGGAAAAGGATCATATATTTACCCACGTACTCCAAGTACGGCAAAAACTCAAACCTAGTGGAGAAACCTTATAAGGACTCTATAATAATTTAGCTCCTGTCAATGAAACTGGCAATTATATAAAAATAATACATAAACGGACCATTAAAGAAAATAACAAAGCAAAGCAGACTGTAAAAGCAATAAATAGGAGGTTTGACAATGTATACATGAACAGTAGACATCTTTGAAACTAAGTCCTTTTCCCATCATTGGCATTGCCTTGTTGATCGTTTATTTAATGGCTTTTATTATTGATGCTTAAGGTTGTTTTAACGGCATTAATGTCCTTGGTGCTTGCAAATAATGTGTATGGTATGCTTGTGAGAGATATTGTGAGGCTTCTGTTCTAAGAAGGTTCTATACCTGCAGATCTCTCCTCGCCAAGGCCTTCTGAGAGTTCGTGAATTCACCTTAGCAGAAATTGAGCACTTTGTTGATCCTGAAGACAAATCTCACCCAAAATACTCTGAAGTTGTGGATCTGGAATTCCTCATGTTTCCGAGGGAAGAGCAAATGTCTGGTCAGTCTGCAAAGAAAATTCATCTTGGTAAAGCAGTTTCAAAAGTAAGTTTTGATCAGTTAGTTATGAAGTTTGGATTTATCTACATACTCCTGTATATCGCCATACTCTCATGACATTCAGGGGATTGTCAACAATGAAACTCTTGGCTATTTCATTGGGAGAGTATATCTCTTCCTGACTGGTCTTGGTATAGACAAAGATCGACTACGTTTTCGCCAGCATCTTGCAAATGAAATGGCTCACTATGCTGCAGACTGTTGGGATGCTGAGATTAAGTGTTCCTATGGCTGGATTGAGTGTGTTGGTATTGCAGATAGATCTGCCTATGACTTGCGTGCTCATTCGGTGAGAACCTGTTTGGAAGATTACATCTATTATTGTATATGAAACTGACCTATATTCTTTGAATGCTAGATACCCTATGACAAGAATAGTGGGATAGCAAAGTTTGCCAACTACAAACATGTCTACTTTTGAAAAAACATATTCCTTTTAGTACCTATGTATCGAATGACGTGTCTTGCCAGCATACTTCATTAGTAAAGCTATGTCCTCTAACAGTAAACATGAATTAATTGTTTAACTTGTTGAGCAGGAAAAAAGTGGAGTTCCTCTTGTGGCCCATGAAAAGTTCTCAGAACCTAGGGAAGTGGAGGTATGTTTTATACTAATCATGCTCATTATGTTACAACTTCTAGACATATTTGACAAAAAATAAAAAATGTGGGATTCTATGTCTCCATACTGGTGGCTGCATCGTGACAGTCAACTCATATGTGCATCCTCACTATACAATGTTATTTTAATTTGCTTGTGGTTGCCAGTGGTTAACCTGATATTTTATGATTTCAGAAATTGGTTATAGCGCCAGTGAAGAAAGAGTTGGGACTTGCATTCAAGGGTAGCCAGAAAATGGTTGTTGAGGCTTTGGAGGTAAAAAGTGGAATTCACTGATCACTCATTATGTGAAAAGTTTTGTGTAGGTTTGATTCATGATGTTCCTTTTTATTTATTAGGCTATGAATGAAAAAGAAGCTCTGGAAATGAAGGCATCTTTGCAATCCAAGGGAGAGGTAGATTTTTATGTCTGCACTCTGGGGAAAAATGTGTCCATCACAAAGAACATGGTCTCAATTTCAAAGGAAAAGAAGAAGGAACACCAGAGAGTTTTCACACCATCAGTAATTGAACCATCTTTTGGCATTGGAAGGATAATTTATTGCCTCTACGAACACTCTTTCTACATGAGACCCAGTAAAGCTGGGGATGAACAGCTAAATGTTTTCCGTTTCCCTCCCCTGGTTGCACCAATTAAATGCACAGTTTTCCCACTTGTCCAGAATCAACAGTACGAGGAAGTTGCCAAAATCATTTCGAAGTCATTGACGACTGCTGGAATCTCACATAAGATTGATATTACAGGTGGAATGTCATGACTATTCTAATTCTAAGTGGCCAAGTGAATGTTAATGAGCAAGTTTCTGAATTCTTGGCAATTAATGCAGTTGTATTTCTGTTTTAACAGTTTGCTTATTTGTTTATGCCAATGATGGTTGCAGGCACTTCAATTGGGAAGCGCTATGCAAGAACGGATGAACTTGGTGTCCCCTTTGCGATAACTGTTGATTCACCATCTTCTGTGACTATTCGAGAGAGGGATAGTAAGGATCAAATCCGTGTTAATGTGGAAGAAGCAGCATTAGTCGTGAAGTCTGTAACTGATGGACATAGGACATGGGCTGATGTGTGGTCTAATTTCCCCCGCCACTCCTCTGTGTCTGCGGAGGAGTAAATATAATGTGCGTGAAAAGGTTTTGGTTGATGTATTCAGAATAGTGCTTAATTCAGAACTATTAAATGCCAATTGACAACGATTCCTGAGAAGGACCAACAACTAGAACTATTAAAAAAAATATGATATTTACAATTACTTTTGGAATAAAAGAGTTTAATTTTTTTGATGATAATGGACAACTTAACTTGGAAAAGGGTGTATTGACTATGAAGAAAAGAAAATTACAGTATGACATATATATCTTAATAGGAAAGAAAATAGTAAGATCAATGGCTATTTCTCAATACTTAAGACAAAAGGAAGATATTACTATGGTATGTACAGGTGAGTCACTTGGTGAGAAAGAGATTAAAATTTTCATAATATTAAAAAAAATCTTAGGATATAGATTTAAACATACAGGAGAGTCAACCTTTTGCACCTATTGCAATAAAAGTACATTGAAAACATGCTACAAACCTTTTTAATGAATAAGTCGAGTTTAGTTTGCACTCTCTTGATGACACATTTTAGGGGTACTTGTTTGGAGGTGATAGAAAAAAAAGGTACATGTATAAAATGAAAACTCATTTTTAGTATCAACAGAGATAACACTTTATTATCTCATTTTCAGTAATACTCTATTCCTCTGAATTATCAAAAGAATGAGATTTATTATTGGCTATGTTATATTTTTATTTTTTTTATATATTCATTCTTATTTTCATTTTCGTTATTCCCTGATAACTAAGCGCCCGTTAAATTTGTCGTTGGTGCAATACGTATTTCAAACACAAAGAAGGAATGCATGAATTAAGTTCCTCATTTGAGTGTAATTGGCGGTTGGATAGAATCAACTAATTTTGCCTACTACGTTTATTACATAAAGTTCAATCGTAATAAATAAACATGTGCAATCTACCTGTTCATTCAATAATGATGCCTGCCAGTTTTCTTCACGCTTTTAATGCCTCTAACCAGTTTTTCATACAGATCAAGGTAGGTACCCGAATGTCTTAATACTTAAGTACTCTGCGTCTGTGTCAAGGAAAGATGGATGGGATTGTCAGTACTGCTGAAGAGTGATCACTCATTATGTGAAAACCAATCAATCAAACCGTATGGTTGGGAGAAATTTCACACGCAGGGGCATTTAATTATTGCAACTTTTTCTCCATGGCATTTACTAGGCTATTAGTTTTTCTGCCAATGGGCCATCGCATGTTAGTTGGGTTCTTTAAAGGTTGCTGCCTTTTGATGTGTGTTATTCTTATCACCACCTGCTAACTGTCTTCCCAAAATGGCAACAGGGAACATTTATGTTTTGGAAAAATATGTATGCTTTGTGCATATGTATATATATATATATATATGTTCATGCTCTATTTTTGCTACAAATTATCTTCTTTTTTCAGGTAGGAATAGCTTATATCAGAAATTTTAGTATGATGTGGAAGATGCCAATCTATTTTCCTGGACTTTACCATTGCTTCATGCAATCTGTCAATATTCATATATGTTGTGTTTCCTGTCACAGTTCATAAGCTTTAAATCGTCCCCTAAAAAGAAACAAGAAGCATATGGAAACACTCATTATCCCCTTGTTTTGCATTTGTCCTTTCTTTTTGGTCTCATTTTCTCGAGTTTAGTATTTGCTGGATCTTGTTTTCAATTGCATTGTAAAGTATATTGTGGAGTCTATGATCCTCAACTAACGTTTATTTGGAGTGTTTTCAGGTAACTAGACACAGGGAAGATATTGAGAAAAGAAAGCATCGTGGTGCCTGATAAGTATATTGGCTTCTCTCTGAGAACTGAGAGATGGGAACGAGTCGAGAAATCAAGTCACTGGAATGTCCGCCCGGGATACCAAAGGCCACCTATAATCTCACTTCTGAGTCCTCTCGAAGCAAAAAGCTTGAAATCTTCTTTATGGAGTCTGATAATAGGCGGATGGCACTTGGGCGAGGCTATACTGGAGGAACTACGCCCGTTAATATACGCGGAAAACCAATCTCTGATCATCACCTCTCAAAGACTGGTGGCTGGATTGCTGCCTTCTTCATTTTTGGTAAGCGACTTGTTTAACTTTGTGGACTGAAAAAGATGTTTTATTTGATGACAGCGCTAACGTTAAGAACACGAATTCACTGATTTCTTCCAATATATCTGAATCAAGCGTCCACTGCTGCTCTATATGGATAAGTATCATTTTGTAGAGTACAGCAGAGATCATCTTTAGTTCCTTCTTTTCTTTTTCTTTTTCTTTTTTCGTTTGTTTGCTTCCTGCTGGTATGGCTATAAGACCTTTCTTTTTCTAACTCCAAAGACCAGCTATAAGAGTTCATTTCAAATTTTATTTTATTCTTACATCTTTCCAGAACAGTTCTACAAATATTTGGTTGCACGTACAGGGAATGAAATGGCAGAGAGGATGGCTTATTTTGGTCTCTCAGTTAACATGGTGGCCTTCATGTTCTACGTTATGCATAGGCCTTTCACCAGTTCATCGAATGCAGTGAACAATTTTCTTGGGATATCACAAGCATCCTCTGTCCTTGGCGGTTTCCTAGCAGATGCTTATCTGGGTCGATATTGGACTATTGCAATATTTACAACAGTATATCTTGCGGTAAGACTCTTGTATAGTTGTCGCAAATTAACAAATGAAAGCTTGTGAATTTCTCTAGTTAAAGTTGCAAAGGTATATAATAATTAATGACCACCAAATCTTTTCCATTGTTGGCCTTTTGGAGGGTTTGACAGGTATCACCTTATGTGCGACAATGAATGTTTTTACGCCGAATCAGGACCAATGCGACCAACTGACCCTGCTTTTAGGAAGTTGCGAACCTGCAAAATCATGGCAGATGTTCTATTTACATGCAGTCCTTTATGTGACAGGATTTGGAGCTGCAGGTATAAGACCGTGTGTCTCTTCATTTGGAGCTGATCAATTTGATGAAAGAAGTGAAAATTACAAGACTCTCCTGGATAGGTTTTTCAACTTCTTTTATCTTTCTGTAACTATTGGGGCAATCGTCGCCTTTACTTTGGTTGTCTACATCCAAATGAAAAAGGGATGGGGATATGCTTTTGGTTCATTAGCCCTAGCTATGGGTATATCCAACCTGCTATTCTTTATAGGTACTCCTCTATACAGACACAGATTGCCTGGAGGCAGTCCTCTAACAAGAGTTGTCCAAGTTCTGATTGCTTCTTTTCGTAAAAGAAACATTCCTTTCTCAAGCAGTCAGCTTGTAGGGCTGTATGAGGTTTCTGGCAAGGGTTCTGCTATAAAGGGCAGCGCTAAAATGACTCATACTGATGATTTCAGGTACTCTTTTTTATTCAGGTGCAATTGAAACAGATTATACCACGTTAAAATTAATCATGGGATGATATTGAAATCTGTTTCCGTTGGAGTCTGCAGATGTTTGGACAAGGCAGCCCTGCAACTAAAGGAGGATGGCCCTAATCCAAGTCCCTGGAGACTTTGTACTGTTACTCAAGTAGAAGAAGTGAAAATCCTTATCAAACTAATTCCAATACCAGCATGCACCATAATGCTGAGTGTAATCCTAACCGAGTATCTGACACTCTCTGTGCAGCAAGCCTACACTATGAACACACATATGGGCCATCTGAAACTTCCTGTAACATGCATGCCTGTTTTCCCTGGACTCAGCATATTCCTGATATTGTCTCTCTATTACTCCACATTTGTGCCATTGTCTAGACGCATCACTGGTCATCCCCACGGTGCCTCACAGCTTCAGAGGGTAGGAATAGGTCTGGCAGTTTCGATCGTATCTGTGGCCTGGGCTGCCATTTTTGAGA
Source organism: Erythroxylum williamsii (assembly GCA_027564335.1). Taxonomy (NCBI): domain Eukaryota; kingdom Viridiplantae; phylum Streptophyta; class Magnoliopsida; order Malpighiales; family Erythroxylaceae; genus Erythroxylum; species Erythroxylum williamsii. Next base: position 10,373,095 of record JANITW010000001.1, on the reverse strand, counting down.
GGTACAGAAGGAGTTACGCAATAAAACACGGATATCAGCTTAACTTCCTAACTCAAATGCCCAATTTGAGTGCATTCTGGTTGTTAATCCAGTATTGTCTGATTGGAATAGCTGAAGTATTTTGCATTGTTGGTCTGCTAGAATTTCTATATGAGGAAGCTCCTGATGCAACGAAAAGCATAGGATCTGCATATGCTGCTCTTGCTGGTGGCTTGGGCTGTTTTGCAGCAAGTGTATTGAACAGCATTGTCAAGTCACTAACTGGGAATGAAGAAAAAGGGAAGCAATCATGGTTGTCCCAGAACATAAATGCTGGCAGATTTGATTATTTTTATTGGCTGCTTACAGTTTTAAGCGTTCTAAATTTTCTGGCGTTCTTATACTCAGCTCATAGATACACATACAGGAAAGAGCAGAGGTATGAGGCGGGGGGAAAAGTTGCAACCCCAACTCCAGTCAATTAATTATGGAAATGCTTTCCTTTTTATTCATACGGTTTCTTGTGTCGTTTGAATTGATTATAATCAGTTCTTCATCTGCTACAGATCTCCATCAAGTGTAACATGCAAGTTTAAAACAGCACAGTTCTTGTTTCCATCGAAATATTGCTTTTCTTAAACTTTATACCTATCCAAGAGACTATATTTACAGGTGACAAATATACAAAGGAGAGTAAGTATGGTCATCAGTGGGCCAATACTTGTTCTGAGCCAAATTATAGAGGATTCAAATCCCTGTACCGGGAACAAGAACAAATTAGAAAAGGAGTCTTGTCAAAGGAGATTACAAAGTAGGCCTCGATGAAGGGTCTTTCACAAGACAAAAATCAGAAAGATGTTGGTATGTTCTGGCTAGTTGAAGGCTTGTCTTCCATATAGTGATAGAAGTAGGGAAAAAAAAAATGAAATTCTGGTTGCTTTGAGGGAACTAAAAAAATATATATACAAAAAATCAATTTTCAATTCCCTCGAAAAATCCTCTACAAAAAATCAGTTTTCAAAGAATAAATAGGGATACTCTTCTTTCCATTCAATAGCGATGCGTGAATTAAGGATTGGGGTCGGAAAGTGGGAGTTAGGGATTGCAGCTCACAAATTGGGAATTCTTGTTTTAATTTTCGTGGGTGGGTTAGCAGGTTTGAGTAAGTAATGGGCCATTATTCGGCTCAATAATGCATGGTTTGGTAATAGTAATGTTAGTAACTAGTATAGTGCCTGCGTGGCAAGGGATGAGCTGGTATTGTAACCAACTCCTTGATTCATGTTGTACAGCACTGTTATTCCTATATGTATAACAAACTCACACGAGAAATGAATGAACAGAGAATATTATGAATGTGATGTAATGTGTGTTTATCGTTCTTAACCCTTCTCGCTGAATACAAAACACAAATATCATTGATTCCTTCAAGGTACCCATTCAATTTGGGACCTATAACTCTTCACCTATATTAGTTGGTATCAGAGCAGTCCATCCTTGGACTGTGAGAATGGCCACTAGTACTAGATCACACGACGTCAAGAATCTGGAAGAATCCATGACCAACCTAGCGATGGATAACCTTGACAGGTATTCCCAGCTAGCCCAAGGGCTGAAGGAGATTGACAAATGACTCGAAGAATCACAGCAGAGGCACGATGCGCAATTACTTGAGCTAAAAAGCTTGATCAGGGGGCTCAATCTTCAACAATCTGGAATTCTGGTGCAGCTACAGCAAAACCAAGGGGGCACGAGCTCTTCCAAGGATAAGATTGTGATGGAGAAGGAACAAGGTGACAGGGTATCTGATGGATCCCACATTCCCGCTTCTAGAGCCCAGCATTCGGAAACAAATGACAATCAAATCACATTGTAATTTTTTTATACAATTAACGAATCTGCAAAAAATTGATGATTAAAATGGCCCGATTTATTTAAAACAATTTCAGTCACAAAGATGCAATCATTATTGAACACATCAGAGTTTCAGTAATCACATGGTCCCATTACAGAACACAATGTTTGTTTTCATAATATCTTTACATTTCGAAAACCACCATTTTTGCCTTAATACAAATATAAAATACAAAATACACATGATACAATTGAATGCTTATGCTTAAAAAGATTCCAAAATACAAAAATGCTAAACTAACTTAATTACAAAAGCCTTTAACTATCTTGGAATCCCAATGCCTTGCAAGGATCGCTAATCTTCTCTTTCTACACCTGAGAAGGGAAGCGTGGGGTGAGCTATATAGTTCAGTAGCTAATATATTCATAGTCATTGGCAATTGACCAAAGTCAAGCATATGTACATGAATGGATATATACAACAACTTAAACATTCATTAATTTAGCTCAAAAATTCGTAACATATTACACTCAAAATGATTCATTCTTAACAATTTAATTATGAAATGCACATACAAATGACTCAAGAGTTCTATGAAACGAAATAGAGAAACCGAAGTTTGCTCAGTGAACAAAACGAGTCTGAATTTTCAGGATCTCGTGGCCTCAAGCAGGCAGCCGGGAAAAGATTATGGGTCAACGTGCACGTGACTAACAAAACGGGTTCCTCTCTTGCCCAACAAAACACATAATTAATGCTCAAAATCATTTTATCAAAATGAAATCTTTCATACTTTTCATGCTCTTTCTTCTTTCCATTCAAATCAAAATGCCATAATACAATTCAATGGCATAATGTTAATCAAAATCACAATTTAATTTTATCAACATATCATACTTCTTTCACGGTATAACATAATAAAAAATTATTATGTATTTTCAACAAGTCAATTTCAAACCATTTAATATATATCCACACACATAGGCAAGAATTTGCCCAATCACACAATAATTGTAAATATATTACCTACCTAATTCACTTGCGTATAGGCTTGCTCAGAATGTCTCTTCTCTTTGCAACTAACCTGAGGTCTCTAAGGCTCTTTCCCGTTATATCTTTAATGTGTGCTCCGTGAGCTTATCTAACCGAAATAGGTCTCTTCGATCCCTTTGGTTCTTCACCAAATGAAGAGATCCTTGGCTCAAATGGAAGCTCTTTTCTTTCTCTATCTTTTTCTCTTCTTGAACAACCTCAAAATCTCTCTTATAGGCTAAGAAAATTGAAACCCTAGCTTGCTTTCTCTTCTTTCTCTCATTCTCTTCTTCTCTTTATATTTCTCTCTCTTTTTCAAGACATTCTCTCTTTCTCTTTCCTTCTCATTTTTTATTCTCTTTTCCTTCCCTTCCATTCACGTTTTTCTTCTTCATTTATAAGCAAGACAGCACTTCTTCTTCCAATTATGACCTTAATGTTTGAGAATTGTCCCATTTGCCCTTCTATTTATGCCTTATGTCTTTTATACTTAAGTATCTTGTCAAAAGCACCATTGAATATTCTGACATAACACTTCCTTCTAGAAAAGTGTTCTCCCTTGTCTTAAGTTTCCAATGACATCAAAATTAATCCATTTGGTTCAGTGATTCGAAAGATACACTTCAAACAATTTTGGACTGCTCTTGTCCAAATCAGTATGCTCCATTTGTAGCTCCATGTCTCTAGTTTTTCTTGATACAAGAATCATCTTATTCAGAGCTCTACTGATCTAGAAATCATCAAAATACTGAAGCATGTTTAATAAAACACCCGATTCCTATTCTTTCAATTGATACCCTTACTTGATTTAATACATTTTTCACATCAATACCAAAATCTGTAACCTTTCATGGAGATGTAAAAAGAAAAGTGTTAGGAATCTAAGGATTCAAGAATCACTTCATTTGGAGGTCGGATAGCAAAATTATGGCCGAAAGAATCAAACAAGATTTGGTCCTCAATCATACCAAACTTGTTTCAAGACAAATAACATAACTTTCACTAGAGATGTTGGATTAAGATTATCTCAAGACGATTTCAAAGTAAACTTTGAGATCTAAAACTTTGAAGAAGACCTTGAGGTCAGATTTTATCATCTGAATGGTCAAAATTGTAGCGACCCAAACTTTGCGTACCGGGTGGGTTTCCCGCGCACCTCAAGAGGCCCGCGACCGCTACCGGGGTGGATTTCTCCTCGGTATTGTCCTCTTTGGTACTTGGATGAGTCACCACTCGAACCTAAGACCTCAAGGTTTTGTTGCACTTAAGTGCATGCCTCTTACCATTGAGCCTTGGGGAAATCCACCCCGGTAGCAGTCGTGGGCCTCTTGTGTAACACCCCACTCTCGAATGACCCGAACCCGATATCGTTGGTGATATCCGAGTCCGTGCCCCGCAAGGGTGGCGTATTACATCGGTCAATTTAAAACTCAGTATAACATTTTCTCCTCTCGTTATTTTTTTTTGAACCATTCATTAACGCAGCATAAACAGTAAGAAACCTGAGCCCATGTTCACAATTTATCATTTTCAGTT
>JANITW010000001.1:10320337-10337220 GCA_027564335.1 Erythroxylum williamsii | reverse complement strand
CAAATATGACCTAAAGATACAATATAAATAAAGTAAATACTATAAACAATAAGAAACTCTCAAATAAACAAGCAAAATGCATTAAATATGAGACTAAAAATATAATCTATTTACCATTTATTATTAACTATACATACAAATAAATTAAGATTTTAAAATGATTTTAATGACTCATTTAGCATAAGATTTTTCAAACTTTTTATGTAAGAGCCAAAATTTTAATTTAGCTTAAAATTTTTAAGTGTAACTTAATAATTTAGCAAAATAACATATATATATATTAAAGAAACAAATTATGCATTAAAAATATGACACTTTCGTCTACCATGTCATCCTTTTTTTTAAAAAACAAATATTTTAAACTTATAAATTATAATTTAAAATTTTATTTCTTTATTAAATATTTTAGAAGGCTTAACAATTATTTAAGTTTTAAAATATAGTGTATTAAACAATAAAGAAATATTCTTAATTCGTAAACTTTAATCCATGCAAACAAGGACTCGAACCCTAGTTAATTCATAGTTGCTAGTGTTTACTATGCTCTGTAAAACTTAGCATTACTTTGTTTTTAATCAAAATTACTGTTTTAATATCTTTCTCTACAGCAAGAGTTTCTTTTAAAACCAAAATAACTAAAGTCTAAAGTTACTGATCTGAACCAACTTAAAAGGAAGACATTGAGAGTCCCAGCAGGGACAATTTGTTTTTCGACTTTGGACTAAAACATTTGGTGCTGATGGAAGACGTTCCATTGCCATCTCACTTCCATTATTAATAATCCATTCCTCTTGACAAACAACTGGATATAGCGTTCAAGAATGAAATATAAATGAGATTTTTACAGTTGAATATGAATCGTTTCTATATCAAATGGACAAGGTAAACCGTATATCATTGAATTGTCACAATGATGGCTTTTCTTTCTATTTACCATCCAAAGCTAGCTATAACGTGGCTGACCAGATTTTTTATCAAAATTAAGGAGCAGATTGTACGCGACAGGAAGCTAACTCATCAATCAAGAGCAGCTTTGTTTCTTCGACCAGTTATTGGCTTTGGTAACCCATCAAAAATTTGTCTTGTAATGGCAGACGCTGTTTGGGCCGGTAGATCTGGCTTCAAACTCCTCTTGGATGCCATAAGGATGGAAGATCCGGTCCCATTCTGTTCAGGCAAGCTTGATGTGCTCGATGACTTACGGATCACTGAAAACCCATCATCTAGAAGAGAATCCCCCATACTTATTGGTATGGGAGTCACCCAACCTGCTTCAGGTTCAGCTGATAAGTTACTTCGGCTCCCTGCTTTGGATCTTAGAGCTAAGCCCTTCCCCGTAATTGTTGAAAATGCACCTCCACTGTTGGTATCAGCCCCAATTAACATTTCAGGAGAGTGGTAACTTGAGTCGGCTTCAGATTTCAGTGGCATGTTGACAGATTTCTTATTCAATCTCTTGCCGTCAGCTCGTCTTGGTTCAGAAAAAGATATGTGACCAACCAGTCCCCCATTATTCCCATCTAGAAGACCACCAAATAAACTCTTAGATTTCCGGTTGAGGCTCAATGGTGGACAGGAGGATGATGAGGATTTTTGATAAAGAGCATCTTCAAGAAAGTTAGAATTCCCTTCTCTGTAGACTGCCATCTCAAAACCCTCGTGTGCACTTTTTACATCATTTGGTTTAAGCCCATAGTAACCTTGTAAAGAGCTCATAGCTGCAGAAATCTTCCACTCCGAGGAATTTGGTCTCACGGTTTTGATCGAATCAAAGATATCAGCCTGCATGCGACAAGGTGGGGTCTGCACAGAGTTGTTCTGCCTGCAAAATATGTTCAACATTTTTAATATATGGTAGATCGAAATCAGTGTGTAACAAATTTAACCAAGAGAGACAGACGTAATATATAGACAGGAGCACTGGAACGCTTTCAAAGACATGGGCTAAAACTGTATAATGTTCCCAACTTCAAAGGAACATATTGGAAGATAGACTTGGTTATTTAAATTATCATTGTATATGCTATGATATGCATCCCTACCAAGAGTCCTCTGGTGACTAGGATGCAGAAGCTTAAACTCTCAAATGAACTGGGAAAATCACATTACAAACAATGTACTATGATAAACAATATCCAGTAACATAAGGAATACGGCTCAAGAATGCATACAAACATGAGTTTAGCTCTGGCGTAAGTGAAAGAGCTTACCAATCTAAAACAAAGGATGGTTGTCAATGAAGTATAGTTATTAACATGCACTAAAGATCCATCTAACGTACAAATAACTGGATTGTTCTCTACTTTTTCATTCTTTCTGTGCTAAAATTCAAAATCAGTTTAACACTTGAACCAATATTTTTCATGGTGATAATGCTAGCGAGTATTTCTCTAATTCATTATCCAGCTACTTTTTTTCTTTTTGGAAGAAATGAAAGAAGAATTTGTTACAATCCAATTGTCCCATATTGGTAATAAGAAGGGCTGATGTGGGTTTATAAGTTTATGAGCTCTCTCACTCTTTAAGCTAGTTTTGGGAGTTGGGCTCTCCCATAAGACCTGTAACAATTGGTATCAGAGCCAACATTACTCCTCCGAGTCTTAGGGCCACAAGTGGTGACGCCAACATTGTAGTGTTCACCCAGCAGTATAAAAAGTCTAGCGCATAGTCAGCCCACGGGTGCCCGGGCTACAAAGCGTGGTGCAATGTTACGGTTTAATTGTCCCACATTGATAATAAGAGGCACTAATGTGGGGTTTGTAGGCTTATGGACTCTCTCATCCTTTAAGCTAGCTTTTAGGGTTGAGCTCTACTACAAGACCTGTAACAGAATTTCATTAATAAAGAATTGCATTACAAACTAAATAAGATACTTACAGGAGTACCCTTTTACAGGTAAGGATTGTAGAATTGCTGCCTAATCAAGATATATGTTTAAAGTGCATGGTAAGTTAAATTACAGAGAAAGTTGAAGCTTCAAGTTGCACCTCCAATCAATAAAAGTTCGTTGACGCCGTCCATGATTTCAGAGATGAGGACTGTGATAGGTTTTTGCTTAGATTCAAAACGTCTAACATTCCTTTCTTTCCAAATGGTTTGCACAAATTTCTTCAGCTACTTGCAACAAGAAGGTATTCAACATCAATCTTCCTACCCACACACTCCTCAACATAATAGGGTAGCTAAGAGAAAAATCCAACACATTGTCAAACAGCTCGTACCTTATTAATCTACATGAATGTACCCAAAAGTTTTTGGGGGAGATGATGTACTCATTGTAAGTTTTTTTATCAATTGAATGCCATCTTCTGTGTTGGCAAGTAAAATTCCATTCTCTACCTTCTTTCTTTTCCAAGATTCTTTTTCTATTAATCCTTGGGTTTGATTATCTGTTTTGTTCATTAGCTTCAGCCTAGCATAGATAAATTAGACCCAAAAGCGATAAAGTGCATTTTCTTAGATACTCTCATCTACAAAATGTTACAAAAGTGTCTGCGCTTCTTTTAATCTTTTTTTTTGTCTGCTGATGTAACATTCTTTGAAGACATCGTTCTTTTTCTGATGCTTAGTATATCTCAATTGACATTGACGAGTGTTTGCCGATTCCCTTTGCTCCTCCCCAAACAACTCCCAATCATGTTACCCCAGATCCTAATTCTACCACTTTTAAGCTTACTCCTGACACTACTGCTACTCCTTTAGAACGTCTATCTCATTCTGATTTGTAGGTTTATACTCAACACACTCATCATGAAGTACAACTAGAAGATTCAAGCCTGCCACCACCATCTTCTTCGTCTTCAACTCCACCATATGATAATCTTAGTTGGCTAATTGCTCTTCATAAAGGAAGAAGTTCTTGTACATCTATCTCAAATTTTGTCTCTTATCACTCGTTATCATCATTATAAGATGTTTTTGTCTTCCATACCAGTACCCAAGACTGGTTCAAAAATGTTGGATCATCATAGATGGAGACATGCCATGGAAGAAGAGACGTTGGCTCTGCAAGCTAATAATACATAGGACTTAGTTCCTCGTCCTCATGGTCAAACAATTGTGGGTTGTTGTTGGGTATTGAACGTTAAGGTCATTCTTGACAGCAAAGTTAATCATTTAAAAGCTTAAATGGTAGCTAGGGATATACACAAGTGTATGGTATGGACTATATTGACCTTTTTGCCTATAGCCAAATTGACATTTGCTCGTGTTTACATAGTGTTGGTACCACACATAATTGACCTCTTCATCAACTTGACGTAGTGTTGGCACCACACATAATTGACCTCTTCATCAACTTGACATAAAAAATGCTTTCCTTTATAGTGATCTTGAGGAGACTTTTTTCTGGAGCAACCACTAGTCGTTGCTCAAGAGGAGACTAATCTGGTGTGCTACCTTAACAAGTCTCTATATGATCTGAAATAGTTACCGAGAGCTTTGTTTAGGATCTTCAATACAATGGTTATGGAGTTTGGACTACGTCGATGTGTGTTTTATCATCACTCTAAAGCTAGTAAAATTCTTTTGGTCTAGTCTTTGAAGTCGTTCTTGCAAACCAAGTTTCAAACAAGGGACCTTGGTTTACTAAAATATTTTTTGGGATCAAGGTAGCAAGCTCGAAGATGGGAATTTTTCTATCTCAAAGAAAGCATGTCCTTGACCTTCTAAAGAAAACAAATCTATTGGGAACTAAGCTACTTGTTAGTCTCTTGAAAACAATGTTAAACTTGATGGTGAGAAAGGAAAGTATTTGGAAGATCTAGGTAGTTATAAAAGACGTCGATAAAAATCTTAGGGAAGTGGTCTCGCATGAAATCTATATGTAACAAGCTTGTAGCTTATGATATGTAAGCTCCAACTTAAAGGGAGTATTAGGAAAAGTCAAACCTATATGATTTCCTATTTATTCCTCATATCAACTTCCCTTATATAATTGCTTCTTACAGTTATATAAAGTTTTACGAGAGTCTTGAGATTGTATCAAGCCCTCAATTGACATTCTCTAAAACTATCTTTAACAAAAACCTTACTAAAGGCAGGAAAAGCCAATACTGGATTTGATGCAACTGCAAGTTTTAAAGCTTCAAAGGCCTTTGAGGAATTTGGATTCCAAGAAAAAGAATTTTTCTTCAACCTGGCCATCAAAGAAGCTGCAATGGTTCTGTAGTTGCTAACAAATTTTCTGTAATAGCCTGTAGTCTAAGAAATCCCTATATAGCATGAACAATATCTAGTTGTCTTCATTAAATCATAGTTGTAGTTTTTTGTGGGGCAGCTACACTCCTTGGGAGAAAATTAGATGCCTCAAATAGGAAATTTAGGTTTGCCCAAACGAGCACTTTGACTATTTTAAATATAAACAATGTTGTTTCAATAATGTGAAGACGAGTCGTTTTGAAAGTGTTTTGCCCATGTACAACTGTAAATTAAAATGTCGTTGGAGAAAACCAAAACTTCTCAAGTACTATTTGAATACATAATTCATTGGGGAGACCAAAGGGAATAACCAAGAACTTGAAATGATAATGATGGATGCGAAAAGTCATCTTTTCCACATTCGTCTCTCATTTTAACTTGATGATAAATTGAATTCAAGTTCAACTTTGAGAAGTAACAACACCCAAGTAACTTATAATAATTTATCAATCATTGGTATAGGAAATTTGTTCTTCACCATATGAAAATTTAACGCTTGGTAGTCAACACAAAATCACAATGAATTATCAGCCTTCTTCACCAAGAGACTGGGAGAAGAGAAAAGGGATTGACTAGACCAAATAATTCCTTGTTTGACCATCTCATTGCATTGCCTTTCTATTTCATTTTTCAAGATATGTGGATAGCAGTAGGGGTGGATAGGTATGAGACCCACTCCCAGATTTAGAGTTATATGATGGTCACAAATTCTGGAAGGGCACATGCCTTGTGGCGTGTTAAATATGAGTTGGAACTCATTAAGGACTCTTTAACTTCAATCTCCTTACCCAATTCTAAGGAAGAAGTGGACAAGCAAGCAATTATATTGGTGGAGTCCTTTATGCCATTTAACTTTACTTCTTGATTCTGCCATTTAAATCTCATCAGCATATCAACAAAATTTAAAAAACTAGGGCTAAGCATTCTCAGCCAATTAACTTCCAAAACAACATCATATCCACAAAGTGGTAACATATATAAATTCAAAAAAAAAAGTTGAGTCCCTAACCATACGGGCAATAAAAGGTATCTGACAATACATCGTAACTTCTCTTTGTTAGCAACTATAGCCCGCAATCCTACCTTTATTCCATGGACATTTTCAGTTGTTCCACCAATGCTACATCCACAAGGCTGTGAGTGCCTCCCAAGTCAATTAAAATTAGTAAAGGCTTATCATTGAGAAATCCCTCCACTTGTACGGTTTGACATTTGTGCACTCCTGTTATAGCACGCAACTATATTGCTGGTTCTTCCTCTTCTCCAATCTCCTTTTCTTCACCAATACCTTCTAACCAAAATAGCTATTTGCACTGATGTCCCAATTTTTATTGCTCATCACAATTAAAACAAAACCACTCAACACCTTTCTTCCATCTCTGCTCAGTTAAGCCTTTTAATATAAGTTCTCTGATTTCCCCCAGTGACAAACTTCTGTACAGATTCAGCCCTCTGCAATCGCCTCCTTTAACTCGCTAATGAAAATTTTGACTTCTTGTTCTTAAGACAAAGTACTAGCTCAACCAACTAGTTACTCAAATCATCTTTGGTATTCATCAATACTACCAATTTATTGGAGTTTTAGAAAGCTATCCTAGTTTGCTGCCGCAAATGGGAGGGCCAAATCGCAAATTACAATTGGTTTTGAAATTCTCCATGTCGTGAGAGGTTAGTCCCTCTCTAGCTTGATAAACCACAGTTGGGCATCACCATTAAGGTAGAAGGAAGCTAGTCATACTTTTTCTTACTCTGAAGTTTGTTGATGAAGAAATAAGTGCTCACATCGGCTCAACCATCCAAAGGGATCAGTGAAGCCATCAAAAACAGGAAAAATCGAGTTTTGAGAACTTAGGAACCAGATTTTCCCCTTCTTGATTTGCCATTCCAGGTCGCAGACACTAGTGATTACAATGATGTTCCTCTTCGCCAGATAGGTCACAAGAAAGTTCTTCCAATTGAACTGTCACCATATTTTGCTCAGCCCCGCTGGCTGCCCTTTCTCATTCTACTTTTTCTCTCCCTAGCTCGACTCCTGGTACATAGCCATAAAAGCTTCTAACTGCTATTGTAAGGTACATTGTTCTACAATAACCAGTGGCTCAAATACCAAATTGTTATAAGCCCTAGACCAATTTCTGGACAGAGGACCCTACAAAATATTATCAAGGGGGCTGTTTCCAAGAGTTTTTCTTCCTTTATGACCTATTTTGGTAGGGTAGGAAGCAAGCGCTCATTAGAGAGAACACTTTGATCTCTTAAAGAAAGTAATTATAAAAGTAAAATTCTGGTTACTTTATTTCCAGCTTTGAAAAGCTTAAATAAATTCCTCTTAACAGCCTTAACACTTCCTAACAACTTCTGATAAAAGGCTATAAAATTTTAACTTAAAAAATAGAAAAAGTTGTGACTAATTCAAAAATATACTTATCTACTTTTCTATCTTCGTCTTTTTTCCATGAGTGAATCTGTTTTAGACTTGTTCAAAAGGGAGTATCTGAACAGATTCTCCTTCATCCAGTTGTACTATTTGTTGTTGCTGATCCACAACAACATAGCACAGCCTCAAATAATCTTTTGCTTTATTCAATATATTTCCTTCAGCTATCTGGATTGAGTTGGTGGTTTTGAGAATAATGAACTAAGGTGCTCATAATATAAATCCACTTCACTAAAGAGATTCTTCCCTTCAAACCACATTTGATTCATTTCCATATGAATCTCTCTTGGTCAAAAGGGATATATGAACAGATTCCCCTTCATCCAGTTGTACTATTTGTTGTTGCTGATCCACAACAACATAGCACAGCCACAAATAATCTTTTGCTTTATTCAATATATTTCCTTCAGCTATCTGGATTGAGTTGGCGGTTTTGAGGATAATGAACTAAGGTGCTCATAATATAAATCCACTGCACTAAAGTGATTCTTCCCTTCAAACCACATTTGATTCATTTCCTTATGAATCTCTCATGCTAATGAGATTACTATAATTAAAGGTATGAACCAATCCAATGTGATCAACTTTAAAAACAGAACTACATGGATAATACAAAATTGGCCAACATTTATGATTAGAGTTGAACAGGGGTGCAACAAATATGTTGCCTAGGTATTGATTTTATATAAGATAGCAGGAATATGAAGCTACATTGAAGATATAACACAAATTTGTAACACAGGCATGCTCACACTTGTAGAATATTAATCCACGAGTAGACTAAAAAGTGCAGGATAACATAGTTATAGCTTTCAATAGTCTTTAACTAACTATTAGATTCCTTATTTACTCAAAACTTGCAGCTACACATTCCTACATCCGAATAGCAAGCACTCAGTTGCAGGTGATCAAAGCTAGATAGTACATGGTTACAAGCTCAAAAGGTGTTAAGGGCAATTATCATGACAAAATAATGCCGGTAAAATCTCACATAAAGAATAAACACATACAATGGGGATGATGCTTAAAATGGTTATTTATAACTCGCTAGAATCCTAAGAAATCTCATTTATGTTTAAATATTTTCTAATTGTTCAATCATCAAAATTGATTAGCTCAACAGGAATAGAGTAATGTTGACGCGCAGAAGAGTTAAAAAATGGGCAATCCTACGGGAAAACATAATTATAGGAGAATGTCCATACCCTAGCGAACCCGAACTTTTTGACGGGCAAGGTGAGGGAGGATGGCGTCCGGGCAGTGGAATTTGAAGCGATTTGAGAGCAAACATTTGGAGATCCGTAACCAGACCATTCAATTTTTTTATATCAGAAACCTAAACATGCAGGGTAACCAAAAAAAGTAAATAAATGCAAAGAACGTGCAAGTGGCATAACAAAAAAGCATTCAAACACCATGTCCACCATCAGACAACAATTTGAGGTAGAAAAATGAAGATACCTTCATTGTAATGGAAGCCAGTGTTATCGGTGTAGGTACACAGATTTGTTGACTGAATGAAAAGGGCTAATAACCAGACAAATGTTTACAATTTCCAATTAACCCCTAAAGTTAACTTACACCAAAATATGACATAAAGTCTACAAACTTATAGAATTAATCTTCCAAAGAATTTTTTTCCCCCATTCTTCGCTTGTTTAAATCCCTCTCAAAGAGTAATGATGTAAAACTGCAATTAAGCTGCATCAAAACTACATACAGGAGACGTTTTATAACTTCTTGTTGCATTCAACTAATGTAATTTGTTTAGGATTGCGAGTGGGTTTGCTTTCAGACATCAAAAGTAGCAAGAATACAAAATCTTAAGCAAAGGGTTCTTCGAATAATAATTAAAAAAAAAAATAGTACCTCAACACCATATTTAATGGCAACGCCGGCGAGAGTGTCGAACTTGGAGACAGGATGTTCGATAAACCCATGAAGAGTAGCAGAAGAAGACGGCGTGGTTGCAGCAACCTTCTTGTGGTCGTTGAAGCTAATACGGGCTAGCAATGGATCCAAGAGTTGCTCCTTCTTCTCATCCCCATCTCTATCTTTCCCTTGGACTTTAACATTACAAAATTGAGTGTTATTAACGTTTTCATAGTGGTGGAGGGCGTCCCGGCCTGTGAACATACTTCCTGACTCCCTCCCCTTTTGTTGAGGACGAATAGCTACTTGAGCAAACTTAGATCTGATGGCATCTAAGTAAAATCTTGTTTTTGATTGACTTGGGTATTTAGCACCAACTAGATTGAGGAGTGAATAGGGTCAAAAGAAAGTAGCTAAAAATAAAATTTGCATTGAGGTTAAGAGTTGTAGTGGAATGGCTAGGTGCGTTCGAGGTCGAGTGGACGGCTAGTTGTGCATTCCACGGATAACGACTGCATATCCTTTTTAGCCAAACACATGTTGCAGACCCCTTATTAATAATTTTTTGACACTGACCTACTTGATAAAGATGGTTACTGATTATTAAAATATTGCAAAAATTCAATGTCCAAGAGAGCCTCCACCGACAACCTCTGAACGCATTATTCTCTAGACTTTATTGTTCTCTAGACTTTTAGAAGCTGACGAGGAATATAACAAGAAATAAATGGGAATGCTTTCGAAGAAGAAGAATCCAACTTTTTATCAAAAAAAAAAAGAAAAAGAAAATCAAACTTCAAGTTTAGAAACTCGGCCAGCTTCCACGGTTCCACCCTTTTTATAGTTATCGTGACTATGATCGAATTTATGCCATTGTAAAATTTGCATTCGGATTACTAGGAATTACACCAACCGGAGTAACAGCTTGTTTAGAAACTTTCGAATTAAATTTAATTACACTAATGAGATTAAATTAAATTTAATTTACATTGTTTGGAACAAATCTAGTAATATGAGAATTGAATTCAATTACACTGTTTCGAACAAATCCAATAATATTATAATTGAATTCAATTATTTTATGTGACACATTTATTCTTGACAAAAAATGTACAAAATAATGCAAATAAATTGAATAATAATGCATAAAACAATTAAAAGAATTTTGCATGTATAATAATCATGAATTTATACACACAAATTTTGCAATTAATCACATGTAATTTGTGCAAAATTAAACAATTAGTAAATTAAATAATAATGTACAAAATAATTTATCTAATTTTTGCATGTATAATAATCATGAATTTATACATACAAAATTGGCAATTAATCACATGTAATTTGTGCAAAATTAAACAATTATTATATGTATGTCATAAAATTAAATGCTAATAATAAGACATACATAATTAAAAGGAATAATTTTAATCAAACCCAAAAATGATTTTATAATTAAATCATAAGATTAAAAGTTGGATCTGAAGTAGCCCAAGTCCAATTTCAGATTAATAATAATTTTAATTTAAAAAAATAGTATCATCTTCAACCTCCAGCCAGCTCGGGCATGACCCGGCTGGAGCAAATTGGAATCCCGATGCTCCAAACCACTAGAGGACGTCGGAGCTCGCACAGATGCCAGCGTTGGGACGACGTGGACGACACAAACCGCATGAGACGTCCAAAACTTGACCATGCAACGCTTCCCGAAGGACAACGTCGAAGCTCCACGCACAGTGGTCGTCCCTCCTCCTCCTTCACGGTCCAGACAACGTCGCGTGCACCATGGATGACAATAAAAAAACTCTAACGTCTCAAAGAGGTCCAAGGGGTCGACAAAAAACAACAACCTCCAACGTATATATATACGGCAAAAAACGTAACCCAAAACAGAGGAAAATAGAGACAAAGGTTTCAGTGGTTTTCATAAGATTATATAGCAAGACAGAGGCAGCAAAGCTCTGATACCAAATGTAAGAATAAACCACAACAAGCAGGCATCTCATACATAAGGATACATGCATGAAACAACATATATATATATATATATGTGTGTGTGTGTGTGTGTGTACAGCAACGGAAGCTTTAAACCAAGAGCCATATACCTCCAGCCATTGCCTTATCCTCGTGAGCTTTGAGTTGTTGGCTGCTGTGTTGGGTGTCAATGTTAAAAAAGTATCCAGTAGCTTTTGGAGTTCAATTCACGCGATTTATAGTGTGAATTGAATTTACAAAGGGGGGGTTTAAACCCACGCGTGAATTGAATTCTTGGCTTTCTTGTTGTTCCAAACAAGTGAATTGATGTAATTGAATTCGTTGTGTTCCAAACAGGGTGTAAGTATTGCATATTCTTTGACCAAAATTGAAACATAAGGATCCATGCCTTCTCTCTTGGTTTCGTTTTCTAACTCTTTGAGTGTCTCTCTTGTTCTTGCCTCATATTACCTTTTACTTTTCTATCTCTCCTCGCTCAAAGTTTTCCTTCGAATTTGAGTTAAATTCTCAGCTTTTATGCTCACTCCTTTCTCTTCTCCTTTTTCGTATTTCCCCGGCTCAACTAAGTTGTTCATCATTCATTTGTTCCCTTTCTGTTTCCTTAATTTACTATTTTCTGCTTCTTCATTTTGCCTTTCTCGTCATTCTCTTTTTACCGTTTTTAGTAGCAATATTTCAAATCTTTTCTAGACCTAATCTTTCTTTTTACCCTTTTAAGCAATATCTCAATTCTCAAACCTTTTCTACACCTCTAACCAAATTTCCTCTCCCGATTACTCTCGCTTCCCACTATTTTATCGGAAGATCAGAACAAGTTCTAATTCTGCGCATAGCGAAATAAATAATTTGACCTTTTTTATTTTCTTAAAGTCAACATTATTTATATTTCGATTAGCACATAAATCATAATAAATTATAAATTATAATATATACTTTATTTCTTGATCTTTTTATCATATTTTTCGAATCATTTCTGAATCGACTCATCTCAACTACTATAGTTGTATAAGTGTTCGATCTCTAACAGTATTTACAAAACATGCTGAGAGAATTCTACAAGTACTATAGCAAAGAGAATTCTAAGAAAAGTGATAGCTC
The DNA here is from genome assembly GCA_027564335.1 of Erythroxylum williamsii. Lineage (NCBI taxonomy): Eukaryota > Viridiplantae > Streptophyta > Magnoliopsida > Malpighiales > Erythroxylaceae > Erythroxylum > Erythroxylum williamsii. Next base: position 10,324,619 of record JANITW010000001.1, on the reverse strand, counting down.
TCTTAAAATTTAAGCTTGTTTATAATGGTTTTGAATACTTTAGTAATTTAATTAAAATTAAACTCTTATTTTAATTAAAATTTAATTAAAATTATAAATAATTCTAATTAAATACTAATTATGCTCAAATACAATCCAATATCCTATATTGATTCTTATTTATTAAATATCTCATATTTAATCATAAAGTTTCTCAAACTTTACAATCAAGTTCAACTTGATTAAAACAATTTTCTCTTTATCATGTTTTTGTGTGTGTGTGACTGTTAACAATGGATATAAATTATATCCATTTCATTAGAGAATTGTTTCTTTGTTCTCTATTGAAACAATTTATATCTACAGATCAAAATTGGTATCTAGCAACACATCATGACTACCCAAATATTTAAAAATCTCAAAGTGATTTTAACAAATCTTTTTATGTATGATTTTTTTTTGTAATTCAATCATTTCATAATACAATCTTCTAATTAGACATAAAGCATAAAATTGATATCTACTTTATTTTAATCCAATCATATTAGTTCATCATCATTAGTAATTGGTTAAATTAATAACATTTATAAACTATTTTATGAAGTGTCATTCCTCTTTGACCATTAATTTCCCGAATCAATGCTAATTAGGAGCAATAGAGCATACTCCCTAATCACTTTAGGCTGGTATATCCTATATTTATCACCCAACTACCTCTAAATAGTTTATACTTTATCCAATGACCACTGACTAAGCTATCTTTGACTATAACAGGTTATAAGTAATATCAAAATATAACAATCCATATATGAGATAAATTTGAAGATCTCAAGTCAATAGATCACTTATACAATCATCACAATAAGAATTTTCATAGACATACATGTAATGTTCCAAATGAATTTCTCATATAAGGTCAGTTCAGCGAACTTGTTCTTTAACAAGCACTCACCTATTTATTAAGTATCTTTATACTTTAGTCTATAAGAATGACAACTTCCTTTATAACAAAAAGTATAATGTGTGCTAATCTTTTTACATTACATTAATGTCGAGTCTTAATAGAATAATGACTATGAATAATTTAGGGATAGTACATAAATACAATATGAATCTCATAATTATAATCTCATTATAATTTCATTTGCAATATACATATATACATGTGACGTCTATAAGAAAAAGAATGCCTTCAAATAGTTATGTCAGTAAACTACAACCAACTGATTGGTTGTAAGGAATAAGCCAACACCCTTTCCTCTAAGGCTCCTAAAACCTCCACCTCTAATCCTCTTACCCATTCCAATTCTCCCATTCCTTTTTATTCGATGGTATTCCCTTTTGACTCTCAGAAATTCAATGACTTAACATTTGCTCTCACTAAGAGGACATGGAGTTGAGTCATTAATGATCCATCTACTACCAGCTCCTTTCAAGTTTGTCCTCCTACTAATAAGAATGGTCAATCAATTGTTACACCTTCTCTAGAACTCCTCACGGTTGGTGTCTCTAAACGACACTTAACCTTTACAGGTTTTTTTTTTCCTTAGATAAGAATGTTTAGGCCAATAAAGTTTGGAAAAATGCATGATTGAATGAAGTCCTAATTTCATATGACATTCTATTCATCTTCAAATTATGCTTTAAATTTGATGCTTAAAGAGTTCTTGATTGGGGACTATGACACTACAACAATATGCCAATTTTGGCAAAAATGGCAACTTGGTGTTCAGTTCTAAAATCTTAAAGAGATAAGTTCACCTATAGATTAATATTTATAGTATACCTTTTGAGTACTGGACCACACTTAGTTTAGGCCATCTGGCATATTTTTTGAGAAGGTTGTAGGTATGGATCCACTTAGAATATGAAAAGAACTGACTATGCTAAAGTACATACTATAGTGGATATCAATAAAAAACTTCCTGACATGACTCCTTTGATGAGACTCAATGAATCATGTTAGTTGTATGAGGATGAAATCAAAATCATATCACCAATGAAGGCAAGTCAAGTAAGCCTTCAAATCTAAAGCTAAATGATGATTTCAAAGTAATGAGTAGAAGAAAACCAAATAGAACGAAGAGTAATTCTTCTTTTGTTAAAGACATATGACAATCATTGCTTGGACCATGAGGGGACTAAATGCCCCTTCCAAATGGATAATTGGCCTATAATTATGGGAATTTTGGAATCTAGAATGAGAAGGGCAATTGTAATTGATATGAACCTATCAAAATAATGCTTATGACCTAAAAAACACGAGATAAAAACCCCAAGAATTGTCCTGATAATTTAGTTTTAAACCCAACCCTATATAAACCTGCTATATAGAACTGAAGTTATAATGAATGAAATCCCAACTCTAATCAAACAATGCTAATTAGAACTTAAACCATAAGTTTCCTTGATCATATCAAATTCTATTCCTAGGTAAAGAACTAAGAACAAGGCTCCTTATAATTAAAGAAACATATAATTTTAATTAATCCAAGTTAGAATAACAAAATAAGGTACAATCTTTTACATAGACTTAATAAAACCTAATGACAAAATATGAATAATAATAATAATACAAGGAAATATGTTATCCTTGTCTATATTGACAACTAATGTCTCTAATAAAAAATAGGAAAGAAAATCAATCAAATAATAATAGTAATCTTGTTACAATTTGGTTGACTTATTTTCTTTACTAAACTAGGAAATCCTAAAATAATAAGGAAGATAAATATTTGACTCCTAATATAACTAAATTATTGACTCAAATACATGTTGAACAGTTGTGGACTTCTTTGAATTTTGGAGCCTTATTACGAATATTTTGGATGTACTAGGCCTGATTCTAGACGTTCTAGACTTTTGGGACTTCAATTGACACTAGATATACACTTGGGGAGCTTGCTCTTATTAGACTTAACTCAAAGCAATGCAAAATATTGGCTAATTTTAAAACTCCAATTGATTATGCTTTGGTATGTTTTTGATCTTGCAACTCAAATACAAGTGATAGTAAATCCTCCTTTATTCTCTTGGCTCTTGATCTAGTCATTAGACCTCCTATTTCTTGCAAAGGATCTCAAAAGTGGTCACATGAAAATCATTACTTGGAATGTAAGAGGACCATTCTAAATGGATAATTGGCCTATACTTATGGACATTTTGAAATCTAGAATAAGAAGGGCAATTGTAACCTTGTTTCTTTTTTACCTTATTACTAGAGACTCATCACTAACTACTCTTGTCACCTAAATGGAAATTTTTTTTTACTCTTTAATAAGGACATGGCTAAAATTCTTAGTTATATGGTAACTGACCAAATGATCCACCTGAGGGCTAAATGCAAAGAGATAGGTCTCATAATGCATATATTTGTTATATATGCTTTTAATTATGCCTTCTAGAGATCTTTACTTTAGGTAAAGCTTAGAGACCCATATTTGGAAGTTAATATGTAACATCCCATCATCGATGGGAAAGTTATATTGGTAAATTAAGATAGGCTAGTAGGTTAAATTGCATATTCTGATATGTTCATTTATTTGGCCTCTAATATTAGAGGAATGAGATATTTTGCACATGCAAACATGACATTCCCGGCATTTATTTGTGAAAATGTTGTGCTTTGTGAATTTGGGGATAATTGTGTTTGAAATTTGAATTGGAATGTCTTAGGAGTGATTTTCAGTTGGTAGTGACCCTTAGAGATTTTTCTAGAAATTTGGGAGAAAAAGTCCAGACCGGAAAACCTTCCGAGTGACGGATTGATTGATTGTATAGTACTGAAATAACTGTTCAATGGCAATGGGAAAATTAGACATGATGTTAGGAATTTTAATATGTTGAGCCATTGAAATTTAGAGACAACTTAGATCGGAAATAATTTTGAAAAGAAAAAGGAACTTAGTGAGTAATTGAGGAAAAAGGGCTAGTGGCAAGTACCTAAGTTTGATAGTTTGTTGATCAACCCTTTAAATGCCTTAGGTTTTAAAATCCCCCTTTGGAAGTTACGAAAATCTTTTGGCAGAAAAACTTTCTCCTCCACCTAGGGCATGATTTCTTCTCCTTCGATTGTTTCCGTTTTCCTCCTCTTTGTGTGATTCCTCGTTGTTCTCTTGCTTGGTTCTTCTTTGTGTTCAAGATCAAACCCTAAACCTTTGAGATGATGAAATTTTGGGAGGTTTTGAGAGAGGGTCGTGAATGTTGAAAGAGTCGGAGGATTTTCAGGAGTTGAAGAGGGGAAGCTTGAGTTTGGTAAGTATTTGACTTTTATGTTGTTTATGTAGTGTTTAAATGCATTTAT
>JANITW010000001.1:10306748-10320237 GCA_027564335.1 Erythroxylum williamsii | reverse complement strand
AAGAAACAGAGCACATCACTTTTTTCATTCCTTATCTTCTAAACTAATCCCATACACCATTTCATTTCTATTTCAAACTCCAAAAATCATTTCTATATCAACTGATCACTAACAATTCATCAAATACTAAATAACACTATATCCATATTTTTCATCCCATTAACACAATGTTTATGAATATATGTGTAAATCCCATGTTAATACAAATGACAGTGATTTCATCGAATTTATCTCATAAATCCACAACTCTAAAGGATTTAATCAATACTTACTTGCTGAAATTTCCAATATATATATATGTACATACACACACACACACACACACACACGCACACACAGTGAAGAAACAGAGCACATCACTTTTTTCATTCTTTATCTTCTAAACTAATCCCATACACCATTTCATTTCTATTTCAAACTCCAAAAATCATTTCTATATCACCTGATCACTAAAAATTCATCAAATACTAAATAACACTATATCCATATTTTTCATCCCATTAACACAATGTTTATGAATATATGCATAAATCCCATGTTAATGCAAATGACAGTAATTTCATCGAATTTATCTCATAAATCCACAACTCTAAAGGATTTAATCAATACTTACTTGCTGAAATTTCCAAGATCTTCAACTATCCTGACGCCCTAACTCCATGCAAATTTACTTATCTCACTGAATAAATTGACCAGCTTCGGTTCTTTCTTAGGGTCAAAGAAACAAATAGCAAAGTGGAAGATGGTGTGGGATAAGGAAGAACAACATTAACTCTCAGAAGGAGTTTGATGAAAAACTCTATGCAAGGAAGAAATGTAAAGAAGAAAGCTACGAAGAACATATTTTTAAGACAAGACAAACAGTGTCTTTGTCTTTCAAGGTTAGAAGAAACGTAGCTTCAAAACTTGGCTTGGCAAGTGACATTTTTCACTTGCCCATTTGTCCAATTCCTAAGGCTTAAACTAGGTTCTCACTTAACTAGTTCAATCAAACTCCAAATTTTGCTCCAATTGACCCTAATCTTCCACTGACATTTTCATAAAAATTCTAAAGTCATCAATGAAATTTCTTCAATATTATTAAACTTTTATTTCTATATCCATTCATGTCAAGTAGCATTTTTCCTAGTCTAATAATACTCAATATTTTTGGAAATTTTTTTCAAAATTCACCAAAAATTTCTAAATCAATACATATATTCTCCACATCGATTTTTAATAAATTCAAAATTCTCACATAACTAACTTTATAACCAATTATACCTAGAATTATTCATGAATGCATGTATGACTAGTTTCAAGTGCAAAAATTTTCACTATTCATGTGTATGTGTATGACATATTATGCATGAGCATGAAAATGTATTTCTAATCTCTCATTAATCTTTCATTGACCATATTTAGGGTTCTAACCCTCAATCTGGGAATGGGATGTTACATTTCTCCCCTCTTTAATAAATTTCATCCTTGAAATTCTTATCTAATTGATTAGGAAGGTAGGGGTATTATTTCCTCATATGCTCCTCTATTTCCCATTTAACTGTTATCACTCGAGTATTTTCTTCCACTTGCCTATAGCCAATAGAATCACTCTGTATGTCAATCACTTATTTAGTCATTTTCTTTGTTAACTAGTTCCTCAATATATATCTTAGATTACTTACTATTTTCACTTCATGTGCCGATAATACATCTTTATCATATCATATTAATATTTCTTAGCATACTCACATAACACACATTATGGATCTGAGACATCCTTTTATTAGTAACATTAACTCATAATAATTTCATGCAGACCAATTCATATCGAGCTTAATATATTCTTTTTCCTAATATGAGTATATCTTGTACTCGATGTGAGCACACCTTGGCAAGGTGATACTCTCAGAGACAATTCATCTTTTTCACTTCTCATTGGTGTTAATACACTTAACTCTTAAAGCCTATCTCACTTCATTTCATAACTTCAATGTTGTCCTATCAAATTCATTCGCCTTTTATAAGCCACTTAATTTCTATTATAAATTTGTTTCACCTTTTTCAATATCTCGAACCAATTCTGGTCTTCAACCATTTTTTTATCCTGCTTTATTTCAATGTAAGGGCGAACGACTCCTTTGTTGTATAACGCCTCATATAATATTCTAATAATATCACTGTGATAATGATTGTTATGCTTAAAGTCACTTAAAAATATACATCGATCTCATGCTCCTATGAACTCCAAAATATAAGCTTTAACCATATTTCCAATAGTTAAGCCTATTACCAATTTATACACATAATCACTTGGTTCTACTTTCTTAGCCACCAAATGCCCCTTCGATGTATTCCTAAGGATGTATATCATAGGTTGATATTGTGCTTCTCTAATAATCTCTTTACTCAATCTTCTTTATCGGGTACAAATACATCTTATTTCAATCACAAAATATCATTCTTTCGATCCAAACTCAAAAATTTAGATTCATTTTCAATTTCCTTGATAAGATTCATAATTTCTAAATCTTTAATTTGGGTTTTGGTAATCCTTTTATGCAAAACTGATTTTAAATTTCAATAACTAATAATACTTACTTTGCCCCTTATCAGCTCAACAATCTACACTTTTTTATCGCACTAGATTTGATAACCTCAATATCCAAATTTATGATACTCTGCTATTGAATTCTCTACTCAATGCATTATATTGCAACACTAGCTTTATTAGGAAATACTCAATTGCACAATCCTTTCAATCTTTTCAAACTCAATAATTACGTCAATCTTTTCTGAGCTATATATTCATATATATATCTAAAATATTTCTGTACAAATAATGTCTCCAAACTTTCAAAGCAATTACTATTGTAGCAAGTTTCAAATCATGTATCAAAATTCAACTCATGAGGTTATAATTGTCCCTATGTACACAAAATCACTTTATAATATTGCAATAGATTGCATCTTAATCTCTAATAGGAAACTCTATTGTATATATTGCGAAATCTCCAAATCCAAATGGCATAATTAACATTGGGGTTATAGTCCCTAAAAAATTCTTTATAAAATTATCACTTATACAGTTTACACTTTTTTTCTCTTCGAGTATTCAAAATGTTCTTTTTACTTTTCGAACACACTCAAAATACCATTTATGATCATAGTCACTAACTGATATAATTTTGCTTGGATCACTTTAACCTTTAAATCATAATACTATCGGGACATTGTTAACTCCAACATGTATAACCTAAGACTCTTTATGCCCATGATTTGTTCTCGTAATTCTTCAAGTAAATAATTCCTCAATGAGGTAATATTATCTAATTTAAATTTCAGTTTTCCCAATTAAATTCTTTTCTCAAATAATTTTCTCCATGCATTTGATTTGCTCTGATTTCACCTTGACTTAATTCTAATGTCTGTTCATTCTTACTAATTTCTCCACACATTCGAATTTATTTGCAATCTTAACTTACTAAATTTATAACACATTCATCATATCAAATTTGTATCTCCCAAACATATTTACATAGAATGTGAACCTATATTCTCCTCATATTAGCAATTAATGTCTCCTTAAATTCAATAATCTAATCACATAGTTGGATACTTTATGTCAAACAAAATGCATACACTCTCAACAGCATTTCCACCTCTTATGCTTAAGTCTCCGCTAGGGATATGACTCCAATATTTACTTTTGACTCATGAACTATTCATTCCTAATTTGCTCCTTTATTAATCATTCTTAAATTGAATCATATGGTTTACTGAACCTATCTCAATGAAATTCTTCTTTAGAAGAAGATTTCTTAATACTATCCTCGATACCGCTCATGAAATCCTTATCAATTAACTATTTTCCATGATTACTTATCAGTCATTCTTAGTATCTCAAGAAGATCAATTTCATCTTTTTCATAATATATCAACAAGATCAATTTATGCCATAACTTATATGATTAGAACATCCTTTATAATAAGGCTCAGTAAGGCATTAAGCAAATTCGTTTACTCTAATACCTTGGTATATACCATCCAAAATCATTACATCTTATCTAGAGATGTATTTATATCAATTCTCCAATTAATAACATTCGCTAATGATACTTGAATTCCAATTAATTCTAGACAACAGTTCTATCCTTGTTCCTGCCCATGATTGGGGTATCCCCACACAATCTTGACAGAAACTTATTTTTGTCAGGCCACTTTCGCACCCTACACTTTCCTCCTCTCATTATCAAACAAACTAACTTCAATTTTACTCCAATATTTTCAAAATTTACCTTTTTCAAGGCTACCTCATTTTCTAATGAGTCAACTACCATATCGAGTACATCAATTCTTCTCATTTGATTCGTCATCTTTTTCTTTATCTCATTCATACATAAAATCCTCTCTTATATGCATTTCTAACTTTCTCCTTACTACATATCATTCATTTCTTATTAAGTCATTTATGACAATTTCATTCCCCTTTTTCTCTTTCCTCATTTCCATCTCATTTTCCTATTGTCATTTATTCATCTTACATATATATATATATATATATATTCATAATCCACTCAGAGTTATAGATGCATATTCATCCTGAAATTCTGATCTCAATATCACATAGATATTATTACGCTAAATCATAAATCTTATCACATTTATCTGACATTCATTTCAAGTCCAAGTCTAACCTTTCAAAGTCATAGCAAATTTTACTTTCTTTCAACTTGGCTTGTACACTTTAAATCTCATTGTTCATGTTTATATCCCTTCTTTCCTCAATCAGTCCATGACAATGAATTCACATTTATTTCACATTCGATGATATATTACCACCGTATAATGTTAAGATCATATTTAATAATACATCCACCAATACCAAAACAGTGAACCTCTATCTATCATATCGAACCATATACTATTACTCCTTTCTAAATATCCACAAACTTTCTTTTTCTCACATTCTGATAGATTATCATTTTTCTCAGTGCTTCTCACAGCTCAAACTCTTAAGGAATGCTCATGCATGTGACTCATACTGGGGATCAGTTGTTGCTATCTGCTATGACATGACAAAATGCATGTGATTTGACACATATTTCAAAAATGCCCATATAAAATAATAATTTTGGGCTTCGATGCCACATATGTAACACTCCACTCCAGTAAGACACATACCCGACATCTTGAGTGATATCTGAGACCGTGCCCTGCGAGGGTGGCATGTTAGAGCACTTAATCAGTCAAAACTCAGTATAAATTTTTATTTTCATGCGTACGTGAAAATCAGTAATCGAAAATTCGGGCCCACTCTTATTCTGAAACATTTTCATTTACAAGAGTTACCAACATTTTTCAAATATCAAATTTTCATTAATTACTAGGGCCCATTTTAGAAACAAAACATATTACACTTTGATCAATCTCTTTTGCAAAACCTTTTTCCAATTGGAAAGTTATACACAACAAATATATTCAATTACACAAAATACAATAATCTACAGAAAATACAATTTAGAACGAAAACAAAGAAATATAATGCAGACGCGAACTAATCCTGACCTATATCTCTCACTTGTATGCAGTAGGTATACTCTCGTTTGCCTAATGGGGTATTCTTCTAATCCTGAAAAATATTTGCAAATTTTGGGTGAGTTTTGCGAACTCAATGAGTGATCATCATCGATGAGTCACCCAATCACATAACACATAAATCACATTCAATGCACTTTAATCATTCATCTTATGCATATATAGTGCACATGAGACCCACTTTCCTTTTATTACTTTGTTGTGATCGAGTGCCTAAACTATCCCGTATCCATTGGATAGTGGCCTCATTACTAACTATCCCTTATCCACTTGCGGGATACAGGGCCAATTTCGACAATTACAACAATATTTTCTATTTTTCTTACATCTTAAGTGTGTTAACTTTCTTTAAGATTCCCAATCGTTGAATGAATTCGATTATTATGCATGGGATTTGGTTAATAATGATGAATGTATAAACTTGATGAATGGGTTTTAATGTAACACTTGAGCTTTCTAGATAGTAGAGTGACCTTGAAACTATGTTGAATTGACTTAATAGATGACCTATGTGAGCTCTTGTGCTTTCAACATTATTCTTTTTTATGTGCATTCTTTCAACGATATAATTCTCTAGAACTTTCTTAATATCTTGACTTAGCATGCTTGCATGAACATGATAAAGGCATCTAGATTAAACCATTTGAACTTAAAAGGCCAACCTAAAGCATGATTTCCATTAGAAAGCCCCTTTGAGCTATTATCTTTTTCTTTGCTTTCCATATTTTTAACTTAGCCTTGATCTCATTTTTGTACTCTATACCCTATGGCCAAGGTTAGTAGAGCATATATTTGGCAAAGTTGAAGATGTGAGTTGGTTGACATACGATGACGTGGTAGTAATTCAAATGTTCTACTGTGAAAAAAAAACAAAAAGAGAGAAAAAACTTTCTACCTTAAAGAAAAGAAAAAAAAGAAAAGCGTTTCCCAAGTGTTTCGAATTATATAATTGTCTATGGGAAATCCAAATAGAATGAAAAAAAGTGGAGTTATTTGTGTTTAATTTGCAGAATTATGTGCTTGGATGCATATATGTACATAAGTTCTATGATATTCTGTATAGCTCTATTGCCTTTGCTTTAGCCTTCTCTTATCTTTCTTTTACCTCACCTATAGCCAAGCCCCATTACAACCATTTTAAAGACCTTTTGATTTGTCTATAGTATATGCGCACTTTAATAGTGTTGTCAAGATTGAAAAGCAAGCATATAGTAGAATGTATTCGTTGATTGAATTTTAAGAGTTACACATTGAGCCTAAATAGTTTGAGTGTTGGAGTGTATATCAATGAGAGCACTTATTATTTTGATATGGCATAGATTTCCTCTAACTCTATTATGCTAGGTTAGTTCGATTGTTACATGTAAACTGAGTTCATTGATTTTATGTGTTGATCGTGGTAAACTGAGTTCTAGTTATCATGCTTGAATTAATTGATATGGTTGGGGATCTGATTTGAATGCTAGACACTTAAGTATTTTTCTTTGCATTGCATGTTTTTGTTTTTCTGCACTTTGTTTTTCAGGTTTTCTGTAGTTCTACTTTATGTTCTTTTTCTTACTTGAGGAAAAGTAAGAGCTAAGTGTGGGAAAATTTGATATACTTATATTTTCATATATCTTTATAACTTAATTTAGAGTCATTTACATTCATTTTATGTTCATCTAAAGCTGGTTTATCATGTTTTAGCATTATTCGAGGTTCGTTGATGTAAAATGCATAAACGAAACAAATAGACTCGAATTGCACTATTTTTGGGTTTTTGATAGAATTGACCTTTAATCATTGTGAGATTTTTATGTAACATCCCATCATCGATGAGAAAGTTATATTGGTAAATTGAGATGGGCTAGTAGGTTAAATTGCATATTCTGATATGTTCATTTATTTGGCCTCTAATATTAGAGGAATGAGACATTTTGCACATGCATATATATGTACATTCATACATGACATTCCCGGCATTTATTTATGAATATGTTGTGCTTTGTGAATTTAGAAATATTTATGTCTGAAATTCTGAATTGGAAATGTTCTAGGAGTGATTTTCAGTTGGTAGTGACCCTTAGAGATTTTTTTGGAAATTTGGGAGAAAAATTTCAGACCGAAAACTTTCCGAGAGACGGACTGATTGATTGTATAGTACTGAAATAACTGTTCAATGGCAATGGAAAAATTAGACATGATGTTAGGAATTTTAATATGTTGAGCCATCGAAATTTAGAGACAACTTAGATTGGAAATAATTTTGAAAAGAAAAAGGAATTTAGTGAGTAATTGAGGAAAAAGGGCTAGGGGCAAGTATCTAAGTGTGATAGTTTATTGATCAACCCTTTAAATGCCTTAGGTTTTAAAATCCCCCTTTGAAAGTTACGGAAATCACTTGGCAGAAAAGCTTTTTCCTCCACCTAGGGCATGATTTCTTCTCATTCGATTGTTTCCGCTTTCTTCCTTCTTGTGTGATTCTTCGTTGTTTTCTTGCTTGCCCCTTCCTTTTTGTTCAAGATCAACCATAAACCCTAAAGATGATGAAATTTTGGGAGGTTTTAAGATAGGGTCGTGAGTGTTGAAAGAGTTGAAGGATTTTCGGGAGTTGAAGAGGGGAAGCTTGAGTTTGGTAAGTATTTGACTTTTATGTTGTTTATGTAGTGTTTAAATGCATTTATGGGTGTTTAATGTGAAAGATTGAGGTTCTTGATTTAAGTTATGGCTGATTTTAGAGAGAGAATGGGTGAAAAATTAGTCGGAGAAGACGAATTGGAACCCGCACGTCGCGACAAGGCGCACGTCGTGACGTGCTAGCGCTCATCCCGACGTGTGTGAGGGCCTCGTCGCGACGAGCCCGTAAATCCTCGTCACGATGAGCGAGTTTAGACATCGCGACGAGCGATGTTGTGTCATCGCGGCGTGCGTCCCTTCGCCGCGGCAAAGCTGACTTTTCTAAACTAAGATAGTTTAGTTTTTAGGTCATAACTGATGGTGTAGACCTCCAATTGAAGAGATGTTTGATTTGTTATAAACTAGTGAAAGGGGTCTACAATTGATGTAAAGAATGAAAGTTTAAATTCAATTAGTAAGATCTCAAACATTGAATGAAGGTTGAGGATAGGCTTCCTTTTCAACTTAAGTGTTGTTGTAGGATAATTGGAGTATAATTTGGATTTGGGGTTTTAGAAACTTAGTGTAATGGGTGAAATTGACCAAATGAATAGTAATATTGGCTTTGAGATCTTCTTTGAGAATAAGGGTATTGTCTAAATGTTATAGTATTTATAGAATGAAAAGTTGGTTTCGAGACGAAAGAAAGTGGAACTTGAGAAGTAGCACCCGGAAAGTCATGAACATGCATCGTACATCTTTTAATTGTGAAATGTGCATCATTGAATTATTCTTATTGTGCATTTAGTAATGGGAAATTATTTGACTATTATAGAGGCATCGTTGGATCGACATTCCACGGATATTGCTGGTACTTCCAGGCAGTAGCTCGGAAGTTACAGGTGAGTAACCTAGTTGGTTCCTCAATCTTAATTGTTAATGTCCTATACTTGAAATTTTGTGGAGAATAGTGATGGATATATGTGAATGACTATGTTTGAAATCTCGAACCGAAGGTCCAAGGGATTGAGTGTTTTGACATTGAAGTGTGAATTAATTGTGAATGTGAAATGTTTATGCTTCAATGTGATAAACTGTGAATGTGTGGTAATGCTATTGAGAATGATATGACTGTTTGTGATAAATTAGATATGATTTCAATGTGATATGGTAGAATTGTGATAAATGAATACCATGAACGATTGATTAATAAAAGTTGTGATTGGAGCTGCCACCTCGAGCTACAAGCTCGATTACTGGAAAATAGCCTTGTGTCTGAAAAGGGAATAGTGTATACCCAGAGGGCTCTCCTATTTCTAAGACACGTGGGAAGTAGTGCATACCCAGAGGGCTCTCTTACCCCTAAGACGCGTTTATCGCTTAATGAGCCCGAAAAGGGACAGTTCAAGCTATATGCTCAACGTATAATGCGCCCAAAAAGGGACAGTACAGAGCTATAAGCTCAATGTTAATGTGCCCATTTTGGGACAGTTTAGAGCCTCATGCTCACTGATCGATGCACCCAATAGTGGGACACTACAGGCGCTTAGTCACAACACAAAATTAAAATGGGAAATAATGGAAAAATGTTGTGTATACATCTGATTGTACTGTGTTTTGGAAAAGGGGGTTAAATGCTTGTATTTCTGTGAAAACTGTTTGAGAAATTCTGATTTATGCTATTGTGAAATGATCTATAAATTGTTATGTGATTTTCTGAATGTGCTAGTGTGATAATCTGTACATTATTTGGGTAATGCATGAATTGAGTGAACCATCGATGATGGTTTCTCATTGAGTTCGCAAACTTACCCAAAATTGTAACTATTTTTCAGGATCGATAGAGTAGACTCCTAGCTCCAGTGAGAGAGACTTTTCCTGCCGTGTGGATCTGATTGACAAGAGAAGTCATGGCACACAGGTCGGTCAGCTGGGATTATTTTTGGGGATGACCTAGTTAGATTTTTGTATCAGTTTCCTTTGGTGTAATGTATATAGATAGTGAAAGTCTTATAGTCTTGTAAATTTCTGTTTGATGATATGAAATGAGAAAGCTTTTGGATTTTAAAATATTGTGATTTTTATATTATGGTTTTATGAATATGATGCCATGAGAGTACTGTAGTAACTGACTGCTCATAGCCCTCCCTTATTGTAGGATATGTATCGGAACGATCCACGAGCGTCCTGGTGCGTACTCTACGGTAAAGGGGCGCTACATAATACCCCTTGGCTCTTACTAGGAGATTTTAGCTCAACCATAAATCCAGATAAGGAAAAAGGAAATAGTTACAACATGACCTTTTATGATGATATAAGGAATTGCATCATTGACTTATAAGTCACTCATCTACTTTTCAGAGAAAATTATTTCATATGGAGCAATAAATAGAAGGAAAATTTGTTCTTGGGGAAGAAATAGGATAAGGGTCTAGGCAACATGGAATGGTTTCGAGCTATGCCCTATTCCAAAGTTATTGCCTAATTACAAATTCTTAGATCATTCCCCAATAATTATGCATTTTTCACTTGTTAACTTTCCAAACATGTTACCTTTCAAAATTAACAATTTCAAAATTAACTTGGTAGGGTTGAATGAAGTAGCATCAAGAGTGCTTAGTCTTAGTTTAAGGGGAATTAAGTAATATATCTACTTAAGGAAGCTATGAATGTAAAGGGAGAACTTAAAACTCTCTGCAATCTGAAAGTTGGAAATACTCACCACTTACTCAGCATTGGAAGAGACATTCTCAATATAGCACATTCTAAGCTCTACAATAATCCATCATAATCAATCCTTCAGAATGTTGAGAAGAAAGCTTTGCACAGCTTCACATAAGCTATGAATTTTGATTTTTCTCTAATGAAGCAAATATCAAGAAATCACTTGGTTAAAGGAGGGAGACATAAATTCAACTTTTTCCTTTAGATTAATTGTCTTCAAAAATTTTTAAATATAATTTTTTGCTTAGAAGGAATATATTTTATTTTAACTACTCAAAGCCAATTCCTCAAGGAAGTAGAGAATTATTTCTATTACTTTTGTGGATCTTCTTCATATGCCAGATCTATAACAGATCAAAATAAGGAAGTCATCCGGGATGATCGGTAATCTCAAGAAGATGATTTTCTCTCTAAACTTATCACTTTTCAAGAGATTAAAAGAGCCTTAAAATCCTAAAGTACCTTTAAATCACCTAGGACTTGATTCCTAAAGGAAAAGAGCAAAAAAAAAAAAACACATTGAAGGACTGTCATCCCATCTCTTGCTATAACACAATCAACAAGGAGATACCCAAGGTGATTGCTAACAGGATGAAAGTAGTACCTCAAGCACACATAGACCCACCCTCATAAGGACCTTATATCCCTGGCAAGCAAATAGGTGACAACGTTAGCTTTGTTAAAGAAATCTTCAAACATTATAACAGGAAGAGAAGCCACAAAACTTATGATGTGAAAATTGACTTAAAAAAAGCATATTTGGTCTTTTATCGTCAACACACTTAAAGAATTTGTTTTCCCTAAGGTACTTACTATTTGGATTGATCAATGCCTTTTAACTATGTATTTCAAAATCCTAATAAATAGAGAACCATCAAATACTATTAAAAGTTCTAGGGGAATTATGCTAGGGGATCCTTTATCCCCTTACATATTCTCTTTAATGATGGAGGTTTTTAACACAATTCTAAGGAGAGTTGCGAAAATAAATGGATCATTAAAATTTTATTCCATATGAAAAAGTCTTAAAATAATATGTCTAAAACTTTGCTGATAGTGCATTTCTTTCCTCTAAAGCATATGGAAAATCAATCGCCTCCCTTATTAGTGCATATGGAAGTAGTATCAAGAGGGCTTAGTCTTGGTATAAGGGGAATCAAGTAACATATCTACTTAAGGAAGCTATGCAATGTAAAGGGAGAACTTAAAACTCTTTATAATCTGAAAGTTGGAAATACTCACCATTTACTCAACATTAGAAGAGACAGTCTCAATATAGCACATTCTAAGCTCTACAATAATCCGTCATAATCAATCCTTTAGAATGTTGAGAAGAAAGCTTTGCACAACTTCACATAAGCTATAAATTTTGATTTTTCTCTAATGAAGCAAATATCAAGAAATAACTTGGTTAACGGAGGGAAACAAAAATTCAACTTTTTTTTTTGATTAATTGTCTTCAAAAATTTTAAATCATAATTGCTTGCTTAGAAGGCATATATTCTATTTTAACTAGTCAAAGCCAATTCCTCAAAGAAGTAGAGAATTTTTTCTCTTGCTTCTATGGATCTTCTTCATATGCCAACTCTATAATAGATCAAATTAAGGAAGTCATCCAGGATGATATGTAATCTCAAGAAGATGATTTTATCTTTAAACTTATCACTTTTCAAGAGATTAAAAGAGCCTTAAAATCCAAAAGTACCTTCAAAGCACCTAGGACCTGATTCCTAAGGGAAAAGAGCAAAAAAAAAAAAAACATTGACACATTGAAGGACTCACATCCCATCTCTTGCTATAACACAATCAACAAGGAGATACCCAAGGTGATAATAGGATGAAAGTAGCACTTCAAGCACACGTAGACCCCTCATAAGGAGCTTATATCCTTAGCAAGCAAATAGGTGACAACATCGCCTTTGTTAAAGAACTCTTCAAACATTATAACAGGAAGAGAAACCACAAAACTTTTGTTATAAAAGTTGACTTTAAAAAAGCATATGCCAGTATACATTTGGTCTTTTATCGTCAACACACTTAAAGAATTTGTTTTCCCTAAGGTGATTACGACTTAGATTGATCAATGCCTTTCAACTGTGTATTTCAAAATCCTAATAAATAAAGAACCATCAAACATTATTAAAAGTTATAGGGGAATTATGTTAATGGATCCTTTATCCCCTTACATATTCTCCATAGTGATGGAGGCTTTTAACACAATTCTAAAGAGAGTTGTGGAAATAAACGATTCATTAAAATTTTATTCCTTGTGAGACTTAAAATAATAAGTCTAAAACTTTGCTGATAGTGCTTTTCTTTCCTCTAAGGCATATGGAAAATCAGTCACCCCCCTTAGTAATGCATATGGAAGTCGTATCAAGAGGGCTTAGTCTTAGTTTAAGGGGAATCAAGTAATATATCTACTTAAGGAAGCTATGCAATGTAAAGGGAGAACTTAAAACTCTCTGCAATCTGAAAGTTGGAAATACTCACCACTTACTCAACATTGGAAAAGACATTCTCAATATAGCACATTCTAAGCTCTACAATAATCCATCATAATCAATCCTTCAGAATGTTGAGAAGAAAG
>JANITW010000001.1:10200859-10225101 GCA_027564335.1 Erythroxylum williamsii | reverse complement strand
AAAGAACTTGATTCAATGAACACTCCCTTATGTGTGCAACATTATTAAAACATAATAATCGAGAGTCTTCAACAAAAGTTTACTGTGGAACTTTGTAATTGATCTCTGAAAACAGAGCAACCCAGTAGCTAAAAATGGACGATTATCTGTCACATCATGGATTGCTTATTGATACACAGTAAGTCCTTCCTCTTTTAAGATTCTTTATTCTTTTAGGATTCCTTCATTCTACGAATATCTTAACTTCCAAAAATTTTCATATTCTAAGATAGTAGAATTGTGTACCAAATTAACTTCCTTTTTATAAAAGATATCCTACATAAATTAAATTATAAATAATGCCAAAAATAGATACACTTTCAACTGGAAAGTTTTGGTAAAAAAATTGACATGTCTCAGGTAGTCAAGGTTGCGTAACCAAATAACTTGTTTCTGAAGCACTGTCTTAGTGTTTTGGATGTCAAATGTGAAATGCCTGAATGGATATCTCCGTTTAAAATCCCAGATGCAGTCAAGCATTATCGTTGTCGTTACTCCTTTTTTCTGGATTTCTTTCTTGCGTCGTATCGTTGGGGTTTGTACCAAACGATCATTTTTCAAGTTGGAACTCCGTCCTAGAATATGTTTATTTGACAAATGAATTCAAACCATGTGTTCTTTCTAATACTAATTTGTAAGGAGTGCAATATCTTACTTGAGCTCTAAATCTAAATATTCGTAACTGTCAGGGCGGAACATGTCAAAACTTCAAGCTTATAGTTGAACAGAATCATCGTCTGCTCCCGAAAATCTGTTTCTACTCTATTCCATGGGATCAGATCCATCCAATTTTTCTCTTGGATATCTGTTCCCTTAAGACCAATTCTAAATTCGCAAATATCAAGAATCGTTTAGCAACTATTCCAATTCTCGTCTCTCCAATACAGCATAAGCTGTTCTATATTAAATATGTTTGTGTTCCTATTGCTAAACCTATTAGCTATGTACATCAGTTCTGGGACCACGAGGTAAACACCAACTAGACACATACATGAGTGAAAATCTTTTCCCTATGAAGAATCTATTCTTCATGATACAGATACAGCCCAAGGCCAAAACGAGCACATGCTCTACAAAAAGCAATTTCCTCTGCCGCAGCAACTGGATCTACAATGTGTGCATCAGTGGATGAGATTGTCGCAGATGACTCACGGTGTGCCTGTATTCACATGTATGTTGATTAGTTGCATAATAAAGCCAAAATTACACCTATGCGTCCTTTTGTCACACAGAGTATTTCAGGGATGTATAACCTACAATGTCTTCCATATTTCAGTCGTCATTGTCAATTTCAACATGAGATCCTACACATGACTTTCAATCAACAAATACATGGAAAACTTCAGAAGTAACACATGGATTCTGTTTAGCTGATCCCAAATTTTAATCTTAAACAGAGACACCGTGAATCCCAAGTCCCCTATGTGCCAACTTAAATGATTGAAATTTTGTTTACATGTACATAAATGTGGCTACCTGAGTTTGTATGCAAGCAAACTTCACATCAAATAGTGGATGATCATGGGGAAATAATTCAAGTCAATGATCTGATGAGCATTATCCACTAATAATTTGGACACACAATTTTGCAGTACTCAATATCCCAAAACCATGATTTTGAGCAGAAAATGTGCATAATACTAATTGGAGCTGTTACAGTTTAGAGAACATAGAACACACCTCTCCGTCAGATCCTCGTACAGTGACACGGTACACAACTGTCACACTTCCATTGTCAGAGAAAATAACATCTCGTATCTCCCCGCACCACCCTGTCAATAGAAGTAAATGTTGCGTTTAGTAATATAAAAAGAATATTGAAACAAACAGCTAAAATGTACTGATGCATTTTATTATTTTATATCAAACTCAGTAGTAGATACATTATTATATGTATGTGTGTGTATATATATATATTTTACATATATACATAGAAAGAAATGCACACAAAAAAAGACTTGATCCAGTGAGAAAAGGCATGGAATCATGGTAATCAGAAGAGAGCAACGAGTTGAGAGTCGTATTGCAGAGGTTGAATTGTTTAGCTGATAAAATAAACAAATCGAATAGAATGATGAATTCGGTGGTTAGGCTAGCCCTTGTAAACAAGCAAACATTTAAAAAAAAAAAAAAAGACGACAAACCAGGTGCATAGAAGCTGAGCATTCGATTGGCATGGTACCTGAATTATTTAATAAGACTATAAGGTTAGTAAGACGAGGAAGAAATAATGAATGAAAGAGATGCATATGCATTACATAAACAGTTATAAGGAAGAAAGAGGAGTACCAGGGGATAGAGGGGGATGGGGATTGGGATTGGGATTGGGTTTTCACATTATTATTGAGATCTCGAAAGCTTTCTGATTGGGATTGGGTTTTCACAATATTATCTGGAATCCTCTTGTTGAGATCTCGGAAGATTTCTGCCAGAGGCCGAGTAATGGAAGATAAGGATTTGTCAAGAGGAACCACATAATTGGAATTCGGGACTCCTCCTCCTCCTCCTCCTTTCTTCTTATTCCAATCGATGTTGTTGCTACATATTGCAAGCCTCCTCCTCTTTGTTGAATTCATATGATTCATAATAATTGACGACGGCCATATCGGGAGGAACAAACCGTTGTTGCTTTGCACTGCCATTCGAGTAGGATTCCGATGATAAGAAAATTGGGAATAATCAACTCACCATCCGACCAGCTGCTGCTACTTAATACGTCTACATAGACTTGTCCTCCATTGACCCTTTCTCAATTAAACACAACAATTCAGCCTTGTCTTAAAATATATAAATGTTTTTAAAACTGATAGAAGATTAAATCGGCCAAAGAAAAGATTAAAAATTTAGAAATTCAATTGGTATTAAATTATTATAAAATTAGAATATAATAAATAATAAATAAAAATTATAAGAATAAGTAAATATAAAATATAAAATAAAATACTTTAATGAAATAAAAATATACTAATAATGCTTGTTAATATATAATAAATCTAATAATTTAAACTAAGATTGAATCTAAGATAAAATTTAAAATAAAAATAAAAAAAAGTTGCATTTCTTTATTATCATTTATTTAAAGAAAGTTCTTTAACTTTATCATAACTTCTTTTTTAATATCCTTTATCCTTTTTATAGTTTAAATATTATTTTTAACACATTCTTAAATTTTCTTAAGAATATATATATATATATATAAGAACCAGTTTTTAACAATAACAATTTACAAGCTTTAAATTAAAGTATAAAGAGATAAATAAAGAATCTAAAGTTTGATAAATATAATTTACGAGTGAGATTAAATGAATTTAGTTTTTTTAAGGATAAAAATACTAATTCATGTTTAACAATATTAATTTAAAATGAAATTTTAATTAAAATATAAAGATATAAATAAAAATATATAATTTAAAAATATATTCTATTAATTAGATTGTGTGATAGAATTCATTAAAATTTTCAAAAATATCAAAAATAGAGAATGATAAAGACAACAGGTTGGGTCCCACGTACTCAAATGAGTTAACTCATGATCTGTTTTTTAAGAAAATGATCAATTTTTTAAGAAACTAACCAATTTTCTATATAAGCGCCAGTTTTTTTCTCATAAAGTTTATAAACACAAACTGAACCGGAACTCAAGGTTGTTAATATTTATTTCGGTTGAACCAATCGATTTGGTCCAATTTTTCAATCATTGATATATATAATTGCTCTTAGTTTTTGACAAAAGGGTCAAAATGAACCCAAAATTTTTTATTAAAATTTAAGTTGAACCTAAACGTTTATAAAAATCTAAATAAAACTCAAACATTTGATAAATATTTTTAAAAAACCTTTAAGTTAAACAAAAAATTAACCTTTCTATTAATTTTTTACATAGAATTTTTTATTTTTTTCTTGCAGACACCACTGCTATGTAGACTATTAATTTGACATAGCCTAAGTTCCATCTAAAAATTAGTGAAAATCCCTACTTTCATTAACCCCTAAATTGGCTTTGCTGGCAAACTACCTATTGAGGCTTCAGAGTACATGTCTTATAACCAAAAGAACTTGATATTTTCTTCTTGTGGCTCTTATTGGAGAAAAATGTGCAAAATTTGCACTCTCGAGTTTCTTGATAACTCTAAGATAAATTCTTTAAAGTCTTTAAGAAAATAAGTGCTTAACCTCATGTTCAATCCATCAAAGGCCTTTTGTCACAAGTATTTGGTTGTGAATCTTAGAACAAAACTATACTCTCCTAGTCTAAGGAAGAAATATTCAAACAATGAGTTTGATGAGAGAGGTCATTGCCATTGTTCATAAGGATGAGCTCACAAACACTCATAACTTGGGAGATTATATTCCATATATTGCATGGCTTGATCATCAAGGTTTGAGAAAGTGTTATAGGCTATTGCCAAAGCGTTTGATGAGTCATAGATGAAAGTCAAACCAAAGTCTTTGTTAATGTCATGACAAAACATAAACAACATTTAGGGGTTAATAAAATTAGGGATTATTAGAATTGGAGAAATTAGGGTTCAAATGTTTAGTAAATTTAGGAATTAATGAAATTAGAGATTTTTCCTAATTTTCAGATGGAACTCATTCCATGTCAAAGCAATTTTCTACGTGACGGTAAAGTTCAAAAGGAAAAAAATAAAAATTATATGTAGGAAAATTTTAATGGAGAAGTTAATTTTTAGTTAAATTAAGGGCCTTTTTAAATTTTTATCAAACATTTGGATTTTATTTGAACGTTCAAAAACATTTAAGTCTAACTTAAATTTTAATGAAAACCTTTGGGTCTTTTTTAACCCCTTTGCCCTACTTTTTTCTTTCTTGCATGTGTTAGGCTGGTTTAGTTAGATTACAAACAAAATAAAAATAAAATGATTGAAAATTGAAAAAGGGAAATACAAGTTGTACACACCTTATGTAACTAAAGGATTCAGATTATCAAAACTAAATTGTTGCTCGTTGTTACAATATTATACCGAGATATCAATTTTAGTTCTAATGTATTACAATATTAGATATTATTTTATATATGAATTTAAAATTACAAAATAATCTCTTAATTTTATATACTTTATATTTTGTCTTAATACTAATACAATTGAGTCGAACGTTTCCCCTATTGCCTACCTCACCTTAATGATTCTACTTTAACATGGCTCGAGATAAGTCCTACACAAAGTTAGAGCTACTGCACCTTTTGCTTTAGTGTCTTTCTTCTTCTTTGTACTACATTTACTTTTATTAGTCTCAACATACCTTGCTGCTTTGACCTTTCCACCCTTGGCCTCTCCCTCCTTATCATCTTTGCCTACTATCCCTAACTCCCTTTCTAACACTCCCTAATTTCATATTCTCCCTCAAACTTTACCTGAAACCACTAAGCTACTTATGCTTGCTTCAGAACTTAAACTGATAGCCCCCTCCCTCCCATAACTAGAGAAAAGTGGTGGGCGATACCTCTAAGAATATTTTCCAATACTTTCCCTCTTCCAACTAGATGGTCGAGAGATAGTGGCCCCTTATATTGATAGGTGCAAAACTTAGTTTGTTTTCTAAGTGTCAGAGTGTGTTTTTAGTGTTTCTTAGATGATAATCATCTATTTAAGACAGATGTTTGTTCATGTTAGTGTTTGTGTATGTTTTGTTTGACTATTTTTGTTTATGGTAAGAGCTTAATTATATATTTCAAGGATTGTTTGATATGTTTGGTGATAATGGAGACAAGAAAAAGAGAAGAACATATGACAAAAGAGGTCGGAGAAACATGCCTAGCACACAATGAGGAGTAGTAGTTTCAAAACCTCTAGCACAAGATCATGCAAGATCATGCAAGGTGTTTTCCATGATATGAGTTTTTCTTACTTTTAACATTTTAAAGCTATTTTTGGAAGATATACATATGAAAAAACCATAGAAGACTCAAGAGGATATTAAAAAGGTAGAAATACTAGTTGATGGCTGCATAAATATAATTAAAGAAGATCAAAAGAGAGAATTCTCAAGAACAATGCTACAGATTTTCCAGGTCAATGCAAAGAAAGAAGACTTCCATATTCAATTATCTACTATTTCCTTATTTCCTTGTTATTGTTAGATGTTAATGATAATTAAACTTAGATATTTAGTTACATCTATGGATTGCTAAATTCTATTTTAGAAATTAATCTTGAATTATTTATTGAATTTATATTCTTGATTTAATGAATATGCTTATGATGTTTACTATTTTATAATCCACTAAAGTGAAACAAAAATACTTAAATCATTGGTTTGCCTCTTAACAAGAACTCTTTTATGGTTCTTTTAGTTAAACCTCTTACTCAAGCTCTTCATCAAGGCATCTTCTTAAATTAAGGCTAGATTGTATCCCTTTTTAGTGTTTCAGTCTCCTTAAAGTTCTTTAAAGTCATAAGTTTATTAGCTTTCAAATATGCTACATGCTTAACTAGAATAGGATTATCCATCTCATTTTCTTCTCTTTGCATGATACAAGTCTCTAATGGATCTTTTGTGAATATTTTCTACATAATAAGATTAACTTTAACATCAGACACTTCTATATAGAAACAAGTATTATCTTCAATATCATCTACGAAAGGATGTCTCATGGCTTCGAATATTTTAAAACCTGCTTCCTCATTCCCTACCCTTAAGATTAACTTCACATCATGCACATTTATTATAACCTTAATAGTAGCTAGGAAAGGTCATCTTAAAATCAATGGAATATCTACATTATCCTTCATATCTAAAACCAAAAAATCAACATTAAAGATGAAAATTTCAATTTTAACCAAAACATCTTCTATAATATCCCTAGGATACTTAATTGACCAATCTACTAGAATGATTGTCTTAGTTTAGGTTCAACCGAGTCCTAATCTCTTAAATATGTCATATAACATCAAATTAATATTAGCACTTAAGTTTCTTAATTCCTTTTTAATTGACAAATTACCAATATTATAAGGAATAGTAAAATTCCCTGGGTCCTTTATTTTTTTAAGTAGCTTGCTTTACAGTATAGCAGAGCACTTTATAATTAATGTCACCAAAAAAAATTTCTCATAACTATTCTTAATATAAAAGTTATCCTTTAAGTATTTAGCATACTTTGCCATACGTGGAAGAGCTGCAATAAAAATTTATGTTAATATGTAATTATTTAAAAAAACTCTAAAAAAATTTCAAATTTATCTTCCTTTCTGTTTATCTCAAGCATGCTCGAGTATGGAATTCTTAGTTAGAACAGTTTGGCCACTTCTTCTTTGGCTCCTCCTCTTTCTCTTTCCTCTTCTTTTCTTATACAACATCCTTTTAGTCTTTAACTTTAAGCTCCTTTCCACTCTTTAAACATTCGCTTGCTCCTTTGGTTTGGTTCGATGTTGCTAGGTAACATACTTAACAACCTTTTAGAGACAAGTTTAGTAAGTTATTCAATCTGAATTTCTAAGTTATGGATGGAATCTTATTGATTACAAAGAAGTTCTCAATCCTTTTTTACAGTTATTATTAAAATCCTAATGGAACTTACTTGTTTTATAATAATTTTAGATGGTTCCTCTACCTTGGAATGTAAGTACCATTATAGGGATTACATTGAGGTGAGTTCCCTGTAAAGTCAACTTGCTCAGTCGACTATCCTATACTATTAGGAACCTAGAATTCATGATTGGGATGACTATTATCACAAATATCACAATGCATCATTTGTGCTGCTTGAATCCACATTATCAAGCTTCTAATCCAAAGCTTCTAACTTTATTTATAATATTACCACCACATCAATATTATAGATACCACTCAACTTTGAATTTAATTTCAAATTCTCCACTAGTAATTATTTAT
The DNA here is from genome assembly GCA_027564335.1 of Erythroxylum williamsii. Lineage (NCBI taxonomy): Eukaryota > Viridiplantae > Streptophyta > Magnoliopsida > Malpighiales > Erythroxylaceae > Erythroxylum > Erythroxylum williamsii. The sequence goes on along the minus strand of JANITW010000001.1, from coordinate 10,217,205 downwards.
AATTATATTCTTAATTAGCTCTTACAATTCCTCAGGAGATTTAAAGATGATGGTCCTACCTAAAAATTCATCAATCAACCACTTAGTGGGATAGTTTAGTCCATTGTGAAATGTTTGCATCTATAATCCTAAATCAAGTCCATGGTTTGGGAATTTTCTCAATAGCACCTTCGACCTATCCTTCATCTCATGTGACATTTTATTCACTAATTGTTAGAAAGAGAATATGTCATTAATAAGTTTTGTTATTCATGCTAGATGAATGTACTTGGATAAGAACTCTTTAATAAGACTTGTCTAAGTGGTAATAAACTCCAGAGGTAAAAACTTTAACCATTATTTAGCTCTACCTCTCAAGTTAAAAGGCAATAACCTCAATCAAATCACATCCTCCAAAGCTCTATTAATATTGAATGTATCATATATCTCTAAAAAGTTGGTGATGTGTGCATTTAGATCCTCATCCAACAAGCCATCAACCTATATTAGTTGTTAAACTATGAGTCATATTAGGCGTAATTTCATAATTATTGGCCTTTACCCTTAGCATAGTAATGCTAGATTATATCCTCAAAAATGATGGTCCAGCATTATTAACTAGAGTAAACTCTTCTCAACGTTTTTAGGATTCTCTCCCTTAAATTTCAAAGTAAAGTCCTTTCAATTTTTGGATCTAAATCAAATAGCACTCTAGGACTCCTCGTAGTCATAAATTGAAGCACCTAATTCCTAAAATTTAGCCAAAAATTCAAGATTAAGAAAGAAAATTTTAAAATAAATAAATGAAGGCAAAAAAAAGAAAAAAATTAGATTAATAAAAATAAAGTGTTCTTGATTTCCTTACAACTGTACAATAACAACCCATTAAAAATCTCATTGAAACTTGGGATTTGGAAAAGTCTAATAGTACGTAACTATACCACTAACTAGTAAAGAGACTGTTTCAGAAGATTTTCTTATTACTGTCAATAGTGCTAAAAACTTAATTATGTGAAAATTATAGTAAGGATCACTAGACAAGTTAACTAATCATTCTTATAATATAACTTAGGTGAATATAAGTGTCGATCCCATAGGGCTATAAGTATTAGTACTAACCATCTTTATATTATTTAATATAATAAAACAAATGATTGAATTAAAATAAACAAATAACTAAACTAATTTAAAATACCAAACCAAAACAACAAATAAGATTAAAGTAACCAATATTAATAATTACATCCCTTATCCTTAAGTTGATTGATTAAAATATTTTTCTAATTAGAACTCCTAAAATGCATTAACTTGTTTTATAAATTCTTTTGATATATTTGACTTTAAATCATAAGATTTATATATTTTATCTAGTATTTCATGCAACTCTTATTATTCATGTCATGATCTATTTATACTCATGTCCAAAAAAATTCAAAGAATCCCTCTTAACATGGGTTTAACACAGACCCATATTGATCTCATATTTTTCACAACTATAAAAAAATATTTTACATAAATATTACCACTAACACAAATTTGTGTAGCACTCATATTAGTCCAAAACCTCCTCAATCATGTTTCTAAGGCTCATCTCGAGAATACGAGTCTTAAGGGTGTCTTCATATGGAAACTTCACAAAGAAATGGAATGGGCCTGTAACCTTCTTGAGCAGAACATAGACCATATTTGACGTGTTCTGAACATGGATCCATGTTCAACCTATATTCATCTAAATTAATGTCAAAAGTTCTCTAACTTAACTCTAACTTGCCCAAATTTATCCAAACAAGTCCTATAAATAAAATGTAAGTAATATTGAATACCAAATCATATAAAAATCATCCAAACACAAGCAAAATAATCTCAAAATTATGCTAAAAACATAGTCTATTTAACACTTATCAATTGACAAACATAAATAAACTCAAACAGAAATAAATAGCAAAACAACATATTTTTACACTCAGTTCCCGGTTGATGTTCGATTAATAAAGTTCATGTTATGTATAACAAATATTTGAGTAGAATAGACTTTGTAGGTCCAGAACATTTTGTGAACTTGTGCAGCCTAACTACAATTGCTTCTTTCTGCTTTGACAGTCTTAAATTGCTTCTTCTTTTATGTTACCAATTTACATATTAAGTTTAGATATATATGTCTGATTTTGGTTGTCTTTCTACTCTGCATGCTGCCATTGTCAAATCCAGGACCTTGAAGAGGTTGCAAGACTAGACATTGTTCCTTGCTCAACCTTACTCTGGAGGATTGCCATATTTGTTTGCTACAGTTTGCTTCATGCTGATGCCTAATAATAATGTTCTTCCCAATACTTAACTGCAGCAGTCATTGAACTCAAGGCAGCTGCCTGCAGGGTCGAAAATGTTGGACAATGATAGTGGTTCAAACACTGCTGAAAAGGATGCTAAATCAATGCTGAGGAACAAGAAGATAATGAAGCTACAGTCAGAGAACAGCAGTCATCCTATCTATTATTTGTTTCAGTGTTCTTACCCTTTGTTTTTGTTCTGTTCCCGTGTATTGAACTCTATCGTGGCGTGCCCGCCCTTTATTGAATGAATTTATACACTCATATCACTGGAAATATTGCGCATTATAGTCTTGTTACCACAACTGCTTTCACAAAATGATACACCCGATCACCATCAAACAAGGATCAACAGAAGCAAAATTGTGATTGATGATATAAGACTTCTATAGCAGTAAATAAACTAGATTTTGCAGTTGTGCCCCAATAATTTACATGGAATACGAATGTTTAATATAATACTAGCAACTTGTAATGCCACTGCGGAAGTGATTGCGTCATCTAATTCTCAAATAGCATCGTTCTTCAGTCTTCACATTATGGTTCTGATGGGCGGTGTTTACTTGGATGAGTAGCATATTTTTGGCCTTTAATGCTGTCACCGACTGCATTACTCTGAAGCCACCACTGGCGCACTTGCCTTGTAGTTTCCTAGAGCCCTCCTCTTCATGAGGTTTTAGCAATTTAAAAATAAAACAACGGCTATTTCCATTGAACAAAATTAGCTTCTCTCTTTCGGCTGCATTGTTTTATTTCAGAGTCTTGGAATAAAGTAAAACCAGGTTGAAATGGGTTCTCAAATTGTAAGAGGTAAGTGGAATTTCTCCAGTAGCACGTATTTGGGATGCTTAGCTTGCAAAACAACTTAGGAGGATTGGCTAAAACGAATCAATTATATTATGTATATGGAAACAAATAATTACAAAAAGTAAAAAGGCAAGGTGATTTCAGCACTGCTCATCAAATGATAGGTGCTTTATGACAAATTCAAATAAATAAGAAAACTCCCTCAGAACAAACGAAAGATGTTCAACATGTTAGCTCAGACAAGGCTGAAACTTAACGAAAACATTTGAGTTCAATCACGGGGAGACTTTTAATACACAAACTCTACTATAATATTCCTGCCCTTAAAATATTAACAAGTTTATGATAAAATAAAACGAGAAATAAGAAAGGCCCCCTCAGAAATATGCCAAGTTATCAACATCCGCAGAAAAAAGTCAGACAAGGCTGAAACTGATATTATTTTGCTTTAGTTCAATCACTGGGAGCTCCAAACTTTTGATTATATAAAGAAGCAAACCAAAATAAGAACAAAAGCTATTAAGATTTTATATTTCTCTTCTAGGAGACAGAACAGAAGATGCGGTAGAACATTCATCGCACGAGAGAATTACTTTGGAGGAAACCAATTCCAAGACCACTACAATAGTCAACAAGCCAGCTACCAAGTGGAAAGAGACGTATCGATTCAAACAAATAAACAAGAAAAAGTTTTGAAGATACCAGAGCAGTAGCTGGAGTTTTCAATCCATTGTGTAAACCAGCACTAGAGAATCACTCCCTTTTCTTCTCATGGTGGCCGAGTACCCAAGTACCGACACGACCCTGGCATTTATAGTGCACAGTGCACACAGCTCCAAAACCCTAAACGAAATTTTCTAATATAAAATAATTAAATGAGAAGTTAGAAGACGTCTTCAATATTTGTGAGGGCACGTAAGGTCCACGACATACTATGAGTTCTGTTTGTATGCTCCGTGTATTGATTTTAAGTTTATACTAAATATGCAAGTGAACGACACAACTATATTAGAACCCTTAAACAAGGAAAAATATATGAATTGTCCATATTTTTTTCTCAAAGTTTAAGTTAGTTTTTATTGTTATCTACTGTATAACAATATACTTTAATTTTTTAAAATAGTACTGGTAGCAACCTAAGTCTTTAAAAAAAATTAAATTTTGAGTAATTTCCAATATATGGGTCATTAATATAGCCTATGTAATATTACAAGTAAGTAATGTGGGCTAATATAATCTTAAAAATAATTTCTTTAAATATTAGTTAAAGGTGTGGTTTGTACCTTAATATTTTACAAAAGGTATAAATAAATCATTACGATTATCTCTTTTATCCCCTATTCAAAGTGCAATAAGTAATATTTTAGTAATGTTATGGTATAAAGTATTATTAGAAATAACAGTCGGAGTTTCCTTAGACATTTTGTAAAATATTGTGATGTAAATCACACATCAACAACTAGCTATAAGAAACAATTTTTTAAAAAGGAGCTCCAAATGATTAGATTGAATTAGCTAAGGTTGTACTCATTTTTTCTTTTTAGGATTGCCCCCGTATCTAACAAGACATACTGTAAGTTTATTTAAATAAATGTTTATGAATATTCTATGCTTTCTCTCCTTTCGTATCGAATACAAAAAATAACTAAATGTCATTTTGAAAACAAATAGAGCTTTCTTTTCGTAACCTTAAAGCTTATAGGGTCAATCATTTATGTTACATCAATAATCTTTCTCATATTGTAGATCTTAAAGAGCTAGAATTTTTCTTCATAACATAGAAGAATACTTGCAGTGGAAGAATAGGTTATTTATGGTTTCATCTTTCAAGTTGTAAAGGATGCACAAAGGGTTAGAAAGAATAAAATTGAATATATCATTTCTTCTATGTTTCTACTTAATTGTCAACCATATTATGAAAGATGTTTTAGGGATGTTACTATATTGCCTTACTAAGTTAATGCCCGAAATTAATAACTTAGTTTTAAATATTTGTGTATTAGCGCAAGCAAGGGTTGATCCTACAGAGAGTACCTAACTCAGGTTGGTACTTTTTTTTTTAAAGTTAATTCATTAATGTTAAAATAAGGTTATGTACAACACAAAAGTCCATACACACTCCCAAAAAGCCTTTGACCAATACAAGAAACCAGTAGCTAACATAATCTTACATTTCTATCTATTCCAACTTCCATCTTTCCTTCATATTTTAAGTGATTTTACACTGTAGTTCCCTAGCCATAGTAGATAATATGCAGTATAATACAATTATGGGGAATATCTCCTTATAAGTCTTAATTTTGGCTATAAATAATTTTTCATTTCTTTCTTTCCATAAGTTATATACCATTGCAACAAGGCTGATCTTCACCAACTTGTAATATGCTTTATTCCCCATTTTCACTGTTGAGGCCCATCCAATTACTCCATTCCAATTAGTTGCGCTACATCTTTTGTTCAAAAGACAAGTGATTATACTCCAAAATGCCTTAGTGTAGCTGCACTGAGTCATCATATGCTTTATGCTTTTTAGTTATAAAGAGCATAACTCATAGTTCCTGGAATTTATATTGAACTTGATGGTATCCTTTGTTGGAAGGTTGTAAGGACTATGTTGGACTACTATTCTTATCCTGAACCAATTTACTACACTACACCTTGTTATTTGAAGTTCTCAATAAGAGCTCCCTACAAGCCTTTATAGATAATACCAATGATCTCTACATCGATGGGAGTTTTGATTACAAAGAAAGCAACATAAATCTATTTATAAGAAATAATGTAAATTAAAATATAGAAAAATGATAGAAAATGAACCTTGGTCTAAGTCCATATCCACATAGGGAATTGTATATTGATTATTAATACAAGAATAAAACAATTTATATTTCGAGCTTTCATTTTTGAAATTAGTTTCTATGATTCCTAAATTGTAGCTAATTAGAAATAGATGCAATCTATTGAACTCTAATTACTGGATAATCGAGGTCAAGCACATAAAGATTTAATATAGTAGCAACTTTAAGAATTAAAAATTGAAAAAATAGAACAATACAAACAAAGTGTTTAAAGAACTTATAGGTACAATGGTTGCATGTGCAATTTTTAAAATAAAACACTTTTAGAAGTTAAAGATTAATCATAATTGCTCATGGACTTGTACAAAATATGCTCAATTTGAAGGGGAAGCTATATGGAGAATTTAACAACTTAGTAGGTGATGGAAGATTAATCTAACTCTAATTTGATAATTGAACTAATAAGGGGCCTTTTTTTTCATTTGATACATGGCATCTTTCACCTCAGAGACAGGCTAAGACATAATGCTAAAGTTGGGAGCTGATAAATGGTGAAGTATGGCACTTTTAAATTTAGAGGATTTGAATATTTGTAGGAGGCATTATCTAAATACATCCTTAGAAAAAAAATGTTGAAGACAAGGTGACTTTGACTAGACAGTCCTTAGGTCTTTTACTAACAAAACTAACTTTGAGCTATTTAAGCGATTTGCTTCTAAGATACCTATGCACGAACTAATCTAGTTTAAAGGAAATAATTTGGAAATTACTTTTATCATGTGGCTAATCATCAAAAACATTTTTAGCTCACTTGATAGATTCAAAACTACCTATTCATTCAATTCCTAATGCATTCTCTACTTTATTGAAATAGAGATAAGTGAGTATCTTTTCTTCTAATGCTCTTAAGCTAAAGAACTTTAGGAGAGGATTTGGGTTACTTGTTATTTTTACATTGCTGAATAAGATTGAGAAACCATCACTAGTAAGGTATCAGACACTTCTATACTAGGTGACAATCTTAGCCTTTTGAAGTTAGCTCTATGCACTAGAGTGTATGAGGTATGGAGGCAAAGAAATCAAAGAAGATTCAAACAAAAAAAAACATATAAACATGTATAATACACTAGCCAAAAAAAAGGAACATTTCATGTTCAACTTTGAGGGAACTAAAGTTGCCAAGAATGTCGCAACTATAAATTAACTTATGCTGTGATTGATCACAGTAATGTTGATTGATGATTTGATGCAACTTTTTTTTTAGTGAGGCTTAACTATATAGAAGTTGTTGTTTTTCTGAAAGTCAATTGAAAAATTCATCAATCAAAATGATATAGTACAACATCTTCACTTTGCTAGTCTCACATCTCAATTAGTTCTAATCAACCTAACATAATATCTAAGTAGTTATATGGCATTGTTTGGAAATTTATGCCTGAACTATGATCTCCTCCTACTAGTATATTTTCCTAGCCTTACATAAGGATTATTGCTCTAGCATCGAACTCCCTTAGACTTTTGAAGAACGCTTATGGTGTATCCCTCTAGCTTTGGACGTAGTTTTGCATTATATGACTATCATATGGAAGATTTCCTCACATAAATTATCTTTAACCTTAAAAATTCTCACCTTTCTCCTCCTCCAAAAGTTGTAAACTAATGATGCAAAGCTTATTTTAAGCAACTTATAGTTTGGTTTGTTGTCCATCCTTGTCAATTAATTCCACCCTACTATTCTAGTATGTTATCCTATCATTCAAGAATAGCAGACCAATAATCTTCTTCCATATTGTTTTAAAATATTGACAGCTAACATAAGGTGGTCCACTGTCTCTAAGTGAAGAGTGCACAACTCATATAGTTTAGAATCGATTTGGAATTTGATTCCATAATTTGTTAGGAGATTATCTCCTATTCTAATCCATAAAATAAAGACCTAAACTGGACTAATGTCGTCATCCCATATTAACTTTTTTCACTTGATTATGGTTGAAGTGGCCCTTAGTGAGATGTTTTTATAACCCCTGGTTAAGAATTTTTAGGATTTATGAACTGCCCATTGAACTTGATCTTTCATATCCTTATTAGGGTTGTAATTTGGAATATCGTTCATAATGGTATCAATGCTCCTATTGAGGTGGAATGGCCACCACCATTTATTGTCTAAGAATAGTTTCTATATAGAATTGTTTGGGGAATTATAGGCCTTAAATGTTATATTTCTTGTACTTTATATAGAGTCCTAATGTACTCCAGTTATTAAACTAGAAGGATGTTTCTCTTTAATTACCAACTCTATGATTCACCATGTCTTAAATCCACTGTTTGGTATTCATGATCTATTGTAGAGTTTAGGACATATTAAACTTTATTCTTACACTACATACATTTTGATCCTTAAAATAATAAATATGAACCCACTTTACCCTTAACTCCTCCTTATTCTTGCACAAGCCCCATAGCCTCTTGGCTAAAAGAATTTCGCTCAACATAATGATATATATGATACCCAATACTCCTGAATCCTTTGAAAGGCAAATCTTTGACCACTTTACTCTAGGAACTTTCTTTTGGCTATTATGTCCAGACCATATAAAGTCCCTCAATATTTTTGTCTATGTACTTTATAATACTTTTTAGGATTGCTAAGTGGGATAACTAATAATTTGCCATATTGTTGAGTATAGTGATGACTTATTGTAGTCTCCCTTCATAACTCAAGAACCTATTTATCCAATCATTGATCTTCTTATTGACAAAATCCAACAACGGAAAACAATCAACTGTAGTGAGTTTTGAGAGACTGGAACTCCCAAGTATGTGAAAGTTAGCCTGCCTTGGTTTATTCCCATATTATAAGCTTTTTTTGCTATTTGAGGATCAACACTTGCTGATATACAGATTTGAATCTTTGATAGGTTAAGGCCTAGTCTTGATATATGCTTTCCATCATCCAAAGTATCTAGGATTAAGTCACTGGAATATGTATCTACTATGCACATGAATAGAATATTCCTAGTCATTAAGCAAGTGAGGACTTCCATTCCTAGCACAAACTAGTAAGGGGAAAAGGTTCCGTTTGCCTTAATCCTCTAACAACCTTGAAGTATATTATTGGCTCCCTATTCATAAAAACTGCATAGGCAAGAGTAGTGATATACTCTTATATCTAGTTAATGAAGACAATAAGAAACCCTCTGGCTTGTAACACTTACATTATGAAGCTCCATTTAACTGAATCACAAGCCTTCACCAAATCAATTTAAGAATGCAAAACCTTATAGATTTCCTCAAATTGTACCCCTTGAGACGTTACTAACACATAAATATGTTATTACCAATTGATCTTCCTTTTATAAATGCATTTAGTGATTGATTTATGATCTTGTTCAAGTACTGTCTCATTCTATTTGCCAATATCTTGGCTATGGTTTTGTATATTACATTGTAGCATGAGATTGACCTATAATCCTTTAAGTTATTGGCATTGATATGTTTTGGAATAAGGCAGATATATGTATTGTTCCATTTGTTTAGTAGTCTTCCATTATGAAAAATTCTTGAATAACTATGATAATTTGTTAGAAAAACCTGCCATTGAACACCTCAAGACTTGGAGCTTTATTAGGATTTATAGAGACTAGGGTTTGTTTAATCTCCTCTATTGAAATATCCTTATTAATCTCTCTTTTATCGTTATCAATTAGAATGGAAATATCCATTACATACCCCCATAATCCAAATAACTTCAATAGAATATTGAAGCCCACTGGAAAAACTTTCAACATAGGAGGCTACAATGAGCTTAAGGGAGTTGATACATAACTTGACACTAACCTAATAAGCAAAGAAAGGAATTCTAAGATGGACAATAAAGATGTTGATGCAGTTACACATAAAGATATGAGTGATGCTGCAATTACAATGGAGTCAGACATTGTTATTTATAAAACTACTCAAGAGAATTCACATGAGAGGAATAAAGGGATTAGTTTTATTAGTTTATTTAGTAATGATGAAACTGAACAAGCAGTGAATCGCAAGGAAGAGGGAAAGGATCCTAAAATAGGCTTTAAAAGAAAATCAGTAAGAAAGAAATGAAAGAGGAAGCTAAAAGAGGATCAACCCTTTATCTAATATAATGACAGTGCTCATATGGAATATGATAGATGCATAATTGAACATATTTATAACCCATATTTTTTGTATTTTTGTTTGATATTTTATTTATTGTATATTTGTTACTTAATTTGCTTCAAGTGTGTTTATAGGTTTTAATTGCCTTCATGGATTTAAAGGAGAAGAATTCAGATGAAAATGTGACATAAAATGAAGATTTGAAGCACAAAAGGGATACAAGGTCATGCATCATCCTGTCTAATTCTCTTAGGCTGTATCGATTTACAAATTTTAGAGATTTTAGGTTATGCACAGTTTGATGTATGGTTGTGCATCAACCTGTGAATCTCCCAAAACCCTAAAATTTACTATAAAAAGATATGTTCAGAGGCCAAATAGAGGGGTAGACATTAGGAGTGGATTACAGAGCCAAAGATTGTCCAGAAGAGACGATATTGATTTAGAGAAGTGGAAAGAACAAATAAATCTTCAAAAGATCTAATAGATTTCAAAATCAAACCTCTACCTTGCAAGAACATTCGATAGAAGAGAAAGATAAATTTAAAATTATAAACTCTTTATTTTCTATTCATTTTTCTTTCAATTTATGTTTGATTTCATTTTCTATTATATGTAACTAAACATTTTTTAGTGTCTAGGTATGATGAACCCGATTTAAGATAACAATATGTTTTGATTCTTTTATTTAATGCAATGGTTTTGATTGATTTGTTGTGATTCAATTATGTGTTTAATATATGTTCTAATAGATCCAGAATATTAGTTCATAATATAATTTCATAGCATAGAGATTAAGAAGCTATGTATGAATAGATATACCATAATTGAAAAAAGTTAATTGCAAACCTAGAGATAGGTCAACACAAATCCTTTACATTGGTGTCAAGCCTAATAACAGAGTTCATAAATCGATAAAGCAATCCTTTAAACTTTAACCTGAATAATTCAGTTAATAAACTTAGGATTAATTGTTATTAGACTCAAAAGAGCTATTAGCATACTTCCACAATCCAATAGTCAATAAAATAATTGCATAACAAAAGGTTAACTATTTAATGGTTTTATGGGGATTCATTACTTAAACACTAATTCCTGATATTGGTTATTTTCTAAGTGATTTCTTTCATTTGTGTGTTCAATATTACTGCATGCTTTAATTTAATTGTTTAATTTTTAACTTTTTATTAAAATCCAAAATCAAATCTTAGGCTAGATAATAAAAGGAAGGTAATTACTAGTAATCACTATCTTTTTATGAGATTGATTCGTACTTATCAATCCTAGCTACAACTACACCGTACACTTATGGTTATTAAATAATTGAAACACTCAGAGAAAATCAATCAATTTTTTGGTGCCATTATCGAGGACTTTGATATTAGAAACACCATAATGCTATTAATTTATTCATTATTTTTGGTATTTTATTTTATTTTATTGCATCTTGTTGTATTTGTCGCATCTTCATTTAATTATCTTTTGAACTTCTCTGTTTGATCTTGAGTTTGTGTTCTATTGTAGGATTTAAGATTCATCGTCATAGCCATAACTAATAATGGAAGGATGGAGTAGACAATAGCCTAAATATGTTTTTGCAATCTTCAATATTACCATATAGGTGAGAGAGGTTTCCTCATAGGTTTTTAGAGGTTTAACTGATATCCAGATCGTGTTACGACATTGGTGGGAGTAATTACTACAATCATGAATGTCAAGCACCAATTTATATATAGGTGTGACAAAGCATGTATAATCAACCTCAAGGTGCATGATACGGGAGCAACTACAATTTATAATGGAGCAACTCTTACGCCTATGGATGGAACGATCACACTCTAATGAATACTTACAGCACTAAGCCCTTTTAGTTAATGAGCCAACTTTGGAGGATATGATGACTGATTTCATTTAAAAATCAATCATGAGGCATAAGGAAACAAAGGCTTGGATAAATGACGAAGATACTATATGAAGAGATGCAGGGGAGTTTATCTAGTGATATTGAAATATACCCTACAGAAATTGAATTGGAAATCACTCTTAGTAGCGAAAAAGAGTTCCCGTAAAAGAAGAAGAGGAAGAGGAAAAGAAAGGAAGTATTATGGATAAATTAATAGAACTCTTGCCAAAATGCAAGCTAACCAATGCAAATTCAAGAGTGAAGAAGAGATAAGGGTTGGCTTCATGAGTGGAGGACATTCAAAGAAGAGCTTCTAAAAGAAGAAGAAGTCTCCATCAAATAAGAGGAAGTAAAGAAGTGATAGGAGATAATTGAAGAAGAAAAGTCAGAAACCTCTGTCCAATAAGAAGAAGGAAAAGAATGGACAGAGGTGGTTAAGGAAGAATTGGGGGAGGAACCAAGTAAGGGAATTATTGATAAAGCTTTGGAAGTGACCTTAAGTGCAGAGCGTTTCCACTTTCTAGAAGACAAATTGTTCAAATCAACCGACGATACAGGGAGTTTTGTTATCCCCTCTTTTATTAATAGTTTGTCATTAAAAAAGGCATTAATGTAGGCAATTGCATTTATTAATTTGATAAATTATGTCCTTACTATTATGTTACAAAAAATGGATTACTTACAAGCTACAAAACCCTTATGCGAAGAAATGGGTGGAAACAAACCACTTATTATAAACCCAGGATGAGGGTAACATGCAAATTATATCTAGCTAATGATATTAAAGAAGCACTGTATAAGAGGTAACTTGTAAAGTAGGATTGATTTTATTTTCATGTTTCTTAGTTATTTTTGTTTTTGTTATTTTTATTTTCTTTTATCTTCTTATCCCTTTTCCTTTATATTTTGTAGGGATGTAGTTTACTATTGAATGGGTCAAAAATTAGAAAAAAATTGTTATAATCAGTGAAGTACCACAACCCTTTTCATTTATTAGATATACTTATATTGTGTATATTGGGAAAAATGTATAACTTTAAGTGTGGGGAAGGGATTCATGTTTTTTTAACAATTTTTTAAACTTATTATAATTTTGATTATTAAATTTTATAAATTGATATCTTGAATTGGTTAAAATCTATCCATCAATAATTTATTTCATTATTGAACATTGATTTGAATTGGTATGAGAAAGAATGATAGTTATAATAAAATTGCTTTTATAAGTCATATTTTTAGTATTCATTGAAATGATCAAATTGAATGAAATTGCATATTATTTTCACATATAAAATCCATCTTTTTCTTGAGCATTTTAGCCTGAGAGCACAATTTTCTTTCATTTTAAGATCTTTTATTTCTTTTATGTGTGTTATCATATATAGTTAAGCAATTCTAAAACTTGCTTTTATTATGCATATTAAGACCATATTTGTTAAATTGGAAGCATTAGCATAATAAAGGCATTTAAAGTCAATAACTTGTTTTAGCCTATTTCTTTGATATTTACCATACCCATAATTTTATCCTTTAGGAGTAACCGAGTTGAGCCATAGCCTTTTTTACTGATTAAACCCACATATTAACCTTAATCCTGTTTTTCTTTGAAGCCTTTTTGTTGTTTTAAGCCTTGAAGGTTTATTTACTTAATTTAGACTTGAAATTATTGAAAGTTATACTATTCTTTAATTGTGGTATTGAATGCTCAAATTATTGTGAGAAAAAAATTTATGATCATAATAAAAAAATTTGTCAATAAGTATACGATACCAATAAAGTTGCTCTAAAAGGATCTATGTGTTTTTGTAAACAAGTCTAGTAGTTTTTCTTTAGTAAATTTCCTTCAATTGAAACCTTTTTAATATCCCAACCATACTTACTAAACCCCATTCCAACCATATAAAGAACTTTTGAGTTTTATTTCTAGTTTATACATAAGTAGTGGAGATGTGATAATACTGCAAGCTTATGATAAGAGTTTTACTATATATTGATTGAAAGTTTTGATACTTTTAATCCTAAACACTTGAGTGCATTAAGTGAAATCTTGATAAGGGTGTAAAGGTGTATGTTTTTTATATCTATGCAATTATTGATGTAATTATTATCAATATGGACTTACAAAGTAAATTTTAGGATAATTTGATTCTAATTGTATGTTAACTTTAATCAATAAGATATGATTTATAGTATGAATGGATAGGTTGAGATTGAAGAGGGATTGATGTTGTAAAATAGATAATTTTGATTATGGTTTGCTTGAGGATAAATAAAAAATTAAGTGTGGGGATGTTTGATAGATCTATAAGTGATCATATTTGTACCCCATATTTGATATATTTTTGCTTGATATTTTATACATTTATTGTATATTTGGTACTTAATTTTCTCCAAGTGTATTTATAGGTTGTAATTGCCTACATGGACTTAAAGGAGAAGAATTTGGATGAAAATGTGGCATAAAATGAAGATTTGAACTACGTATAAGGGATACATGACCATGCATCATCTCGTGTATTTCTCTTAGTCTATGTTTGATAATGCGATTAGTAATAAAATGGAATGGAATGTAATATTATTCCATCGTTTGGGAGGAGAGTTTATAATAGAATAGAATGGAATATGATAGAAGAGGAGGGTTTCACATTATATCCTATTCCATCCTAAACAGTAAAAATGAGTTGCCTCCGATTTGGGAGGTTTAGGATGGAATGTAAAATAACAAATATGCACTACCTAATATACCCTTAACAATTTTTTATAATACCAATTATACCCTTAATCCTAATAACAAGCAATAAGATAATACATCTCATTCTATCAAGGGTAGAATAGTCATTCATTATTATTATACATATATTCCATTCCATTCCATCCATCTTCAAAACAATATTTCACTATATTATATTATGAACCCTTCCATCCCTCCCAAAAAATAGTTTTCTAATATTTTATCCATTTACATTCCATTATATTAAAAACCTTATGTCTAACCAAACATAGCCTTAGGTCGTGCAAATTTGTGAATTATGGATATTTTGAGTTATGCATGATTTGATACACTATCGAACATCAACCCGTGCATCTCCTAAAACCTTAAAATTTGTTGTAAAAAGATGTGGTTAGAGATAAAATAGAGGGCAGACATTAGGAGGTGATTGCAAAGCCAGTTATCATCCAGAAGGGACAATATTGACCTAAAAAAATGGAAAACACGAAGAAATCATCAAAAGATCCAATAGATTACCACATCAAATCTCTACCTTGTAAGAACATTCGATGGAAGAGAAAGGAGATCTAGAATTATGAACTTTTTTTCTACTCATTTTTCTTCTAGTTTATATTTGATTTTGTTTTCTATTATGTGTAACTAAACGCTTTTTAGTGTCTACATATGATTTAAGATAACAATACATTTTTATTCTTTTATTTAATGCAATGGTTATGATTTTTTTTGTGATTCAATTGTCTAATAGATCTAGAATATTAGTTCATAATCTAATTTCATAATATGGAAATTGAGAATCATATGTATGAATATATCTATCATAATTGAAAGGAGTTGATTGCAAACCTACACCATTGGAACATAGCGGGTGAGTTACATAATCCAAATAGCATTTTTTGATATGCAAGCGTACCAAATGGGCATGTGGTCTTATTCTGATCTTCCGGTGCGATTAGGATCTGAAGATAACATGAAAAGTCATCTAGAAGTAATAATAACCATAGCTAGCCAATCTCTTAAACATCTTATCAATAAAGGGAATCGGAAAGTGGTCTTTATGATTTGCAGAATTCAACTTCTTATAATCAATACATATCGCCACCCGATATGCACTCGGGTGGGAACCAACTCACCTTCCTGATTTGTCACAATGGTGATTCTAGACTTCTTTAGAACCACCTAGACAGGACTTACCCACTCACTATAAGAGATCGGGTAGATAACCCCAACATCAAGAAGCTTCAGTACTTCTTTCTCTATAGCTTCTATCATCAAAGGATTCAACCTACACTGAGCTTGCTTTATGGATTTTTGCATCCTCCTCCAATAATATGGTGCATGAAAATAGATGGGTTTATCCCTTAGATATCTACAATAGTCCATAGATGGCCTTCTTATTCTCTCTTAGCATTCGAACCAATCTGTCCTCTTGATTTGAGGTTAACTTGGCCAAAATAATGATCGGAAGAGTTTGCTTTTCTCTTAAATAAGCATACTTGAGGTGTGTAAGGAGTGGCTTCAATTCCAATTATGGTGCTGCACATTAGTGTAGGAAAATCCCGTTTGGGACATCACATGTACCCGATGCGAAAAACAAAAATTTTTGTCCCGGGACTTTCCCGAAACCCAGGATCGTTGTGTCTATATAACTAGGTCAAACCATAACG
>JANITW010000001.1:10039331-10051926 GCA_027564335.1 Erythroxylum williamsii | reverse complement strand
CTAGTTAAATTCCTCTTTTGAGGTGTGAGTTGAAAATTTGTCTTGTGTATTTCTTTGTGAGTGTGTTGGTGTATTGGAGGATTGGGTGAGAGGAAAAATTGTGTGAATGTAAGATTTTTTCACATAGTGGATTTTCTTCTCTGTGCTCGTAGTTTTTCTCCGGATTGGGAGTTTCCACGTAAATTCTCTTGTGTTGTTATTTTCTGATATTTTTATCTATTATATATCCTTAGGTGTGGATTTGGAAGGTCTAAATTCCTAACAACAAACAGTGCCAACAATTTGTATTGATTCCCTTAATCAGAGATATTAATTAAATTTCTTAATTTTTCAAAAAAAGTATGAATTTATGCTACGTAGTTTTTTTTTAATACCAAATGAATCCTAACAAGTTTAGTAGGGTATATTTTTAATCGACAACTATTATATCCTAATAAGTTTAGTTGGGTATTTTTTTTTCAACAACTTTGTTGAACTACATATCAATTCCTTTTTTTAATGAATTTATTGCTACGTAGATTTTTTTCACCAAAAGAATCCAATTAGTCAAATTCGAGACCATACTCATCCCATTTACATAGAAGTCAATTGGTTAAAAGCAATATACATACCGTAGCATTCAGGCTTAACCAAAAATCTTCCCTTAGGAGTATCATCTGCATCTAGCCAATAGAGTAATAGCAAATCGGTCATTGTATATGAAGTTTGTTTAACCCCAAAGAGCAGCAAGTCTACTACTTATAACGTACGGAACTCGGTCATTCAAGAACTCCGATCTCATGCAGCATATCAATCACCAATAGTCACCACAAGAGCAGTTCCCATCTTGAAAGTGATGAAAGCGATTCATATCTCTGATAATGATATCTCGCTGAACAATCCTTGATATGAATTTTATTGCAGTGTGGCAGTCCACACATATTCTGAGGTTTTTAAAGATGCGGACTTGGCTTCTTAATGGTGTTTTAACTAAACAGAAAGCTAAGGCTAATCTTTCACTGTGTACCCACAACCGGCGTTCCTTTTCATCATCCTCCATGTTGAGCAAAACAGCACTGTGATCAGGAAAATAGCCTGCCCTTCTAGCTTTCATGTTTAACCATTCCAGCATTGCATTGATCAATTTCATGTCAGGATGTGTAGTGTCTCCGACAGTGAAATAACGTATCACACCCTGGTCTTCAATCCAACTCAAGCCGGGTTCTTTCCTGACTCCATTCTTTCTCATGTTCATCCTTATAGAAGCAACACGTCCCCATCTCCCCGCATTGGCGTAAATATTTGACAACAGTACATGGGCCGTCTCATCTTGAGGTTCTATCTCGAGAATGTGCTCAGAACAGGTTTTACCAAGTTCAATATTTTTATGGATGACGCAAGCACCAAGTAATGCACGCCAGGCCATAACACTTGGCTCACCGTGAATGTCCTCGATCAACTTAACAGCCTTGTCAAGATGGCCTGATCTGCCAAAAAGCAAGACCATACAAGTGTAGTGCTCAGCACATGGTTGTATGCCATAATCTTGTATCATGGATTTAAAATAAGCCTTCCCTTTTTCCAAGAGCCCGGCATTGCTACATGCTGACAGGACACCCACAAAAGTCAACTTGTTTGGTTTACACCCTGCTTCCTGCATCATTTCAAAAATTTTTAGAGCTTCCACACTCAGACCATGCATGGAGCATCCTGAGATCATAGCATTCCATGAAACTTCATCACCTTCAACCAGCTTATCAAACACTAGCCGAGCATCTTTGATGCTTCCACACTTGGCATACATATCTATGAGAGCATTACTTACCACAATATTTTGGTCATAGATTGATTTCACCGACAGGGCATGAATTTGGCTTCCTGTCTCTGTGGCTGCTAAACTAGCACAAGCACGAAGAGTGCTGGAATAAGTCACTTCTGTTGGCTGAACTTCACATTCTAGCATGTTTCTGAGCACACTCAATGCCTTCTCACCATAACCTGAGTGTACATATCCGACAATTATTGTGTTCCACGACACATCATTTCTATTGGGCAATTCTGCAAATATTTTCATAGAGTTTTCCATTATTCTACATTTAGCATACACATCCATAACAGAATTTGAAACAAAAATATTAGTGTTCAAGCCAGCCTTAAGTACATGGCAATGGATTTGCTTCCCAAAATCGAGAGCCTCTAGACTTGCACAAGCCTGGAGAACACTAGCAAATGTATACTGATTTGGAGAAACCAAAGCTTCCCTCATCTGACAGAACAGTTCTAAAGCCTCTGTGCTCTGGCTGCTCTGGGCATGTCTTGCAATCATGAAACTCCAGGAAACTACATCATCTTTAGGAATCTCCCCAAATACTCGTATATAATCAGCAACATTTCCGGACTTGTCATACAAATCAAGCAACGCAACACCTACATAATGTTCCCTCTCGTAACAAGTTTTAAGAGCACATCCATGCACCCCCTTCCCCGTATCAAAATCTGCTAATCCAATGCAAGCCTTGAGCACGCTAACCAAAGTGAAGTTATTAGGTTTAAATCCAACCATTCTCAACTGCGAGAAGTATTGCAATGAATCTACAAAACAATCATTCTCTGCGTAGCAAGCTACCATGCCAGTCCAAGATACCAAGTCCTTGTCGACAATGGCATCAAACACTTGTCTAGCCCGACCAACATAAGAGCAAACAGAGTAGGCATTAATTAAAGCAGTCCCAACAAACGCATTGCACTCATAACCGAGCTTATAAATACAAGCATGAAGGGTACAACCCAACTGTGCCCGATCCATATCTACAAGCAGTTTCAAAATTGTAGTAAAAACAAAAGGGCTCAGCTCGTATCCTTCCTTATGTAATCTGGAAAACAACCCAACAGCCTCAAGAAACCAAAAAGACTGCGCATAACCCTGAAGCAAAGTAACGAAAGATACCGTATTCTTTTCAGGCATTTCATCAAAAAGTTGAGTTGCGTGAGGCAAAAAATCAGACTGCACATACAAATTCAGAAGAATGTTGTGAGCAAACAAGTCGAGGCAATTACCCTTCTTTAGAATCTGGCTGTGAAGAGCCCGACCAGTAATAAAGTCACCGTTTTGGATACATTCTTGAAGCGAAGCACCATATGCATGAGCACTGAACTCCGAAGAAGAAGTGCATTGTCGGCGTGCCCATTGAGCTACTGACAGAGAAGAGAAGCCACGTAGGTGAGGAGAGCAAATGCAGTTGGTTGCTCGACAGTGGACTGCAAATCTAAGAGCTATAGACCAAACCAACTTGGTCATACGTTGTTGCTGCGATACTTTTTTTTTTGGTTGTCTAATAAACCATGTAGAAGCACGAGTAGGGAGCAAACTGTCAAAGAGCAACTGACTATTTGGAATATTATTGATTTTGTATGGTTAGATTTATTTATGAAATTATAATGACAGGTTAAGGTTCTTTATTATATTAATATTATACTAAATCCCTAGCATGCTTAAAAGTTGAATACAAAATCATTTAATAGGTTGGTTACTTTTCAAACCAGGTAAAAAGGGTAGAAATGACATTAAGGTTTGCTAAGAGTGATTTACTAAATCTCAACTTTTAACCACATTTAAACTAAATTATATCGTTTTAAAATTAGATTAGAACGTAATGTCATTAATTTGTTGATGATGTAACAAAAATTTATATCATTTTAATTTTATAGTAAGTCTCACAATATTATGTGATATCGTCTAACTCAATTGTCAAAATAAATTATTAAAATAGTTTTATTAAGATTAAAACAAAAATATTCCACAATCTATTTACAAAAAATGATAAGTCACGGCCTCCTTCAACATCTCCGTCATTTTCTTCAATAACAAAAAATGTAAGCAATGAGTTGTGTGTATTAGAAAAAGATTTTACGGTAAACAAAAGTTTTTTGTATGATAACTTTTACTCTTTAGAAAACAAAGAAAAAAGGTTATTGTCCTTTAACAATTGTTTAGAGCAACCAAAACATAATTAGGAATAATATTATGGTTTTGTCAACAACCATAGAGTGCATATTCTCTTCTTGAATTGGTTTGAATTGTACACTCAGGAAAACAACATAGAACATCCCTTTAGAGCCATTAACAACAATACGAAAACAAAGGTGTAAGAAATTGCAATAAGAAAACCCCCTTTCGAGCCCAAGTAGAGACATGTAAATATGTTGGTTTAGTCTATTTATAACCAAAGGAGTCGATATTCTTAAAAAATAGATTTCTTTACAAGATCTATCTTTAGTGCATCCACCTCTAGTACAAATGAACAATGATTAGGAAATAATAGAAAACTTTGAAAAATCTATAGATAATTGGGAAATTCCTAAAGTGTAAAAGGATCAAATCTATCAATAATCAAAATTCAAAATTTTCAAAAAAGTATTATACCATTAAAATTGAAGAATGAGATATTCTTTTGTCAAAGCCCTTTGAAACTATCCATTTGTTAACCCAAAGCTTAATAAACAAACATACAGAAAAAGGTTTAATAACATTCATATAGGATCAGTGCAAGTAAGAGTGAAACCCCTAACAAAATAAGGGTTAAACACTTCCATTCTTGTAGTTTTGAGAGATGCTAGATTTTAAGGCTTTTAAGATTCTTGTTAGACCCCTAAGTCCAGACTGCGGGATCATGTGAGTGTTGGTGAGTCTTAGTCAATGCTTGGCACGTAAGTCAGCACGAGGAAGGCGTATTGACGAGGGAACAAGACAAAGTCTTGTGAGTTGGCGAGCAAAACCTAAGGAACTTGCAAAGTAGGCAAGGGATGCGGGAAGTATCAGTGGAGATCTCGAGAGTAGGCGAGATTCGATACACGTGGTCACGCGTAGACGCGCATTGTCGGAAATTTTGGACAAGACGTGAGATTCGAGTGCAAGGCTGAGCGGAATTAGAAAACTAAGTCATGCGAGACATGAGGGTGCACGAGAAGGCACAAAGGTGTATGAGACCCGCTAGGATGTGCGAAGGCATGCGAGCGCGACAAGGCTTATAAATACTTAACTTTGGTAAGGCAGGTCAGAGGTATGTAAAATGCGCAAGATTTTTATACTAACTCGGATTGTGACTTATGACTTAGTCATAGAGTGATGAGACTACACTATAAGTGAGCTTGATCATGGAAGATAGATTTATCCATGAACGTGCATTGATGGACTTATGTGCGGATAGGTCATGGTGAAAACACTAGGGCAAATGGGGCAAGTGGGATCAGACTTGGTGCAAATTTTAGTAGAGTCTTTTACCTTGTGGAGATTGATTCGACCCAAGCGAAGGACTTAATGGACTAAGGACTTGGCTATGCTCGGATGGATGGACCACGACTAATGAACTTGTTGTGGGAAGTATTGGATCAGGTTAGTGAGCTAGTGGGCTTCGGCGAGATCACATTACATCATCAACGGATAGAGATCGCGAGGAGATCTTGGATAATGTGGCGATGACTGGGAGTTAGAGTTGCAGTAAAACTCAACATCTAAAGATAATGGAGATCTTCGCAGATAAGGATGCTAGTATTCTAGATAGTGTTCTAGATAAATGTAAACTCTATCTTTATATTATCTTGTTAGATTTTATCTTATCAGTTAGAGTTCTATTTAAATGGGGGTGTTGTCTAATTGGTTCATGTGAAATTATTTGATAGGGACAGACATGATCTTAGCACGATCTTAAGTAGTTCAGATTTAGTGGAAATCTGTGACTCCAAGTTAAGATGCCTATATATAGCTCATTCGAGCTTTGCTATTCTCATTCATTCAGAGAGAGCATTCTTTGTATTCTTTTAAGGGAAAGTATATAAAGTTGGTTTTTACCATATTTTTGTGTTTCCTTGTTGCTTATGTTCTTATTACTTTTATAGCATTGTTTCTTCGAGTGTGTACGAGGTAAACACTTCAAGGGTGGGAAAGGTTGAGTCTTGGTTTAATGGATTTAAGTGAGATTGCCATACAAAAGGTGTCGGTGATCAACTTCGAGTGAAAGTTCGAGTCCCGAAGGTGACCTTTGTAACAACTAGTATCAGATCCAAAGTTTGAAATAATTATAGGCGACTTGACAGAACAGGTGTCTAGGTTGGAGACACTTATTGGACCTATTCCTCAAAGAGAGTAAGAAGTCATTTCTTATAGTACTCGTTTCGAGATGTTGGAGGCGAGGATCTAATAGTTCCAACAATAGATAATGGATTTGTTGAAGGCATAAGAGGAGTCCCAGTTTGAGATTACTGTGCTGAGGCGGGCCGTTGCAATGATAGATGTCGAGCGAGGTGAAGGATCAATACCACAACTTTCTTCGGTGAAGGTACGTGAACCAAGGGAGTTTGAAGGTGTGTGGTACGCTAATTGGAGAACTTATTGTAAGATATGGAGCAGTACTTTGCAGCTGCTAGGGTATCTGATTCTGATAAGGTTAATGTGACGGCCATGTACTTGAATGGAGATGCTAAGCTCTAGTGGAGGATGAGGACCTTCGAGGAGATCAACGCCGGTAGAACTCTCGTAGATACATGGGAGCTCATGAAGAAGGAGTTGAAGGATCAATTTCTTCCCATGAATACTTCATGGCTTGCAAGGGATGCCTTGAAGAAGCTAACATAGGATGGATCGATAAGAGCTTATGTGAAATCTTTTACTTCTCTACTACTTGATATTGAAAACATGTTAGAAGAGGACAAGCTCTTCAATTTTTTGTCCGGGTTACAACCGTGGGCACAAATGGAGTTGCAGAGGCCAAATGTGAAGGACATGGTTGGTGAAATCGTGGTCGCTGATACCTTGGTAGACTTTTGAGCAATGAAGGAAACTAAGGTAAACTCCTCTAATTCTACGAAGGGAAAAGGCCATACTTAACAGGAGAATACTGAGGGGAAAAAGAAGAAGGATTCCAAGAATGGAGACTTCAAAGGGAGAAGCAAGCAAAATGATGGCTCCAAGAATGGGGAGACATCCTTCAAAAAGGGTAAGATTGCTTATTATTTATGCAGTGGATCACATTATGTAAGAGAATGTCCAAGAAAAGAGAAACTAAATGCCCTGATAATCGAAGAAGAGGGAGAATCTTTGGATGAGGCGGCGCTAAATCCTATTGCGTTGTTGAATGCGGTTAGTAAAGAACCTAATCCCTATGATGATCTGATGTATGTGAAAATACAGGTTAATGGGATAGAGGTGACCGTGATGGTAGATACAGATGTGGCATATTCCTTGGTGGTGGAAAGGATGGTGTATGTCCAAAACCCCGACAAAGGTAAAGACCCTTACGGGTAAGGCACAAGCGGTGATGGGAGCTGCTTACAAAGTCCCAGTAAGCATAGGGAGTTGGCGCGCCAAAATGAATTGTATGGTCATACCACTTGAGGATTTTAAAATGATATTAGGGATTGACTTCTTTAAAGCAGCAAAGAAGGTGTTGTACCTAAGTATGGGTGGTATAATGGTTATGCATGGTGAAAAATCCTTCTTTGTTAATTGTTGTAGATTCGTTGGTGGGACGAAAGAGATTACAACACCGGTAGCACATATGTTGGCTATGATCATTGAAAAAGAGCTGAACTATGCTCGAGAAAACCCAAAATAGAAGGCGGGTAAGGAGCATATAATCAACAAGATTGTGAAGGATCAAGGTGATAGGGAAAGCTCAGTGGATCGAGCTCTTCTTAATATGTATTTGGCGAGCGCAGTGAGCCTTGAGGAGGCAAGTCTAAGTGGAAGCGAAGACAACCCTGATGGATTGGGAAAATAGTATGTGGGTGACATACCAATCGATATGAAAACTTGCAACTGTCTTTAAAAGATAACTAAGGAATCTTTGAGGGAATCGCTTGTGGAGGAGTGCCCACAGGTTATTTCGACAAGGGCATTGAATTCTTCTAGTGGGGGTGGTTTATTAGACCCCTAAGTCCAAACTGCAGGATCGTGTGAGTGTTGGCAAGCCTTGGCCAATACTTGGCACGTAAATCGATACGAGGAAGGCGTGTTGACAAGGGAACAAGGTAAAGTCTTACGAGTTGGTGAGCAAAACTCAAGGAACTTGCGAAGTAGGTAAGGGATGCGGAAAGTATCGGTGGATATCTCGAGAGTAGGCAAGATTCGATATGCATGGGCACATTTAGGTGTGCATTGTCAGAAATCTTTGACGAGATATGAGATTTGGATATGAGACTACGCAGAGTTAGAAAAATAAGTCATGTGAGACCCGAAGGTACACGAGAAGGCACAAAGCTGTATGAGACCCGTGAGGATGCGCAAAGGCATGCAAGCGTGACGAGGCACATAAACACTTAACTTCAACAAGATAGGTCGGAGGTATGTAAAATGCACGAGGTTTTTATACTAACTCGGATTGTGATTTGTGACTTATTCATGGAGTAATGAGACTGCACCATGAGTGAGCTTGATTATGGAAGATGAATTTATCCATGAACGTACATTGATGGACTTATGCGGAAATAGGCTATGGTGAAAACACTAAGGCAAATGGGGGGAGTGGGATCGGACTTGGTGTGAATTTTAAGTCTTGGACCTTATGGAGATTGACTCAACCTAGGCTAAGGGCTTGACGAACTAAGGACTTGGCTATACTCAGATGGATGAACCACGACTAATGGACTTATTGTAGGAAGCATTGGATCAGGTCAGTGTGCTAGTGGGTTTTGGTGAAATCACATTGCATCATTAGCAGATAGAGATCACGGGGAGATCTTGGATGATGTGGCGATGACTAGGAGTTAGAGTTGTAGTGAAACTCAACATCTGAAGATAGTGGAGATCTTCACGGATAAGGATATTAGTATTCTAGATAGTGTTCTAGATAAATGTAAACTCTATCTTTATATTATCTTGTTAGATTCTATCTTATCAGTTAAAGTCCTATTTAGACGGGGGTGTCGTCTAATTGGTTCATGTGATATTATTTGATAAGGATAGACGTCATCTTAGCATGATCTTAGGTAATTCAGATTTAGTGGGAATCTGTGACTCCAAGTTAGGATGCCTATATATAGCTCATTCGAGCTTTGCTCTTCTCATTCATTCAGAGAGAGCATTCTTTGTATTCTTTTGAGGGAAAATATATAAAGTTACTTTTTACCGCATCTCTGTGTTTTCTTGTTGCCTATGTTCTTATTGCTTTTATAGCATTGTTTTTTCGAGTGTGTATGAGGTAAACACTTCGAGGGTAGGAAAGGCTGAGTCTTGGTTTAATGGATCTAAGTGAGACTGCCGTACAAAGGGTGTTGATGATCAGCTTCGGTGAAAGTTCGAGTCCCAAAGGTGACCTTTGTAACAATTCCCACTTAAGTTCCATATAATCTAGTTTTTACACCGAACTAATATCATTTAATTTTTATCCAAATTTGGCCATCTCTCTTAGGGACAAAAACCATCTAAGATGTCTTAGTTTTGCAAATCAAAACCCATAATTACAAAATGAACATAGGATCCATCCTTATGGCTTTGATTTACAAAATCTATTGCAAAGCCATAAACACTACATTTACATCCAAAGCCCTAATCCATAGTCAGAAAGGTGAAACTCTATTCATACAAATAGATCTAACAAAATCCAATTTTATTATCCCCCCAAAATCCATAAAGTGGAAAGACATCAACCTACCTAAGGAATGGATACTTGAAGGGGTAATGGATCTAAGTCCACAAGCGCCCTTGAGTCTAAACACCGAAATCTGAGAAGTGAAATAATACCCAAATAATAAGGTAAAATTATCTTTTTCTAGAAAATTTGTGAGCCAAAGATTTGATGATAATGTTTCAACGTCAACTGCTAAACTAGGAAGAGTCTTTAGAATTCCATCTACGATCAATCTCCTTAGTAAATAGTCTCTAGAATTCCATAATGTTATAGGTGTAACAAAAAAGGTCACATAGCCAGATACTATAAAATCAATAGAAAAATTCAAAACTTAAACTTAGACCAAGAAACTTTAGACAAAATCCAAGCCTTAATGATTTTTGATAGTGAGTCCTCTGAACAATATTCCAATGAAGATCTTGAAAATGAAGCCTTAGGATTAGAAACTAATATCTCAACAAGTAATGATGAAATGATAAAACAATTAAGTTTGGAAAAACAAGTCAACATGCTAACCAAAGACCAGAATTTCATTTTAGAAGTTATATGTAACACCCTACTCTCGCAAGACACGTACTCGATATCCTGAGTGATGTCCGAGTTCGAATCTTGTAAGAGCGGCATGCTAGAATAGTCAAACACTTAAAACCCAATACATTTTTTTCAAATTTATCATATGCGTACATCGAAATCAACAATCAAATGCGGCCCCAAACCTTTATTTCATAAACATTTGCATTTACAACATTTCAACCATGACATAAATCATCAAGATTTCAATGTCAACTCAGACCCATTACAAATATAAAATACTTATAGTCATAATGTTATTACATTTCAAAATCATTTACATACATATTGCACATCATTTATGAATACACATTTTAGTGATATTGACCTTTATCATATTGCAATACATACATATTGCAAGTTTTAACCGATATTGACCTTTATATCTTACTTGAATGCATATGTTTTACTCCTGCTTACCCAACGGGTAACTCTTCTAAGCCTGAAAAATATTGCAAAATTTTAGGTGAGGTTTTGCAAACTCAGTGAGTGACCATCGTCGATGACTCACATAATCACATATCACATAATTCAAATATTTTCATTTACAATCACTTCAATCCTTCAAACACTTATTACGTTTAGAAATCATTCAAACAATTCAAATCATACATATCTTATACATGTGCAATACTTATGAGCCTCACTTTTCATTTCATTACTTTGTTGTGACTGAGTGCCTACTACTGTCTCGTATCCATTGTGGATACGGGGCTCATTAATAACTGTCCCATATTTATTGGGGATACCAGGCTCATTTTACATAGTGAGCCTTTGGCTCTTAATCACTTTCTGAGCTCTACGCTCTTTTTCACATTCTGAGCATGTTGGGCACCATTGCCGGAACCCAACTCTTACGAAATCATGAAACGTGAGTGTAAGCTCATAGGATTATTTCCATGAACTCTTATTAGGCATCATCCCACAAGGGTGGCGTGCCCTATGACAATCAAACATTGAAACAAACTTATTACTTCAACTTAACCATATAACGAGGATGTCAATATGAACATATCGAAAATCTTTATTTACATATCAAAAGCCACTCCATCGGCTTATTACAAAATTGCAAAATAGCAAATTTGTGGAAGTTCCCTTAGGCTCTTGATCACTTGATCTCTTACCTATCACCTGAAGAGGGGACAAAAAATGGGTGAGCTTGATAGCTCGTGGGTAACAGTTTATAACGGAAAAATAAGCAAAAACTATTGAGAACGTTCACTTGTCATAGAAAATTTTCATATGGTTCTTAAAACACATGTTTCTTAGGCTTTCAGCCAAAATTCACAAGTTGCAAAATATGAATGCATCAAACTTGTTAATATAACATGAGCGCATAAGCATATCAAATGGTTTGGGTATGTCCAAAAACATGATGCACTACACATTTCCAATATAATGATTTTATGTAGTCGTTAATTCTTGAGGGAGTCCTTGAGGGAACTCCATGCCACTAGCGGGCAGGTAGGAGAAGCCTATACTTAATTTGCACGTAACGGTTCTTGAGAGACTACCACAAACCCACATAACACATAGATTTCAAAATCTTGTAAGCTTGATGCCCAAAATGACACTTTCTCTTGAAAACTTGCTTTTCATATGCTTGTTATGCCTTAAAAACAATTTCCAAAAGTTTGGTTTCATAATCATGCATCATTTCAAAGAATCATTTTAAAAATAACTTTTCATAAATCATCACACAAATCATGTAACAAACATATAGCAATAAATGCAACACTTATGATGCAATTGGAAACATTAAACTTTTTTTATTTAAAGAAAATATTAATGGCTTATTTACTCTATTATAAACATGTACTCACCTTGATTTTCTTGATTATGGACTTGCTAAAAAAGCCTCTTCTCTTGTTCCTCTTGTCTCTTTTGATCCCTTTATACAAAAACAAAAATCCCACTCAATAGGGTTTTCAATTGAAAATCCCTCAAGCACAATCACTAAAATTGGTTCTAGAATACTTAAACCCAAGCATTTCCTAAATTCTATGAACTAAAATCCTTCCAAAAATCTAAAAGTTTAAAAATGATCTTACCTTCATTCTTCACCAAATGAAGGGATCCTTAGCTCAAAGTGTTGGGACCTGATCCCGAGACCGGACCCCAACCGAAAAACGAAGGAAACATGAAGGAAACAAAGCGGGTTCAAATCGAATAAATTGAATCACAACGCGCGGAAGCAAACGCGTGACACAAAGCGGAAGCAATTCGAAATCGAATACAAATCGAATCGTATACAAATTGAATCGAAACCAATTTCCGATACGAAACAAAGCGGAAGCAATTCGAAATCGAATACAAATCAAATCGATGCTAGAAACTTGTTCCTCACTCCAATTTGTCCATTGATTCCTTCTTTCTTCCAATTTAACTTTACCTAAAGCAATTCCACCCAAATTCAATATCAT
>JANITW010000001.1:9987470-10000203 GCA_027564335.1 Erythroxylum williamsii | reverse complement strand
CTTTCTTTCTTCATATAATTTATAGCCCTATGTCTCTAATTTGTTAAGA
The DNA here is from genome assembly GCA_027564335.1 of Erythroxylum williamsii. Lineage (NCBI taxonomy): Eukaryota > Viridiplantae > Streptophyta > Magnoliopsida > Malpighiales > Erythroxylaceae > Erythroxylum > Erythroxylum williamsii. Next base: position 10,000,154 of record JANITW010000001.1, on the reverse strand, counting down.
ATTAAGAATCAGTCAATTTGGATAACTATAGAAAAAGATAAGCTCAGAATACTGAGACATGCTCAGTGTAGAGAAAAGTTCACCGCGACGAACTTCTCTAGAGAGGAATTCTTGCATAAAATTCACAAGTTCGTCGCGGCGAAACCTAGAGATAGCCGCGACAAACTTTACCCGAAAGAAATCCTCACTTAATCCTTTAAGTTCGCTGTGGTGAATTTCCAAAAGTTTGCCGCGGTGAACTTTCACAGAAACCTACCTAGAGATTAATTTGTTGCAACTTTTCCTAGCTCCACTACTAAATGTTTTTGTTTCCAATTCTTACTCTAACACAACTCATACCAAGCTCACCTTGTATACTTCATTTACTCATCATTCACAACTTCATTCCAACTCACTATCATTCATAACAATTTAAATTCTATACTTGATCATAAAAACCCAAAATAGAACACAAACATATCCATCAACCCACCAATTTTTTGCACTCATTTCTCACCTCATCATAAAGATCATTCACCCTCAAAACACATCTGTAAAACAATATATGAATTAATATTCATCAAGCATCATCAAACATATCCAAAAGTAATAAAATTACATCAACTTCTCATCACCTACGACACATATATAAAAATTCACAAAATCAAGTCATCAATCATACATTACTCATCATTATAGTTTCATTTAACCAACCTATAATGATTAATGCCTTACTTACTTGGTTTAAATCCAAAATCTTCAAAAATATAAAAAAATCCCTAGCTTCACTAACAACCCACGATCATCATCTTCCAAAGGTGGTAGGGAGAGGTTTTGGTGAGAATGAAAGAGAGAGCAAGGTGAAAAAGAAGCAAGAGATGAGCAAGCTAGGTTTAGTGTTGGGGGAGGTTAGCAACCAAATGACATGAAGAAGAAGAGAACCCACGAAGAAGAAGAGAACAAAATGCAAGACCATTTAATTGGTCTTTCAATTTAATGAAGGAATAGTGACCTTAGACTTGGACACTTATCCATTTTCTATGAATTTCAAGTAGCTCTTTTTAATTAACTAGTCCAATCAATTTCAATTTCTACTCCAATTGTTGGACCCCGAACCTTGGAGTGAAAATTTAGAAATAATAAATGAATTCAAATGAGTGTTTTTGTATGTGATTTGTGTTATAGATGATTTTGATATTGGAATGTGAATCATGTTTGAATGGTGGGTTGAGAAGTCTTAAGCATGAATCATGATTAGAGATGTGAGATTTTATGCAAAAGTAAGAGATTATGAATGATAAGATGCTATGAAATGTAAGAAACAATATGAATTGAGGTTGAGATTGGGATAAATGTCAAATGATAGTTGAATTGTGTTAAATGATGTGCAATTAAGAAAGTAAAGTTAGGATGAATGTTAAATGTATATGCTGAATTCAAGGGAAATTAGAGAATGATTGAAATAGAATTGGCTAAAGTAGCCTTCTTTGAATTCGTAGCTTGATCTTTCATCTTTCCAACGAGACTAAGTATGCGAGTTTTCGAGATCGGAGTTAAGAGTTATAGTTGATACAAGTTATGATATTATTTGAGATTGATGTTAGTGACAGCTATGATGAATGTTTGAAATATGAGGTTTTGATGAACCAATTGAGTTGAGATTTGAGAAGTTCAAGAATTGAATTTGTTGCTTGAAGTGTTATGGAGTGTTTAGGCCTTTGAATAAGTAGATATGTGAAGATAATAGGTGTTTATGAAGTTAGTTTTGATGGGGGAAGCTTTGGAAAAAAGGTTTGAATGAGTTTGGAAAACCCATGTCCGTTAAACGGATATGGGAGTCCGTTTAACGGACAGCCTCGGGTCAAAAGGACCCCTTCCTTTGCACATGTCCATTAGGCGGACATGGATGTCCGTTTAACGAACATTCTCGGATGTTTTGACACATTTTGGGCCGTATGTGTCCGTTTAACGGACAGCTACGGGTCACCTTGGGAAAAATGCGATTTTCACTAATTTTGAGGCCTCTAATACGAGTTGTAGATCTAGTTGTTATCTTTCAAATGGCACAATAACGAAGGCATTTGGATATTTTTAGAGAAAGTTATGGCGTTTGCACCAAAAGAGTTTCAAATGGATTTAGAGTTTGAGCATGGGTTAATGTTTTGATCACAACTCACTCATCCGACCTCGGATTGAGGCGATTCTTGAAGCATTGAATTCCTAACACATGTGTCCTTCTCTTCATAAAAATTTGTATCAATTGGAGTTGAATTGAAAGATTTTTATTGAATCATATGATAATCGGAATGATTTGTTCCATTCTGATTTTGCTCGTTTCTTTCCTTATCCGACTTTGTCAAATTATTTGCTTATATCTTTTCCGTCCGACATCCGAATGACTTGGTTCTTGAAGCTTTGGATTCCTAAGACAATGAAGTTCATGATTATGTGAAAATTATGAATTTTAGAGATTTAATTGAGTAAGATTATTTGAATCAAAGTGAGACAGGAAAGTTTCTGAACATAGTTCAGTACTTTGCGAATTTCGGGATCTGTAGAGATCCGATTGAAGCGATGTTTGAGGCGTAATAAAGTTAAGACATAGAGGAACAACTCTCTAGAAGGAAGTTTTGACTAATTCCTTCAATGTGATGGTGAAAACAATGTTCTAAAGTAGGATAAATTTCAGGGGCAGTTTTGGAAGTCCACTTAAAGACTTAAGACTTTAGCCTAACATGGAGGGGCATTTTTGTCTTTGGCCACTCATTAATGTGCTGGCACTATAAAAAGAAGAGAATAGCTGGGAATAGAGGGAAGCTTACGAAATTTTAAAGAAAGAACAAGAGAGAGTGAGAGAAAAGAGAGAAATCGTGGAGATGGAGGAGAAAAATGAAGGAAGGGTTAGGGTTCCGGGATTTTTGGGTTCCAAGCATGATTTTTACATGGATTCAAGAAGGAAAGCATGGAAGGAAGTGGAAGCTTCATCTTGAGCCAAGGAATTTCGAGAATGAAGAAAATAAAAGGTAAGAGATGGTTTGATCTTTGAGTTTTTAGTGAGTTTTTGGGTTGATTTGGCATGAGATGGTTATGGGTTTGTGGTTTTTGAAGTTAGATTTGGTGTTTATGTCATGGGTTATGCTTAATTTTGGATGATGTTATTTGGGATTATACCCACTTATATGAGTTGGAGATTTTGAAAGATTGTGATATAGATAGGTTGGAAACCTTATGGGTTTGTGAAATATGATGATTATGATATGAGTTTTGGGTTGATTTTGTTTAGGTAATTTTAAAGTGGAAGAACCAAGGAAGCTATGGAAAATTGATGATTGGATCAAGCTTATGGCATGAAATTTAAGGTGGGTTTCATGTTTATAGTTGAATAATAAGCTATTAAAGATTTTCCCAAATTGTTGAAAGAATAAAGTGATTTCAAGTATTTTATAATTATGCATATGTTGTTTTCAAATGATTTGAAGAATTGGTTTATATATGTTCATATACTCCATGAATTGAATTTGAATTGATAAATTGTGAATTGTTGTGAACGTGCAAAAACGCATTGTGTGCATGATTATGTTATGCCATTGAATTGTGTCATGGCATTTTGATTTGGAATGGAAAAGAATATGAAAAGAATGAAAGCATTTCATTTCAATGAAATGAGTTTGAGCATTGCTTATGTGTTTGTGTGGGCGAGAGTGGAACCGTTTCGAGTCACGTGCACGTTGACGACCAAAGCCTTCTCCCGGCTGCCCGCTTGTGGCCCACGAGATCCGAAATGGACTCGTTTCGTTCATGACGCAAACTTCGGTTTCGTCATTTTGTTCACGGAACCCTCGAGCCATTTGATTGTGCATTTGCATTTGATGTGTTGTGATGTGATAAAATTGAGTAGTATGCTTTGAAGCAAAAATCTCATCAAATGTGTTTTGATACATTGAATCATGATTTATGAATTTTCTAAATTTCTTGACAAATTGTCAATTTGGGAAATATGTGTTACATGAATTTTCAAAGAGAGTTTTACAATGGAAATGAACAATTTCAAAAGTTTTGCTTATGATTGGTTATAAGCATGTTACCCACGGGCTTTTTAAGCTCACCCCCCTTCATTCCCATCCACAGGTGATGAGAAGAAGACCGGGTGGAAAAAGAATGAGAGTTTCTATTTATACGTGATTCCATTGAATTATTGTCAAGATTTGAATTATTGTACATTGTGTACTTTGGGTTATGAACATTGGTAATTGGTTATGGCCTGGAATGCCATTAGTATAATGTAAGCGTTTAATTCGTGATGTATTCGGATTGTGAAATTGTATAAGAACTTGAGTTATGTAAATTGAGTAGAGATTGATTATGATTTGGATTGTGTATGAATTGTATTGCATTATGAGATCTGTGTATTGATTTGGGGATTGTGTGTTTGAGCTGGATTATAGAAGTGAGAGTAAGCTGTGAATGTATAAGTTTATGAATGTGTATTGCAGGTTTTGGGTTAATGAAATATAGTCGTTATGCTGCCCGATTTTTGTAGGGTAGTATAGTGGTATATGTATTAAGTGTTATTGGCAAATAAAGAGAATGACAAGTTTTGAATTTATTGATGAGATGTGGTTTGGACATGAAGAATCAAGTAAGTGGGATTTTGTTTAGAATGAATTTCCAAAAAGGGAAATAATATTGTTTTGATTAGTATGAGCTTTGAATAAAGAGGAATAAGAAAAGGAGGAATGAAAAATAAGAAAAAAAATTTACACTGAATTGGATAGATTAAGTTATGGTTTCCAACGCAACGCGATAAGCTATCTAAAGTGTTTGTTTACGGATATCGGAATTCGTTTAAATTCGAATAAGAAATTTATTTGCTTCGATCCAATTCGCTTTCGATTCAAAATTGATTTGCTTCGATTTGTTCGTTCCGCCTCTTTGTTATTCATCTTCGTTTCGTTTTTCGTTGGGGTCCGGTCTTCGGGATCGGGTCCCTACAGCCTCACTTTCTATTTTATTACTTTGTTGTGACTGAGTGCCTAATAATGTCCTGTATCTATTGTGGATACCGAGATCATTAATAATTGTCCTGTATTTATTGGGGATACCGAGCTCATTTTATATAATGAACCTTTGGCTCTTAATCACTTTCTGAGCTCTAGGCTCTCTTTCACATTCTGAACATTAGGCTCTAGTCACAATGGCCTTTATGTTTTATACATTCATGTAATGAAATACATTACATATATTCAATCAATTGAAAGTGGTCAATATCACACAATTATATTCACTATCACATTCTCATTCACATTATCATTAGAACTTAGTCCGACATTCAACATTTAAGTTAAGAAAATACTTATTTCATCCAATTCACATTCAATGAGCTCTTCAATATCTCATTCATACATCACAATCATCGAAACTTCATTTTTTGGAATCAACACAATCAAATTACATTCATATGATCATTCAGTAATTGATCAATGTAAAAATTCAAAATACAGCAACCAATGAAATGAGATCATCTAGGTTGACTCACAGTATGCTTCAGATTAGCATTAGATTTTGTGATCCAGAAACGTCTAGATGGGGACGTTTTATCCTATATCATTATTATGAAAAACACATATTGCACACACATTATTAATTGCACAATCATATAAACATTTAGTTTTTCACACATGTATATGCGTAATGTATAATGCATGCTCAATGACAATCCCAGGTATATTTTCTAAATTCACATCTTATGCTCATTCTCATTTCATAATTCATATTTTTCTAATTGAACTTAGATTTACACTTCATTTGCACATGATTATTCTAAATTCTACATTCAATCTTTACCCTTTGTATGTGTCTAGCTTATTCATAAGCTTACACCTCAAGAATATTTGGTTACTCTATATCATAAATCAATTTCTCCTCATCTCTTTTCTAACCTCATATGATCTCATAATATCCAATTATCATTCACAATTAATCCATTAATACATATTACTCAACTGCTTTGAATCATAGCTACAATCATATGGACATCTTCATTCCCATTATACTCATGCCTTGGGTCCTTTGATATTATCCCTTTGTTCACCAAGTTATAACCTTCATTTTCACTTCAAACATATCATACATTAGTCACATAAACCAAGGATCATTCTAGGTTCAATTTAAGACCTATTTGAGCATTAATTAGGATCACTTCGCCTGTGAATCTCCGTTAGGTGGACATCCATGTCTGTTAAACAGAACTTTACGGGTCAGTTACAAAATTGAAAATTTGCTTTCTAGACATCACAATCACTTCTAGAGGTCTTCATAGAAATCAAGAAGTCCTCTTTAAAACCATACCTAAATATCCTCAATTCGAGTTCCACAAAAAAAGTTATACCTCTTTCACTAAAGTATGTCCAATTGCATCTTGTTTTTCTAGATTTCTAACTCTTTACTTGTTACATTCAACATCATATGCTTGATCTATCACTTCTAGTTCAATTACCCATCATTTATCTATTATTCTAACTCTATTTCACTCAATATCATCTATAAACAAATTATAGCCGATGATTAATCATAAACACTAATAATAGAACATACACATATATATGCACTCATCATCAATTTTCTACACATATTCAATTTCATTTCCACTTTCATTTCACTTCTAACTATCACCTTGATCCTTCACATTTCAAGACACCACATTAATCCCTTTCTTTAGCTCTAGACTCATTTTATTTCATCACAAAACATCCAAATAGATTCACATTAATTCATCAAGAAAATAGAACAAGAACTAATTATGTATCCAATTGTTCTATACTTTTTCCTACATCCAGTACTTAATTTCAAGTCAAAATTAGAAACTCTTATTCAGAGAATTTGAATTCGATGTTTTCATGCAAAATGTAGCCATATATCTATAATTTAATTCAAATTACAAACCATCTCATTTGGATAACTACAGAACAAGTTATAGCTAAAATACAGAAGCATATTCAGTAAAAAAGTCACAGCTAATATTTCTCTAGCACACTTTAAACACCATTCACTCACTCAATCCAACATTATGCCATTCCCTAATCTATTATCCATCAAAACACAAAAGCAAGACATTAATCTATGCCCATTTCTCATCCATGTTTTATTATTAAACCATCCTCTTTTTATGAACATTTAACTCTTAACCATCATCAAAATATGTTTCATTCATCAATTCAAGAAGAGTGATGTTTATACTTACTTGATTTACCCAAACCTTATTCAATCACCATGAAACCCTAACTCTCTAACATATACGATCATCATAAATAGAGGTGGAGTAGGTTAGGTTTTCTAGTGGTAAGATGATGAAGATAACCAAAAATGGAAGTAGTAAGTGAAGGATAACAGCAAGGTTCAACATTAATGCTTGGAAGAGGAGAGTGTCGTAGAGATGAAGAAATGAAGAAGATGAAGAACAAATGTAGAGAGAGGGGTTTATGAGTTTTGTCCAAATGAAAGACAAAGTTAAGGATAGGCTTGCAAGATGAAAAAAATTATGGGTGAGATGTGGCAAGGCAAGTGACATGTGTCACTTGCCACTTGTCACCTCCTCATGGTTCCATTTGGTCCACTTTAATAACTAGTCCATTTTGTCTCCAATTTCTACTACAATTGATCTTAATGTCATATATTAAAATTTCTACATCCATTTGAATTTTATTTCTACCACTATTCATCAATTGTTTTGCCACTTAGCATTTTTCCTAGTCCAAAAATAACATTAAAATTTTAGAAAATTTTCAAATTTTCACCAAAATTCTAATTCACTACTTATACATCCCCACTCAATTTTTAAGAACAAAAATCCATAATTCGCATCATATTAACAGTAAAACAATCATTTAAACCTGAAAAATGTCAGTTGAGTGCATGAACAATTATTTTAATGTGTGCAATAATCAAATTCACATGTGTGTATACTTACATTATGCATGAGCATGAAATGTATATTTTTCTAAATCTCTCTTTGATCTCACATGTACCGAATTTTAGGTTTTAACCCTTAGTATAGGAACGGGATGATACATTTCTCCCCTCCTTAATAAATTTCATCCTTGAAATTCTTATCTGTTTATCAGACAGGCAAGGGTATGTTTCCTCTTATACTCCTCCATTTCCCATTTAACTTCCTCACTCAAATAATTAATTTCAAATGATCATAGTCAATGGATTTAATTAATCCTTCAATTACTTATTCAGATATCACGTTATCTTAACTGTTTCCTCATTATATCTCAGATTTCTCACATATCACACATTATGAATCTAAGACATCTTTACTAGTAATATAAACTCATATATTAATGGTCCTATGCTTTTAATAACTTCATGTTGACCAATACAATTCGATCGTAGTTTATCCTCTTTCCTAATCTAAGCATACCTAACTAAGGTAATACTTTTAGAAACAATTCATCTTTCCTTTGATAATTTACATCTCTTCAGTGTTAATATAGCTAACTCTTATATCTATCTCACTATATTCCATATCTTTGATGATGATCCACCTACTCATTCGTCTTTCTTGAATCACTTAATTTCTAAAACAGATCAATTTCACTTATCAACAATATCTCCAATCAATTCCAGCCTTCAACCATTTTTAGGCCTTATTCATCTAAATATAAAGGCGGACGACCTAGTATGTCATATAACGCCTCATACGGTGTTCTAATGATATCACCGTGATAATGATTGTTATGCTTAAAGTCAATCAAAGCTATATATTGATCTCATGTTCCTATGAACTCCAAAATATAAGTTTTAAGCATATCTCCAACAATTAAAATTGTTGGCAATTCATATATACAGTCACTTATTTCTGTATCCTTAGCCATGAAATGTTGTTTCGGTGTATTTCTACTAGGATGTATAGCTTAGGTTGTTATTTATATTTTCTCTAGTAATCTCTTTACTCAATCATCTTTATTAGGTACACATACTCTTTACTTCAATCATAAAGTATCAATTTTCAATCAAACTCAAATTCGGATTCATTTTCAGTTTCTTAGTAAGATTCACAAATTTTGAATCCTCAACTTGGGCTTTGAAGCTGATCTTAAACTCAATAGCTGATAGTACTTTGATTTGCCCAAAATTTAACTTAACATTCTATGCTCTTTATTACACTAGAATTGGTGGCCTTAATATCAAAATTTGTAATACATTGTTATGGAATTTTCTGTTCAATGCATCAGATTATAACACTAGCTTTACTGGGAAATACTCATTTGTACATCATAATCTTCCAGTAACTCTATCCATTTTCTCTATCTCATTTTCATTTCTTTCAAACTCAATAATTACCTCATATTGTAATAATCCGTATAAAATCCGAAATGTTTCACTGTACCTATAATGTCTCCAAGCTCCCAACGCAATTACTATTGCAGCAAATTCTAAATCATGTATTAAAATTAAGCCCATGAGGCTTTAATTGTCTCTATGTATATAAAAATCACTTTATGATGTTACAACAATTTGCGTCTTAATCTCTAATGGGAACTTCATTATATACTGCAAAATCTCCAAATCCAAATGACATAATTAACATTAGGTTTATAAATCCTCAAATTTCTTTTTACATTCATCACTCATATGGTTTACACATTTTTTTCCTCACATATTTTTGTAAAGGGATAAGATCAGTAAAAACCCCTTAACACTTTCTGGTAATATCCAACATACAACTAATTCTAAAGAACCCTGAATCCCGCATATATTCCTTTTAGTTTCTCACTTTATCATCACCTCTACTTTCTTTGTGTCTCCCAATGTGCCATGTTCAGATATTATACAACCCACATTTATTGGATCAAGCTAAGATTCATTCTTATTGAACTTGGCATATAATTGTTTCTACCTCCATGATATGTAAGATTAACCTCAAGTATTCAAAATATTCTTCTCGACTTTTCGAACACATTTGATGTATCATTTATGATCATAGTCACTAACTGATCCAAGAAAAATTGGGACACTTTATTTTTCAATGCCATGATACTGTCGAGAGCATTGTTAACTCAAACAAATATTGTCAAAACTTAATGTGCCCATGATTAGTTCTCGTAATTGCTTAAGTAACTAACTCCTAAAATGAGGTAATATTATTTCATGGTATTTTCAATGTCACCAATTGACTCCTTTTTTTTGAATGATTTTCTCAATTCATTTGGTTTCCTCTGATTTCACATTGACTTATTCTAATATCTATTGATTCAAGCTAGTTTCTCCACATACTTCAATTTATTTGAAATCTTCATTTCTTGTGTTGTTAACACATTAATTAGATCTGATTTGTATCTATTATACTTAATATCACCTCATACTCAAGAATCCAATCATATGGTTAGATACTTTACATCAACAAAATGCATACACTCTTAGTAGCATATTCTACATTTTATACTTGAGTCTATGTTAAGATTAGGAGTTCAATGGTCACTTTTGATTCATTACATAATCATTTCTGATTTGTTCCTTCATTGATCATTCTTAAAAATAATAGACTATCTGGTTTACTTAACCTAATTCGGTGAAATTCTTCTTCCAAAGAAGATTTATTGCTACTATCATCTATACTGTTCGTGTAATCTTTATCAATCAATTGTTTCTATGATTGCTTATCAAACCTTCTTCATACCTCAAGAAGATCAATCTCTATCATTTCTTACTAAGTCATAATGTTCTATTACCAAAACTCAATGAAGTAGTAGCATGATTATTGTTGTATATGCATAGGTGTGTATCATCAAAGTCATCCCATTTTTTCCATAGATTTATTTCCGACAATTCACCAATTTATATCTTACACAAATAATACTTTGATTTCAGTTGATCCTAGACAATATTTCTTTCTTTATTCCTGCCCACGATCGGGGCATCCTTGCTACGATCCTGACAGAAACCTATTTTTGTTAGGTCACCATCATGCCTTGCACTTTCCTTCTCGCAATAACACACATACTAACATCAATTCTACTCCAATTTTTCCAAAATTTACTTATTCTAATGCCATTTCATTATAATTCAACTACCATATTGATTGCATTCACTCTTCTAATTTGATTCATCATCTTTTTTCTTAATCTCAAGCATACATAAAATCCTATCTTGTATGCATTTTTAACTTTCTCCTTACTACATAAATCATTCACCTCATGAAAAGTCATTTATGTTAACTTCATTACCCTTTAATTCTTTCCTTCTTTCAATCTCATTGTTCTATTGTCAATTATTCCATCTTTTGTATATATATATATCTATATCTATATATATATATATATATATATCCTCAATCAATTCAAAATTTATAGAGGCCTAACCATTATGAAATTCTAATCTCAATTCCACAGACATATTCTTACAATGAATCATAAACTCTTATCACGATAATCAAACAACCATTCTAAGCCCAATTTCTGCCTCTTAAGATCATAGAAAATTTTGTTTTTCATATAACTTTGTTTATACACTTTAAATCTTGTCTTTTCTACCATATATCTATTTTCCTTAAGCAATCCACAACAATGTATTCACATCTATTTCACATTCGAGGATATATTACTACAGTACAAGATTGATATCATATTCAACAATACATCCACCAATACGTTTGTACTAAATCTTTATCTGTCATATCTAACCATATACTATTTCTCATTTCTATATATCCACAAACTTTCATTTTCTCACATTCTGACAGATCATCATTCTTTTTAGTGCTTATAACAGCTCAAACTCTTAACCAATGCTAATGCATATGATTAATGTAAATGTGACTCAGACTGGGGACCAGTTTCTGCTACATACTAAGACATGTCTAAAATGCATATAACTTAACTCATATTTTGAAAAATGCCCATGTAAGATACTAAATCTAGGCTTTGATACCAAATTGTAGCACTCCATTTTCGCAAAACTTGTACATGAAATATTGAGTGATGTCCGAGCAAATCCTACAAGGGCGGCATGCTAGAACAGTCAAACACTTAAAACCCAATACAATTTTTTTCAAATTTATCATATGCATACATCGAAGTCAACAATCAAAATCGTCCCCAAACCTTTATTTCATAAACATTTGCATTTACAACATTTCAATCATTACATAAATCATCGAAATTTCACTTTCCACTCGGGCCCATTACAAATACAAAATACTTATAATCATAATGTTATCACATTTCAAAATCATTTACATACATATTGCACATCATTTATAAATACACATTTTAATGTAATACAATGAAATACATATGCAGGTGCGAACTAATCTTGACCTCTATCTCTTACTTGAATGCAAATGTTTTACTCCCATTTGCCCAACGAGGTAACTCTTCTAAGCCTAAAAAATATTACAAAAATTTGGGTAAGTTTTTGCAAACTCAGGGAGTGACCGTCCTCGATGGCTCACTTAATCACATATCACATAATTCACGTATTTTCATTTACAATCACTGCAATCCTTCAAACACTTATTATGTTTAGAAATCATTCAAACAATTAAAATCATACATATCTTATGCATATGTAATACTTGTGAGCCTCTGTTGGACCCCGAACCTCGAGTGAGAATTAGAAATAAGAAAATGAAATAAAATGAGTGTTTTTGTATATGAATTGTGTTATAGATGATTATGATATTAGAATGTGTTATTAATG
>JANITW010000001.1:9958271-9972842 GCA_027564335.1 Erythroxylum williamsii | reverse complement strand
ATGAAATGTACAAAATAATACAAAAAATACAATTCAAGATTATTAAAGCTCATTGCATGTTCGGATTATGGCAACTCTCTAAAGGACTAGCTTAATTTTATAAGCGGAGAAAGTGACAAGTTTTGTCTTTTAGCCATAAGCAACTCCTAACATGTACAATGATGCATTCACTTACTTGTTCTATAGAGTTTAACTTGCCTTTGAAGACCCTTTTGTTCCTTTTCCACCAAATACCATAAATTATGCCGCCAATAACTAAAATTATACAATAAAAGATTAATTGACTGTATTTATATACAAATATTTAGTGTTGTATTTAATGGTTTATAACATTTTTTGTACTTATTTCACTTCAAATATATTTGTAGGCAATAATTGCCTTTATAGATAAACAGGAGATGTATTCAGGTGAAATATATGGAATGCAAGAATTGGAGCAATTGTTGACTTAAACAGACGTGTATAGTGATTGTCTAAGTCAATAGAAACATGTGGAGTTTTAAAAATACAATTCATGCCAATATGGAGTTACAAGCCCATATATGTTGACATACATGGTGCGAGTGTTACCTATGTAAGTCTTTGTGACATGTAAAATCACAAATTGAGGTATTTTTGGAGATACATGATCACCTACATAGACGTGTAAATGACCGTGTATATCATAGAAACCTTAGTTTTTATTATAAAAGGATATTATCGAAGGTTACATGAGGAAGGGAGAGCAAATTAGAAGCATTTTTTAGTCATAAGAAATACAGGGAAGAGGCAGTTCTAAACAAGCAATAAGAAAAACATGAATATTATGTCACAAGATATAATAGAGAGCATCCTTTAATCTAAATTGCAAGAAGATTCATTAGTAACGAAAGGGGGATTTAGAATATGAATTCTTTTATTTCTATTTGTTCTTCTAAATATTTTTTATTGGATTTGTTTTCTATGTGTAGAAACTAAATTGTTTAGTGCCTATGTAAGATGAATCTTAAGTTGTGATGATAATATGATATAATCTTTTTATTTAATGCAATTTTATTGATTAATATTCAATTATGCATTATATTTTTTAACTAATATATATGGAATATAAGTCCAATATTTGATTTCATATGATTGAGATTGAAAAATTCTTTCATGTGAATAGATATACTATAATTTGAAGGGGTTGCATACAAATATAGAGATAGGTCGATATAAATCTTCTAAATTAAGGTCAAACCTAATAGTGAAATTTATTAATCAATAATGCAATCTTAAGAATTAGAAAGAGATTTCAGTTAGTCAATTGAGGGTTAGTTGTTAATATTCTTAAGAAAGTTAAAATTTTCACATTTCAATAATCAATAATTTAATAGCATGGTCAGTGTTTAAGATATCTTAGGGGGATTTATCGCCCATGTACTACTTATATGATATTGACTAATCATAATATTTTCTTCATCTTTGTTCATCATTATTTCAACTTTAATTTAGTTTGTTTTCTTTAATTTTCAATTAAATTCATAACCTGATTCATCGGTTAGATAATTGAAAAGGAGTTAATACTAGTATTTGCAGTCCTCGTAGGATCGACTGGTCCTTGATAATGCTAGCTACAACTATATCTTACACTTTATGGTTAAAACTTATAAATCTTTATAAGCAAAATAATTAAATCAAGTTTTTGGCGTCATTATCGAAGACTATAATTTAGGAAAGTTCAGGGGCGTTTGGTTCTACTTCTATTTTTCTATTATAGTTTTTTGTTTTTTTGTTTATGTTTTTCTTTGAAATAAAAACAAAAACATGTTTGGTTGTTAATATTAATGTAGTTATATTTTTATCACTAATAATAGTTTCATGTTAGATAAAACTTAAAGATAAATTATTTTTAATTAAATAAATTTATTTAAACTCTTATATAATGTTTATTAATAAATTATTAATAAAATTATGTTATTTTAAAAAATAAATAATTTATACATTAATAATTTTATGATAAATTAATATTTATTTTAAATATATTTTAATTATTAAATCAAATTTTATTTTTAAATAATATATATTAAAATTATGGTTAATCATATTATGAAAAAAACAAAAACAGGAAACAAAAATCACTTTTTATGATTTTTATAATTTTTGAAAACTGTAAGAAACCAAAACAAAAAAAACATAAACTAAAAACTAAAACAAACAAGTTTTTTATTGAATTTGAAATAAAAAAAAATAGAAACAAAGACTCCATTAACTTTTGTTAATCTAGCCATTATTATTTTATTTTATCCTATTTTTGTTTATGTTTTATTTATTTATTTTATTGATTATTTAGTTTTCTTTTCTTTTACAAATATTAAGGTCAATTTATAACCTGAAGTAATCCATGGAGCTTAGTAGATGAAGATCCAGAGACAGAGATAATAGCTCGTAGAAATCTTTGTAGAACACAACTTAGAGAGTTCAAGCTAGATCAACAAATAGAGGACTTAAAAGGTCATATTAATACTTAGGAATTAGGAACCATTATAGACAAATCCAGAACGATATTTGATTACTTTAGACCAGACTTAATAGGAGCAAAGTCTAGCAATATCATACTAACTTTTAATGGCAACAATTTTGAAATTAAACCAAGTATCATTCAAATGAAGCTATAGTTTGTTCAATTTGATAGGCTACACGATAAGGATCTTAACGCACATATCTTAAATTTTCTGGAGATTTTTGTGAATTTTAAGATTGATGATGTCAATAGCCGTGCAGTTAAATTAAGAATATTCCCAGTTTCATTGAGGGGTAAAGAGAAGCAATGGCTAAACTCTATGCCTAGGTCATCACTTACGACTTAGGATCAAGTAGCAAAGAAGTTCCTTCTGAAGTACTTTCTACCAGCAAACACTGCCAAGTTGATGAATGATATCTTCCCCTATACCCAGGTCGATTCAGAGGCAATATATGATACAGGGGAGGAGTTTAGGGAGATGTTGAGGAAATGAACACTTCATGGTCTACCACTATCAATGCAAATTCATATCTTCTATAATAGGCTATAAATCATATTACAATGCAAAGATGCAGCAGCTGAGGGTATTTTGAATAATAAGACACAAAAAGCAACCCTTGACCTCGTAGAAGATATGATGATGAACAACTATCAGTGGTGCTCTTCTCGTACAAGAGACTATGAGTCCTTAGTTTCAAGTTATGAGTTGTGGGGTGTGTGAGCTAAGACATTCAGGACAAGACTATTAAACAATATAGCTTGAATATGTTGATTACATGGGGAATGCTCCCAGGCCCCATAATAATCCATATAATAGTACATACAATTCAGGATATAGGAATAGCCCTAATTTCTCTTGGTGGTATAAAGGGTAAGTAAAGAATAAGCCTTCATCAGTATTTCAGCAATAACCACATCAAACTAAGAAGTCAATTCTATAAGATTTGGTGGCCAAATTTGTTTAAGAATCATAAGTAAGACATATAAGAATAGAGGTTTCTATATATAACTTGGCCGACATTGTTCACCCGTATTGTAGCTCCAATATATTTTCAATCTGACAACACCCCAGTCGAAAAAACTGGAGCTCTGATACCACTTGTTGTGCGGAAACGATAATAAATTCGGAGTGAAAAATAAACAGCAATAAGAACACCAAGATTTTTATACTGGTTCGACAATGCCTACGTCCAGTTTAGAGACAACTAAGTATTTCATTATAATCAATGAGAGCATACAATAGTGTTTATCACTCAATTTCCTAACGACCCAAATTAACCAAAGCTCACACACTTCTACTAGAAAAGAAAAAAACAACAAAATAAATAAATAAATAATTTTTTCTTTTTTAAAAAACCTCCCTCCAAAACTACTCTCTCATTTCTCTCTCTTATTTTGCTCTCTCTCACACTAGAGACTCTGCTCTCTTCTTCTGCAGAAAATTTCTGCTTTTCTTCTCTCCTCTCACACTAGAAATTGTGCTTTCTTCTCCTCCTTCATTTGCTTCTCTTTTATAGAGAATTTAATGGGTGTAAAAGCCTTCAGCTACACCACAGAAATCCATGAAAAACAGGTCTCCATTGTTGAGTCAGCAATTACCGAAAGCTAGCTTTAATTTCTGACTTTGAGAAAGTTTAATTTCTGACTTTGCAAGCTTCAATTTCTGACTTTCTTTGAGATAATATTCAACAGGAACTTGGACTTGGACTTGAAGGTAGAACCATCCTATAATTCATTCGAAATTTAATAAAAGATAAGTGGAAATATGAATATAAAATAGGGCAAGAGTGTTATTACTTGAGAAACAAAAAATAAATCGACACATCTAAAAACTTTATCGATCTCTTGATCTTCCCAAGAGGACTTATGAAGACGCATCTAGTGGTTAGGGTAGTTCTTTACTCCAACGACTTCTCCTTGATGAAACGCATCATCCATCGTCATCGCCTTGTTAATCACCTCCATGATTTCTAAACCCTAATTGAGTAAGTCACGAAGTAGCGAGCAGATGATCACATTGTTAATCGCCTTTGTAGACCTTCCCACTTACAACGTTTTCGTTCAAGATGGAGGCCCTCTTCCAATGCAATGTTGTCGTCGTAACGTGCTTACAATGTCGTCATTTTCTTGGCTTATTTTATGTAGGAGAGTTATTCTTTCCTAATTTTGGTCTTTTCATGTTTATTATCAATCCAGCTTTTTTATTTTAAAAAACATTGTTTATTATATAAGGTAGCAACAGTAATATCTGAGGTTTTTCTGTGGTAGGAGAGTTTTATATCTCCAAATGTTATACTCCAACTCCTATTAATTTTTAAAAAAATTATTTTTAAAAAAAATACATAGTTAATTTAGGATTATCTGTATATATTAAAGTAATTTTGTGTATTTTAGAGTCATTGTATCGTGTGTTTTAACTTTATTAAATAAATTGACAAGTATTTTAATTTTCTTAAACATATTCTAAATACTCATTAATAAACAGAGAAATTTTATATTTTAGATATACATTATTAAGTAACTACATAAATAAATATGTAACATTAGTAAACACTCTTTAGCAAATAGATGACTGTAATTATAACAACAATTTTAAGTGTTGCATGTATAAAGTTTTATTGTATTTTTTAAATTTTGTTATCTTTTCTTATATGTAGCAAAAAATTAATATATTGTTGCCTTTTAATGTTATCGAAGACAATATTTTAAAATTTGTTACCTTATATTAATTTTTAACAACCCGTTTTAAAACTGTTATAAATATATCGCTACTTAAAGTACTTTTTTGCCACGGTGAGTCGGTGAATGACTCAAATCCTCTAACACAGGCTAAGTACAGAGTACCTAGGTTAGAGGATCTGATCTTCAGGAGGCCTACCTCAAGCTCATATATTAAATGGATGGCACAGATTCTCTGACTCAAGCTAGGTACAGAATACCTGGATCAGAAGATCTGACCTTCAGGAGGCCTCCCTCAAGTATTAACTTTTCTTTTGGACGCACCGTTTGTGTACACACCCACAATAACTTATCTCTTACAAACGTCCATTGCAACTTTGTTCTTTTGCTATCTTCTCGTACCAACGTGTTTCCCATCAATATTTTTCTCAAATTGCTTGGTTTCCTCAGTCCATATTTAGCCTCCAAAATACTTCATAATAAAATTTCTAAATTATCTTCTTAATCACAAATTGAATTTCAATATATTCTTATAAGATTTTGTTTTAGGTGGTAATGATAGGCTCTGAATGTCGCTAGTATGCTGGTTAGTGAAATCACCTAAGCAAGAAATATCGATTGAACTTCAAATGAGTTCTCGACCCAAATGTCTTTGGGTCCATCTCTATTTACAATAGCCCATGGCTCAAATGCTTTCCTCACCGTTCGATGACGGAAGCTCATCCAACGGCTCAAGCTGTATATACGTCACACTCCACGATCACCGGATCACCATGTCCTAACCCTTATCCTGCGCAAACTCTACCCACTCTACTCAACTCAGTATAATGGCCGCCGACCTACATCCACCGGAAACCCCTACCACAATCGCAATAGAAACCGTCCCTACACTGGCCGCCACCGCCACCAATAACACCATCAACAACGACATATCCGCAACCACCACAACGGCAATTTCCGTACAAACAGAGAACGCGGTGGCACCACCTACAGCGCCAAAACGGCAAAGAAGGCCTAGCGTCCGTCTCGGAGAAATTGGTGACCAGCCGGTGACTCTTTCGTACGATTCTCACCCACGCCGCACCAAACACCCTTGGCGCCTCCCGAGAGACCCCTCGAAGGCCGTGAAGGCCCGTTCTTTAATCAATCTAGTTAACGGAAATGATAGCGCCAATGTCCAGGAACACGACGGCGGTAACCAGAACGGCGAAGTGAATTTGGAGTTCGGCCACAGGAAAAAGGCGAAGAGAGGAACGACTAAGCGAGTGAGATCGAATTGGATATTGAAGGTTGATGAAGGAGGAGGAGACAGTAGAGAAGATGGGGAAGAAGGTTTTAGGGATTCGGATAGTCCGTCAAAGGACCCAAGTCCGGTTCATTCGGTCGATTATTGGAACGGACAAAGGATAGCGGGTTCGAGTCGGGTCAGAGAGAGTAGAGAAAATGAAATGGAGTCCCGTGACCGGAAATGCAGCACAAGTGACGGTGTTAGGACTTGGCTAATTGAATTGGGGTTGAGTCGGTACGCACCCGTTTTTGAGATTCACGAAGTTGATGACGAGGTGTTACCGTTGCTTACCTTAGAAGATCTCAAGGACATGGGAATCAACGCCGTGGGTTCGCGGCGGAAGCTATACTCTGCTATTCAGAAGCTTCGAAAAGGGTTCTCGTGAGTTTCTGGTCCATCCTTATTTACAGTAGCCCATGGCTCAAACCCCGTCTTACTTGAATTGTTATAGGTAAATTAAACTCATGTCTGAGATGGGTTTGACCTCTTTTCTAACTAAAATTTTGTGATATAGTCAGTAGTAATTCAGTTCTTGCATCAAGTTTCAATTTCTTGCTTTTGCCATTCAAAGTCTGTAAATACACTTACTGTCATTTGGCTCTGGCACTCATGACTAGAATTACTTATGAACCGTCAATTGTGTTGCTTGATGCTTACAGTTGTTGTTTATGTATTGAATCGTAACTCCTGTTTTGGATAGAAGATGCTTGGTTGTATCCTGAAACTGTTCCTGATGGTTATGTTTAATGAACGTCCTCGGTAATTTTTGATTGACTGCAACATGAAATTTGTCCCAAAAGAAGAGGTGTTCCTTTCCTAGTTTTTCTTAATCTCCCAATTCTTCCTCTTATCTAGTCTTCTGCATGTATTTTCTACGCAAAAGGACCTGGTACATTATGCACAAGCAGCTTCGAGGCCCGAGCTCACATCTTGTCAGTTTCAGTAGCTGATGAAAGGCAGAACTCAGATTCCTCATTCAAGTCACGGACAATTCAGCTCCTTTTTTTTTTTTTTATAAAAGAAGACGAACGATACGATTAAACGACTAGTCTAGGAAAATAAATTCTTAACAAATCCTCTAACAGAATAAGGTGACACTTAATAGGTGAGATAGTAAAATATATAACGCTTACATCAAAATGATTTGCATAATTAGCTAGTCAGTCGGTGCATCTGTTGATCTTTTAATAAATACGTCGATGAATAACAGTTCAGTTTTTGATGAGTAGTTCATGAATGTTCTGGACAAGGGAATTAAGAGTTCTAGATCGGCAGTCGAAAAAAGAGAGGATATCAGACACTGCTTTAGAATCGATTTCAAGTTCAATCTGACGGTGGCTCAAATTTTACACCAATATTAGCCTAGTATAAACGCCCCAAAATTGTGTGGCCGTAGAAGGGCACTAATCAATGTTTTGTGAGAAGCTACCTAGTCAGTGTCTTGCACTATCACGTAAAAGGTCCCCCTGTTGTGGCGATAGATGAGGACTGTTTGGAGGTTCCATCAGTATTGAGCTTGATTCACCCTGTAGAAGGTTTGCGTCAATCGATGTGACTCTCCTGATGAGGTTGGGATCCAATAAGAATCGCTTGACTGTGCCACGTGGCTGAGTTACGGAGAATACCTGCATAAGACAAAATAAAACAACGAGACGAGGATGGCAAAATAAATTAAGCATCGAAGAGGGCCTTATTCTTCCGTTACCAAAAGAACCGGTAAGTAATACGAGGCTTTCCAATTGAATTGCAAGTATGATGAAAGGCGTAAATGCTAAGAGCAAATCAAGGTCAGACGATCCTGGTGCTTTTGCAGTAACTTGGGAGAGGGTTCTGAAGTCTCTACCTGGTCACTGGTTAGTTGGTTAAGAATCATCACATAAGTTGACTTGAACGACTTACTCATCTTTGGGCCCAGTTGAATGTTTTAATTTCAAGCTCGAAATATGCTAGGGGGCCTCTTTTAAAAAGCTAAGAAAGACGTTGGTACGAACCCTTTAATCCGCTTCACAGCTAGGCCACATTTCTGCATGGTCTCTTTTAGCCATGTATTATGCTTCAAGGTTGAAGGAAGAACCCCATATATAGTTGGTAACTTGACCCAGAGCTCATTTCTTAAGTGCTAGAAAAGTTCTAGCTCATGTTTCAGCCATGGCGTGAAATAGATTCATAAAAAGATATCACTTTTGTCCTTTTTTACTCTCTCTAGCATTGTGATAGTTAAAAGAAACACCAAAGTTGTTATTAAACATCAATCCAATTCTTATGGGTTATGTCATTTTACACCCCTCAGAGAAATGAAGGGGAAATAAATAATGGAGCTAGCCCATATATTAGGAATAAAAGAATAATAAAACATGGAAATGAAAGGTAAATGAGGATGAGGTGAATGTTTTATTTTGTTGGGTTCACTTTTCAGGCACTCCTACCATAGTGCAGAACCATGACATGATCAACGGTTGAGGAGTGTGGAAGCGAAGTAACTGCGTCCCTTGGGCTCCATATGTTATCTCTTACATGCTGCAACGTCAAGAAAGGTAGGAGCTGTTGCCCTCTACATGTTATCTCTACCTGCTTAATTATATTTTTATCACAATCATTCATTTAACAGTATGTGTTAGGGATAATCCAAAACATATTACATAACCATATGATAAATCTAATTTCATCTGTGCATAATATGACATAATGAGGATTAACTAGAGAAACGACAGTACAAGTACAATTAGTAATAATATAAACGGATGTATTGAGGTCATGCTTTGTCACGAGCTTACGTACTCCTCTCATGCCCATAGTGTACGTCTACTTTATCCATAAAACTCTATTTCCGCAAAAACTTAAAAATCCTTTTCTTCTCCGTAGCCCCTACACCACCGAGATTCCCCAGTCCTCTGTAGGTCAGCCACAGGAGTGGACCCCCCAGATGGCTGGCCGCCCTCCCCCACCGAAACTGCCCGAGTTACCCTAGCTTAATCATTACGGGACCCGCCCAGACTTTGCTCCTAAGCCAAAATCATGAGCTCCATAGACCGTTTTCTACAGAGATATCGATCTTTTAATCGTCTAATCCAAACTAAAAGCAGTAAGAATAGAATAAAATAAAATGAAAAGCAGATCAATTAATGAACACTTTATACTTGATTATCCCTTCATTTAAATATTTTCTTTATGGTTAATAATATTATTACATCATTCTCATATCGTACACGTCTCGCTCGCATTGCTCTTTTACTTTCTTCGAAGAAACTCTAAAATGTAAGGTCAAATATACTTTCATGAACTAGCTAGTTCATAATCTATATCTCTAATCCTTGGACATCCAAACTAATATATAGTTTTGATTAAACACGGAATTAGAAGATGAGACCTAGTATGATAAAGTTTTTGAATATAAAGTGTACGGCTTGAATTGATGTTAATTTTAACGTACACGATCATTAATATATTGATTTGTAAGATATGTGTAAAGAGCAATTACAACTGAAAGATCATATTTGAAGCCAAATAAGTAATAGGACTAAATGACATGGATAGTTAGGATTTTATCTTATAAGATATTTTATCAGCCCCCCTCAAGCTTACTATCAAATGAGATTCTGAGCTTATCTTGAAGTTGATGAATGTCGAAGAAGGCAGGGCTTTAGTCAAGACATCAGTATTCAAAGCAGATGAAGTAATATATCAGATGAAGAGAGCTTTACGTGCTATGAAATCATGAATAAAACAAATATCAATCTCTATTTGCTTAGTATGGGAATAAGACACTAGGTTTAAAGTAAGGAATGTAGTACTAAGATTATCACACCAGAGAATAGGTATAAGGTGAGATAATCCTAATTCTCCCAGTAAAGATGAAATCTAACATAGTTTAGTAGAGGCAAAAGTAATACTCCTTTATTTAACTTCAGTACTAGATTAAGCAACCATAGATTGTTTTTTAGCACTCCAAGAAAAGAAATTGGATCTAAGAAAAATACAGTAGTTAGATGTAAAATAACGATCATTAAGACAATCAGCCCAGTCAACATGACTGTATTTCTGAAACAAAAGTAAGGTGGATTTGAAGAAGTGAATACCATAAGATGTTGTGGAGTGAAGGTAGCATATAATCCATTTCACCTTAATCTAGTGAATATGGTAGGACACTTAAAAAATTTAGATACTTTATTAACAATAAATTGAATGTTAGGACAGTTAAGACACAGATGTTGGAAAGCATTGATAGTGCTATGATACTCAATGGGGTTTGAAAGTGGAATGCTATGATTTTTAGAGTGGGAGTGATAGGAATTTAGGCAAGTTTAGATTGATTGAGTTTAATTTTGTACAAAAAAAGAAGAGCTTTGGTGTATTAGGTTTAGGTGGAAAAAGACCATGATGAGTATATTTAGCTTTTAGGCTAAGTAAATGATGAATATCCCCTAAGTCTCAGTGATAGAAGTTGGTACTTTCTTCAGGGTGTACAACCTTCAGTGAAGAATGGAACATTGTCAAGTCAACTGCTACATAAAATTCTTCTCTAAGGTTATCTATAGTGACTAGGTCATAGGAAATAGCACACAAGTTAAACAAATTTTTTAAAATTTTGAAATTATGAAGAAGTTGAACTTGATTAAGTTGTGGTGTAGAAACAGAAACACTAATGTATCCAAGGAGATTAGATGCAATCAAAATTGCCTGGACTTGATTTCTCCAGACAAGGTAATTAGTTGAATATAAGATAGTGATAAGGAAATTTGTTATTTGATTGAAAGGAAGAACATGGATATTAAGCTCTGTCATTTATGATTGTTGTTGTTTTGTCACTGTTATGACGGAAATCAATGTTTGGATACTTTTTGGATAATGTGGTGTTTGTTTTGGGTTGTCTATATGGTGTATTGATGTTGGAATTTGGTTAACGTATTGTGGCAGTAATAAAGGTTATTTGATTGGATCAAGGTGTAAGCTCTGATGCCATATGATAGAGTTTGCAAATAATAAAGTGTAAGGCTTGAATTGATGTTAATTATGATGTACACTGTCCTTAATATACATGTGAATAAGATACATGATAAACATGAATTATAAATGAAGGATTATAATATAAATCAGGAAAGTGGTTGGACTCAATGATATGGATAATTGGGATTTATTTAATAAGATATTCTATCAAGAAGCATGTTGTTTATGATAGAATATGACCATTAATTTATTCAAAGCTTAATCAGGGAGGATTATTTAGTTTAGTTAAATTGATTTTACAGGCAAGTAATGATGTTAACATCTCTTTAATAGATACATCAAAATCCCATTTTCGTGTGCACTTAAATTTTATCTTCTTATGCTTTTCCTTTTCAACAACTTGGAATGATGTATTGTAGACCTATCCCTCATGCATTGCTTTCCTCCGACGTAAAAATATATAAATATATGTTTAGTCTTGTGACTCCTTTTTTCTTTTTTCTTTTAAATAAAATTTGCATTTGTTTAGTGGTTGGTTGTGAACGAGAGATAAGGATGATGGAAGCTTTTATATTCTATAAAAGTGCACCACTTAAGTTTTTTTTTTATAGAACTTTGTAAGCACAATCCTTAACAGTATAAAGAAAAGAAAATGAGGACTTACAATATACCCTAGTTGTATTTGAGAGTTGAGCTTAGAGAAGCAAAAGCTCGATGAAAGGGGGAGGTAGCTAGTGCTATAAAGCATGCAAATTTGAGGGAATGTTTGATAATAACAACATCCATGTGTGAGTTCTTACACCCTAAGTTGTGCTTTCTTGTTGTGTTCGTAAAAACATGCCAAGCTTTTACTTCTCTTTTCGTGTCTTATTTTGAGTAATAATGAAGTACGAATAATTTAGGGATACCAACAGATTTGTCTATAACATGCTGACGAATTGAATCGTGTCAGATCCATCAATAAACTAACTTGTTGGTAATTTCCTAAACATATTCCTAAAATATAGTACAAGACATGCACGTGCCTACATGGTACATACAAGAATCATCTATGTTCGAATATCATATAAGCCAATGACATTATTTGGTCTTCCTTAAATTGATTATCGTGCGGAAATTTCTACAAGCTTCTGGTCTTTAATGGAACATATATAGGAAAATAATAAAACACTGGCAAATATGCATCTGGGTGCATGAACTGATTTGGCATAAATTCATCTGATTTGGAGACAACTAATTGGTTCCTAAGGGCAGAAATTGCACTAGAAATCACAAGAGACTACTTAGTTTTCTCGTACCCATTTGTGAGTTTAATCATTTGCTACTATTAGTTGTATGCCATGTGTTTAAGGGATGTCTAAAATTCTACCAACTAAGCTGGGCAGCACTAGAATCAATTACTTCTTCAACGAAAGTTCATTGAGTTAATTAGCTCTATTTTTCTTGGCGGTGGATCCAATTACGAAGAAGTTGATAATTAACGACATTAAGTGAAAATAAATTAAAGTACAAAGGGCTCCGCCACGACATATGCTTTTTAATACCATAAACATAAGAGAATGTTGTATCTGTCACTCATCTTAGATAATCACGATATTTATGCTCTAATATTAGCTAAGTGTTTTGTATATAATTAGGTCCGACTAGATGAAGAATGCATAAAGAGACGAACACTAGAGAGTAAATAGATCTTCTGTTTCGATTGTTTTCCTATGGCGTGAAATTTATTTTTTCTATAAAATAAGATAAGTCTTAACCGCTGCCTCCTTACTTCATGGCATGACATAAAGTGCAAGAAAACAACTGAAAAATTTTGTATATCATCATCCAAATCATGCATATAGGTTGACCAAAACATAAACTTATATGAAAAGACTAGACTTTACAAATAACTCCAACAAGTATATATATGTATATGTTGTAGTTAAAGAAGACAACATATAGATATGATATAATTGAAGTACCACCTAGGACAAGAACCAGTGAAATCAACTGATACTATGTGGTCTTAATCTATGTTCTGCCAATCTAGAATTATCTCGAACCATTTTTAATGTTTTTCCATCTTAGCATTAGCTCATTCTTTCATGAGACAAATTAAGAGAACATACAAACGGGAGGATTATTGTATCTATCTATGCAAGTTGAGTTGAGTTTTGTTATCGTGCTTGTTGCATGTCAACTTACAGTCTATCTATTCGACATCGATTCTGTGCTTGTGACGTTACCCCACATAACCTACCTTAAAAATATACATATAAGAATAGGCGAGCCCTAAAAGTCTAATGTCATATAGCTCACGCTAATATTCATAAGAAGTACTTTACTAGTATTATCATAAAATTAAAATCACTTAATTACCATATTCAATATATTAACCTAAATTGATCCTATTGAGATGTAAAAAATTTATCTTGATTTCCATAAAGATGAAGATTTCATAATCTTAGTCATTGTTTTTCTCCTAACATTTTTCATAACAAAAATTCCCACTTCATTAGTGTCACTCAACTATAAGGAGAGAACGGCACCAAGGGGACACTCACTATGGCGATATAAATATTGGTTGAGAGGACAAGTCAGTAAGACAATGAATTAAACGTAAGGGTTTTTCTTGTAAAGAAGTAAGCTTGATTTTCTACAGAACAAATAGTATCACGAAACGAGTAAGCTTATAATGCAGAATTATTATCACAGGGACTTCGGTGTAGAACAATCATTATTTATCTACGGCTGAAGTGTGCTTGACAAGCATCGTATCAAATGATGGGGGCATAATAATATGCATTCGATATTCCATCATTTATGTCCAGCGGATGCATTCAGCATTTGGCGGCTCGTTTAATTGCACGTTAATAAAGTTTTGGATCATGAGCAAAACATGACTTATTGAACTGAAGAAGTTAATGTCCCCTAAGTTTTGTCTAGTTCTAAAACTGTGCTGGAGCTTTGATGGTCACGAAGCTAAAATGCCTACAGATAACTACAACTTGCTTGTAAAAAGCCAAGCAAGTAGGAAAGGTTAAGCTTAAATATTGTTGCTCATAATAAAGACAAATTACTACTTAATTAGCTAAAAACCTCTATGTCTAACGAAACACCGCAGCCCCCAAATCCAATAATGCTCGCCCAATTGTTACCTTTCCTATAATACAAGGAATGGTAAATGAGCCTGGGT
>JANITW010000001.1:9935315-9948391 GCA_027564335.1 Erythroxylum williamsii | reverse complement strand
TCCGGAACGCAAATTAGATTCATCATGGACTGGAAGTGCTGTAGGTAGTCTAGGGGGTCGGTCTTTCCAGTGTATTTTTCAGGCGTCTGTATTTGGGTACCAGGTGCCAGGAGGCTATCCAAGATTTCCGGAGTGAAGGGAGAGCTGTACTGTGCCGTCGAGCGATCTGGGCGGAAACTCATAGCTGCGTTAATCCGATCATTCACGATTTTCTCTAGGGCTTCGGTAGGGTGGTGATTGGTTGTCATACTGGTCTATCGTGTGGCCTGTCATGCAGACGGCTACTGTTGTGCTGGCTAAGACTGTAAAATCTGGCGAATCAACAGATCAGCCGCTTCCTCAATCTGTTTTCAGGTCAGGGTAGTGTGTATAGGCGGAAGAGGATCTGCATCTTATCGGTGTTGGAGATTCGGGCGCATGTTGGTTTCAGCGTTATCCTCCAGGGCTGCGCTCTGTTCCTTTTGTTCCAAGGTTTGAGGTTGCGGTTGATCATTCGGGTCTGAAGATTCCGTGCGGGAAACATGATGTTCAGGCGGCAGGGTTGCAGGTAATTGCAAACCCATGCATTGCATCGCCAGAGACGCGGCAGCGGCTATATCAGGGTTTGTCACTGCCGCCTGACTGATCTGCGTGTTTCTGGACGTGGTGCCCTGGGGTAGGGCCCCACGGTGGGCGCCAATTGGTTCTGCCGGATTCTGGCGGAACTGAACGTTACCGTTTGGATCTATGGAGTCGATTGCTTGCTATAGAAACTTCGACGTGAATATCCCTACAAAACGAAGAAGGCTCGTCGGGGGTTGCGTCCCGATTAGCCCCTCCGACGCTCAAGTTAGTCTTTTCTGGTAAAGATGAGATCGCCGTATGTAGAGAAGAAGAGAATTGTGATTACGTACCTCTGTTATGGCAAAGTTGTACCTTATATACGAAGTAATAGCTAGGTTTAAGCTTTTACGTGTTTGCATGGGAGACTTCTTTCTATGGATGGACCAAGGAGGGCTTGCGTGGGCTGGACCTTAGGTATGAGACTGATCTCTGGTGATTGGACCGATCGACCCATACATCGTTGAGACTGGGTTCTGGCCCAATATAGCCGACCCGACCATATTTAATTAAAGATTTTTTTATATGAAAGTATTTTTCTTTAATATGCTATTCTAAAGATTTTCTTTGACACTAAACTATTGTTTCTTCATATAGAAAGCTATTCTAAAGGTACCTTGTACTATTATATACCTAACGTTATTTTGTACCAAGGAATATGGAATTCCCATAACTTAATCATGCTTACAAATATAACATTAGCCATCATTTTACTAAGATTGAGGTGACCCATTTACAACTACCCTTTTTAGACTATACGTGTTTCTTAGTTGCTATAACCACCACCCAAGTTTGGTATGGCCACCACCCAATGTTTTATACAAGTACATATGGGAAACGCGAACGATAAACACGTTTTTAGTGGAATAAACAACAATAGTATAACACAGAAACTGAAAGAATAACATGAAATGTATTGTTGAAGAAATAGGTTATCGAACACCTAGTCTTCAGTCTAACATGGAACAAAGCTGAAGGGGCTAAATCAGACACCATGGCCGTAGGAGTCCGTGACTAGACATGACATAAATTGCCTTATTCCAAACTAACACTACTAAACCATGCCTCCAGACCAAAACTCCAACTACGGGTTTACCACGCCAAGTTTTTCTTTAGACTATTATCCAATACTAGCAACAAGTCATAAACAGAGCAAAAGTAAAGAACAACTAAAAGCAACAGCGAGGCTCCAAATCCATGTAGAATACCAACAATAATGTCCAAGCTAGTCTTGTCTGATGTCTTTTATCTCGAATCTCCATGGTCTCCTCTAAAAAGGGGACACCGAAGTCAATCTACAGGGCATAGGACAAGCATATCCTCCAGTTATTTTACCAAATCAAGATACACACAGCTTCCATGCAAAAGGCAAATACATATTTGAAGAACGAAAAGCTTATGCTCAATTAAAACATGCAACTAGTTGGTTTTACTTGGAAGATCAGATCTTCTCCCATATTTCAATATTTGCATGCACTGTAAACCAGACATCATAATGAAGCGTTCATCTCTCAATAAACGATTTCGGTATGACATATGCATCAAACTGACATTTCGCAGTATTAGTTAGATTCTGAATGGATTAACCTTAGCTGATCCTTGTAGCCATGGATCAATATAAGCGTAGTCTTAGTAAAATAATTCAATTAAAATCATTAGTAAGGATGTTGTATCCGTACCATTAGTTAAGGGATGAGAAAAAATGTTTTCGCCCTGATTCTAGAAGAATTAGGAGAATGTTACAATTAGATGAACATTTATAACTTTCTTAATCTTCGTCAGTACCAAAGTTCACACAAATCCCAACTCTCTCTTCTCGGCTCAATTCTACAAAATACATTTACATGAACTACAAGACACATCAAGCTGCTATTTTTTTCAAAGGACACGGAATCAGAAGAAGATAAAGAACATACAATGTACCTCTCATTGCGCTTTTCCACAAATCTTCGCAGTGACTTTCGACGTGCAATTGACAGATCTGCACAACCCACCCGACGTAATTAGCGCATTGCTAGACGAACCAAATTGAAACTAGTTGGACTGAAAAAAATGAAGCATATATAACACCGAAAAGACAAAGAAGTGCAAACCTCCATTAATAGTCTCTAGCAGCTTTTTCTCATCAGCTGTTTCACAACCTTTGGAGACTCCCTTCTTCGCAAGATTCATAATTGTTTCAGCCTAGGCCATTGTGCAACAAAGAAAAGTAAAGGACTTGTAATTTGGAAATATTGTGGGGAATACAAGAACAGATGGCAACTTTGCTCGAGAAAGTTGATGGCTTAACAAACCTTGTCCTGAGGGACATCGTAAACTGCAACAATGCCATTGTAGAAAATCGTTAATGGGGCTGTCCCTGAAGAATTCTCAGTCGAGGCCCTGAACAGCGCAATAAAAATGTGATCAGAAAGTTGCTTAATTTGTTATAAATTTCAAGAAAGAACAAAAGGGAGATGATTTGTATATAGGAGCTATCTACATGTACCTGGGAACAAGGGAAAATGCTTCCTTTTTAGTAGAGGGTACCGGGATTGGCTTGTTGGAGTTAAAATGGTTGGTGCTTTCTGGAGACAAAGGGTGGCTAATGGCGGAGACAATGACGGACTTGAGAAGTTCAGGGTTGATTTTGGAAATGGCACTTTGAATATCTGATAGAAAATCTCATGAACAAAAATATCATTCGGAAAATGAACAGAAGAGCAAGAAAACAAACCCCGAAAGCTTCTCTGAGGAGGAAGGCGTCTGGGGAAAGGAGACATGGAAGAGCAACCCTTGTCCACGCCAAAGAAATCTAGCTCAACAGTTGCTCGAGACATAGTTCTTAGTGTTGCTGTGATAGCAGTAGAGAAAATATCGGGTGTATTAGTATAAAAGGGCGGGAGGAACTGGTGATGACGATGTCGATGACGACGATGGAGGTTAAATATAGTTGGAGCTCCACAAGTTGCCTGCGGTTCGGGATTTGAGAAATCTTTTTTTCTTTTAATTATTTGAAAAGCTGGGTGCTTAATTTTCGGCTCTCACGATCACGTCTCTTCTATTCCACTTCTACCACGAGGCCTAAGCAAAGCAGAAAGGGAGGAGCCGGTCCAGTTTTGTGCTTTCGTCTCATTTTACATTTTGATTCTTTCTAATACATAGGTATTTATCATCTCTTCTGAATATTCATTTAAAAAAAAAATACCCAATTGTAATTACTAATTAGCTACATATCTATCGGAAAGGAATAACAAGAAAAGAAATATTTTAATTAATCCTAATTTGTTTCTAATCAGTTCAGAGAGCGGTGACGTAAATGCAGCAAATTAAGGAGCACATGACTGAAATCAAAAGATGTAGCTATACCCACATGCTAAATTTTACAGACAAGCTTTTGATTTAGTAAACGAAACAAAGTCATAATTTGTCAGGAAGTTTATCTAAGACTGCCGCTATTAATATTATGGGCTTAATTACTAAAAAAAACTTCAATTTTTTTTAAAAATTCAATTATATTATAAACTTAAAAAAGTAGCAATAAAATATCTAAATTCAATTTTCTTCAATTCTAGCCTAATATTATCTGTTGTTTTCTTGATATTCTCAGTCATTTATTTTCTATTTGTTTTTCTGACGTACTAAATTACTTCCACATTATAACATACTGTACTAATAAATTTTTCGTTTCTAGTTCGTTTTTCTAATATCTTTAGTGTGAGGGCGTCGGAATTGTATAACCTGAAAATCGAATAGTAAAGGTGTTAACTGAAATCAAGGCGTAAGCTCATTGAGGCTGTGCAATTTGATTTAGGTTATTTTTAAGCAACGATGTCATTTTAATTATGTAATTAAACTACATTGTTTCATTAATTTTCATTTGTTGTGTTACTTTTAACTAACATGTATTAATAATGATTAAGGTTTTTGAAATACGTGATAAACTACATCAATAAACTTAACGAAAACACTAACGTCGGGCTAGAATTAAAAAAAATAAAAATTTGAGTACTTTATTATTATTTTTGAAATTCGGACTAAAATTAAACAAAATTAAAAGTTTAGACATTTTATTGCTACTTTTTAAAATTCGATTTATAATTGAAAATTTGATAAAAATCTGAGCTTTTTTTCATAATGAACCCTACTATTATATGAATTACTTCAAATGACACCCTAAAACAAAGTCAACATAGGTGTGGAACTATGAATATAAAAAGGTGAAAATTGTTCCATATGATATAAATTGAAAAAAAATGTAAAAGCTATGAATTGTCTTTGAAATTTTTTTAAAAATCTAAATCATCTATAATATTACATTACACTTTAACATTTTTGAAGTACTGGTAACACTATAACTGAATTAAGTCTTTAAAAATTTTAATATAAGTCATAAATTTTTCTTATATTAGACAATTTAGATATATCAAATACTAATCATAAAAACATTATTTAAACAATGGTAATTTTTATCTTAATATTTGACAAGAAAAGTTATTTATACTTTCTTTTTTATGTTATAACTAGTACGATTTTAATAATGTTAAAAAGTAATAAATACTATTTTAATAATGTTGAGATGCAAATGGGTATAAAATATAATTTAGACTTCTTATAAAACCATGTACTTTGGCTAAAAAAGTGATTTTATGTTTGGTTTATCTTATTTGCAAATAATGTTGTATTTCAAACTTAAAAACATCTAAACCAAAATATATAGAAACAAGAGGGTGAATTTGTGTCGCATTCGATATGTGAGTTAGTAATTTAACATCTTAATTAACGAATTAATCTCAAACATAGTAAATTATAGCCTTCCATTCAACATTTGTACTTGAATATAGAAGGTAGGGCTTGTTGCCCAACCACTCATGCAATCTAACAAAATATTTTTATCAAGTTGGTAAAGATTTTTTAATGCTTTACGCTTCTAACTTGTTCCCTAATAAAGAGAAGAAATAAAAAGGAGAGCATCAATTTTAACGTGCCATTTGCATTTTCTCATATTCTTGCCATAATTGCATCAACTTTAGCATGGAATGGCTGCAAATTAGCCCAAACAATTTCTACTACTCCCTCCCACTATGATATTTATAAGAAGAATTCTCTATGCTCTACTAGTTTTGATACTGAATGTTGTAATATATGCTTTAGTTGGGATTATGTCAACATTGCCTTTTATGAAAGTTATCATCATTTTAGTGGGCATAATATTTATTTCCAACCGTTTGTCCATTAACACTCTTAAAGTTAGTCTCCTATTAATTTGGACCTTGAAATATAAAGGTCATATAAGTTGTTTCATAACCTTAGCTAGCTTTTCTAACACCAACTTTTTTATAATTTCTAGTCTTGTTGCCAATACTAACACCCTGCTTTCTAATTTGTCATGAGTGGTTTCACCTTCTTTGCACTCAATTTGCCTAATGAAGCTGAAAGCTTTATGGAAGAGACAGTATACAAAACTTGAATATGAATTTCCCTAATCATATTGAATTCATTGGAATCTTCATCCTGGCTCTCAAAACGAGCTGACTTCTTATGAAATATAAGATTCTATTTTTTCTTATCTTAAATTTTACAAATAACTTCTACCCTTCCCTTTTCGTTTTTTGGATTAATAATACTTTTATCAGAGAAATTAGGTTTTACATGAGATGATTTTCTTAAAGTTGGCTTCTCGTTCAATGTTGACTTATCTTTCTCAATCTTAACAATGGATCTTTGTCATTGAAGTTGTCTTTTTTGAGTTTAAGTTAAGGGTATCAAATTATTTAGATGTCTTACTTGCTACCAATATCGAGTTTATGACACTCGTGACGGCACTACAATTCTAAGTTTTCTACGTTGATAACTTAGAATTAGAGGTTCATTCCTTTACCTATAAACTTAGGAGAATTTTGCATGGTAATTTTTCCTTAAATTTTCTACCTTCTTTTGGATCATAAAAATTTATTATCCCTAATTCCTAAAGTTAGTAATATTATTATTATGAAAAACAATCCATGTTCTTGAATTTGATGCCAATGATGAATGATCCTCCATAATTTTCAACTTCTTTTAACATCTAACAATAAGTATAAGTCGAATTTAGTGTCCTTAATGATTTCCACTGGGAATTTAGTGTCCTTAGTGTCCTTGTCTATTGGGAATTTGGAGCCTAACTACATGTCTTTCATTACCACTATCTATTCAAGGAGGCCCCATAAAAATATCCTCTCTCATATGAAGAGGGACGTATATTTGATCTATCGACGATTTAGCTAGAAGGCAGCTGCATTCTCCAACATCCATTGATTAGGAGCATAATGCTCCTAATTCCTTCAGTGATTTGCTTTACTGAAGTGGGTAAATTCTACCCAGAAATTTGTATTAAAGTGCCAAACAACTTTTTAAACTTCTCTATCAATATTTTGATTGCATCAACCATAGAGGCCATATTAGAGTTCAATTTTGAAACTTTTTTTTGTATAAACAACGTCGTTTAGTTGCGGTGATTTTAAATTCTTGTTAGTAGGAAAGTTAGCTGAAGGTGAGGTTACTTTCTCAAGATTTTCTACCATCTGGTAAACAGAGACTTTATTCCCTACAGTAGTAGGGACTTCTCCCTTTAAGGCTGAACGCAAAGTAATTTCTTTGCTATTCTGTGTTCTTGACATCATAGTCTGATTAGGGTGTTTAATGGTTTGGTATTAACATAGAATTAGAGCGTGCTATGGAGGAATTTGTGCATAACTTTTACCAATGACATGAATGGGCAAAAAACATAGAAAATAGAATTATAAGCTACCAAAATGCTAAAATGTGATGAAATGAAATTTGAAATGAGGAAAATAATTGACTATTTCAAAATGAAATTAGAAACTATAAAAGAGCATTTGATATAATAGAGGAGGATTTGTTATTAGACCCATTTCTAGAGTCCAACTCTAGAATTATAAAACGTGAGCGTATTTTCCTGTGGGGTTATTTCAATGAAATCTCCTTAACTATCATCGGTTCATCTTAATGCTCTGATACCATAAGCGTTGGACACCTCGCTCTTGCGAGACATGCGGCCGATGTTCTAGGTGGGAGCCCACACCAATCAGACGCCCGAAGCACAACTTAGACTTCGTTAGAACAATTGTAGCTCTATGTCTCTAGTTTATTTTAAAATAAAAACCATCTCATTCCAAGCTCTATAGGTCAAGATATGATTAAAATACCGAAGTATATTCATAACCAATTCATGCTCTTCTAACCGATTCCCTCAACTTCTTTCCATCAATGTTTTTCGATTTAACACCAAAGGCTATGAATATTTATAGAAATGGAGGAATGTGTTAGGAATCTATTGGTTCAAGAATCACTTCATTTAGACGTCGGATGATGAAGTTATGACTAAAAGAATCAAACATGTTCAGAGTTGGAAAACCCTTCGGATGGCGAAACATTGGTGAAGTTATGAGGTGCGGTTTTGCAATGTAAAGAAAGCTAAAAATAACTTAATATGTTTGAAATAGGTTGATTGATTTTTCTGGAGATTGATTTTTGTTATGTCGTGATTATTTGTCGTGTCTTCCATTCTTATAATGCTGGTGAATATATAATCCTCTCACCCTTAAGTAGTTTTTGTTATGGTTGCAACTTGCTTACATTTTAGCTACCCACTTGCCACTATTTCCTTAACTTCCATGTTCTAGACTTCTTATAACTACTTAACTTCCAGCCTACTCAATCATGTTTCTATCAACTGCCTTCCACCATTTTCTCATCTTCCACATTCCAGGTAGCTACATTCCTACACTATTTTTTAAAGCACGTGTCAATTGTGTATCAATTGTCTAAAATTCTTGAATCTTTAACTTCTTAACTAATTCTTATAGGCATGAACTCTCTAGCCAAATGACTTCTAAAACTTCTAGTATTTGTCCTCCTTTCACTTGTGGGCCAAGTGAACTAAATTATGTTTAGGCTATCGAGAATAGTTTTTAAAACTAAACTGTTTATGTGATAGTTGGTCAAACCAAATGATGGTCCTAGGAATTTAATGCTAAATATAATTTAGTACCATTTTTATTTATATAATTCCACGGTTGATTATGAAAGTGATTAATAAATTTCATGTTATGTTTAATGTCATGTAGTTTTATTCTTCTTATATGAGCTCCCGTGGATTTTAGTTTGGAATGTCTATCATTCTTGACAAATTTATACATAACACGAAACAATTATCCAGAAAGCAGACATTCAAATTTATTTTCAGGGAAAAGTGGGGTTGACACTTTAAGTATCAAATTCATAGATAGTGCATCATTAATCAGTATTTAATTCTTAACAGTAAAATTGCAATTGGAACGAGAATCATAAATGTTCGCGCATCTAACTACTGGCGCATCCTATCAAGGCCTACCCGCAGCACGCTTCGAAGAGAAAGCAGCAACAGATTACGCCGAGACTGCCAATGTAAGAACAAACTTTACGAATTAGAGCCGAGAAGGATGAATTTGAAGCAGATTAACCAATTGTTTTAAGCAACAAGTTGAAGCAAGTTAACCAAAAGAATAATTAAAAAAAAAAGTTCAAATCAATGGATCCTGCAGGATTTTGTTAACCGAATGACAGGATTTTTATCTTATTAACGAACAAGTAGAATGCCCATTTCACATAGGCTTTTAATCCCTTGCTTCTTATGCGGGGACCATATTTCCCTTACCTCACAATCAGTGTTAAAATTAAAAATGTCAAATGACTTGCTCTAACTGATTTTCCAAGTTTGTATAACTTACAAGTCAGCTCAAAGTAATTACTTGCTTTCAGATTTGCTGTCTGTTGAACCTGAATACTATCTTTTGGTTGGTAGCTTCCCTGTTCTGTATTCTAAAAAAAGTCTCTCAAGGAATGTCTATAATCAAATGATGCAGTTGATTACTTCAGGCACTGCTCTCTGATTTCGGTAATGATGCACCCTAGCAAAAACTTAATTCTGTAAGATTGTGTCCAATCAGCTAGCTAATGTGTAGCTCTTTAACGATTGCACTCATTGTCTCATTATTAGTTTTTAAGAGCAGAATTCCCACTTTTGTCAATATTTCCGCAAGTTATCAGGGCGAAACTTCAAATCCAAGGTAAACACTGGAAGCTCAATGGTACAAAAGAAGCACTACTTGCAGCAATTGTGGTAGGAGTTTCTAGGAAAATGAGTATACGAATCACATACCAGCCCTTAAGGAAAGATAAGCAACCATCATCCCCTTGCCTGTCATCGGAAGGAGGAGGTGGCGGTGGCGGGGGTGCCGGAGGAGGGACACCTGCATTGAAGTAGCCCTGATAGCTAGGAGGAGGTGGTGGAGCAAAACCTGGAGGAGGATAGTCTGGCGGTGGGGGCCCTAATTAAATTTGCAGCAAAATGTGTACAACGTCGCATAAATGAATGAATGGAACGATAACTTTAAATAACTAAAAAGGAAAAAGAACAAAAAAAAGTAGGCTCCAAGTGAATCCAGAAAACCGTAATTTTGACATGGAAGAAAAGAAAGTCCTCGCTGAAAAGGAAATAATAATTAAAAAAAACGAAGGTGATAGTTTTGGGGACTTGCCTGGTGGTGGTGGTGGTGCTGGTGCTGGTGCCGGTGGTGGTGGTGGTGGTGGGTAATCGGGATCAAGACGCTGGTAACTCATTTGGCCTGAGAAATAGGCCGCTGAAAACGAATCAGCGGAAGAGCCTGGGGCTATAGATGGATTTAATGGCGAAGCGGGGAGCACAGATATATGGTTAGTTGTAGCGGGAAGTTCAAAGACCTCCAACTAACTTTCAAGGTCCTAACACTCTTTTAAGTCATCTCGTATAATTGTTTTCTGCCTAATTGTCCTAACCAGATTGATTTTGGGTATATCATATTCTTCTTTTGTTTTTAAGATTCAATTATTTTAAGACCAGCAAAGGCCTACATAACCAAGTGTAACAAACCAGTGAGATCCTTGCCCTATAAGAAAAGAACAACATTGTTTAAGCAAGTAAATGGTTTGAAAGAGGGTAAAAAGCGTTTCCCACCTGGGACTCGGGATGCACGCGTACCTAACCAATGTGGAACTCACTAAACCATATCCGAATCCGCTATTCCTCGCTTCTCTCATCTTAACGACAGCAACCGGTCAACACGATGTAAGCTGTTTCATATTTTACGTTTCCACACAATTCTTCGTACCGAAGGAAATCGAGCCGCTTTAATTAGAACGCCAACCATCGGCCTGTCTATATATAATCACTTCCAATCTCTTCTCATTCAAACATCTGATTGTCCATACACAATCACATCCAGTATCTTCTCACACCATCAGACAACAGCAAAATTTGCGTTTCCTAGCATTTAGTTCTACCACTTCCGTGTCAAAGATGACAGGAACTTCTCCAGAGACGCATACCCCTGAAGTCCCCTCCTCAGAGAGAGTTGCAGAGCCTCGTCAACCAACGAGCTCCTCATCCCCAGCAACGGAGGAGGAATCCAAGAAATGGGGAACCCATATCATGGGGCCTCCGGCAGCTCCAGCTGTCCACCCCGACAACCAAAAGGCAGCTTCTTGGAACGCCGGTCAACACCAGCAAGTTTATCAACAACCCTACGTTGTTTACTCTCCTGTAGACAAACCCAACAGCAATCCTTTGCAGCCTGTGATCCATCTATTCGATACATGGAGCAGAAAGGCCGAGAACATCGCTCGGAACATCTGGCACAATCGTAAGTTGAATTATTGCCTCCTGTAATTATTAAAATCGTGATCATGATTTTAATTAAATAGCGGTTCATGTATGCTCTGTTTTTTGAAATTCGTAATTTCAGTGAAAACTGGGACATCAGTGTCAGAAGCTGCTTGGGGGAAGGTGAACCTAACGGCGAAAGCAATATCAGAGGGTGGTTTTGAGTCTCTGTTCAAGCAGTCTTTTGAAACTGAACCTAACGAGAGGCTTAAAAAGTCATTTGCTTGTTATCTTTCAACAACCACTGGTCCTGTAGCGGGAACCCTCTACTTATCGACCGCTCGGGTGGCTTTCTGCAGCGACCGTCCTTTGTCCTTCACTGCACCATCAGGCCAGGTGGCTTGGAGCTACTATAAGGTAAATTTAATTCAAGAACACACACATAACGCTAACGTGATTTAGTGATATTTGTGGGTTTCTTAATAATTGAAGGATAGCTTAGACATGGGGTTTAGATCAAAGGCTGATTTTCCTTGTTCTATGTACTGGCTTCAGCTAAGTGCTCGGGAATTTCAGTACATGATGAGTTCGTGGGTTTAATTAACATAAGATTTTATGGAAAGTTGGAACTAGCGATATGGTTTGTCATTAGGAGATTTTGCAAGTTGCATATGCCCCATCGAGAGGAACTTGTAACAATTAACCAAAACAGTCGTCGGTCGTCTGCTTGGTTATGTCATTCTAGATTGTAATTGAAAAATTCAAATGTGTTTCACAGGTTATGCTACCGTTGGATAAAATAGGAACAGTTAATCCTGTGGTGATGAGAGAAAATCCATCGGAGAAGTACATTCAGATAGACACCGTTGACGGTCATAACTTCTGGTTTATGGGATTTGTTAACTTCGAGAAAGCATCGGATCATCTCTTGGGCACAATTTCCAATTTCAGGGCTACCGGAAGTGCAAACTATTGAATCATCGATGGAGCATCTGCGTGACGGTTTTTTCACATTGTGATGATCTGACACTGTCCTCATATTTTGCGGTAGATGGCGTTTCTCTATTGGTGTTTTACTCTGCGTGGACAAGTTTTTTGTTTCTTTGGTTGTCAGTGCCGGTAGTAGTTTTTTATTTTCTCCCTATTGGAACACCTGTGGTATATGATTGTTTTAAAAGATCTAAACTGTTTTTGTATATATATATGTAAGGGGGAAAGGATTATAAGGAGGTATAGCTATCAAGTATGTTTAACAACAGTGAGGAGGCAATCCAAAGAGGGGCGTTAGACCTGATAAGCTTAAACTAGCTAGATTAGTAGCAAAATGATTTTAATTATTCTGAATAAACATTTAAGTTACAGGACCAATTTATAATAGCAATAAGCTTAAAAGAAACTCGACTGGAAACAAAACAATATATGTTCTCATGGTCAGCGGAGTCGATTTCCAAACTAATTATCTTTATGCCCTGTGTGGCGATTCAATCAAAGAGCTTTTCACTGCTTTAATGATTCTCTATAAAGAGATGTTGGTTCTGCCGGATTCTGGCAGGACGAAACGCTGCCGTTTGGATTAATGAGTTGGAAACTTATGTTGATGGATTCGGTGTGAAGATACCTGCAAAACAAAGAAGGCTGGTCGGGGGTTGTGTCCCGATTAGCCCCTCCGACGCTCAAGTAAATCTTTTTGTGAAGGTGAGGTTGATCAAATCAGAGAAAACAACTAGGTTATGAGTTTCGTACCTCTGTTATGAGAATAATACCTTTTATATGGTTTTTCAGCTAGGTTTAGGTCTTTACGTATCTGCATGGGAGA
>JANITW010000001.1:9919869-9932148 GCA_027564335.1 Erythroxylum williamsii | reverse complement strand
AAAGAAAATCTACCTCAGGATATGTATTCGTACTAAACCATGGAGCAATATCATGGAAAAGTAAGAAACAATCTTGCGTTGCATTATCCACAATGGAAGCTAAATTTATAACATTCTTAACTGCAGTACAAGAGGCTGTGTGGTTTTATCGATTCTTAGTGCATTTGGGAGTCACTGAAAGCGAAATTAATCCAGTGACCATCAACTGTGATAGTCATGCTGTAATCGTTTATACCAAAGACCCCAAATTTTATTGTAAGACAAAGTACATAGATACTAAGTATAATTATTTGAAAGATATAACTGCACGAAGAGAAGTGAACATGAGATATATATCTACGCGAGATATAATAGCAGACCCAATGACAAAGCCAATTTCTAGAGATGTCCATTGGGCATGTAAAATCATTAGGACTACGTAGATGTTGAAATGTACTAATAAACATTTCGCTATATATGTTCACTCAATCAAATGTCATATGTTTGAATATAATGCATGATGAAGATTATACATTGTGTATCATTTGATTCATGAATATATGTGTTTGTGTATAAATATTTTTTTGGATGAATCATAATTATATGAGATAGATTATTTATTGGCCTTCTCACACAGGAAATCACCTTTAGTGTTTTATGCTCATTAGAGATGAGGCATGCTTAAAGTTTATTATCTAGGTAATAATTAAGAGCGAGAAACTTAAACCATAAATGCCACAAAGAAATTGGTTCAACGTGATTTGTTAATCACTATTTCTGCCTTACGCTGCCAAATGTGAGTTCTGAATAAATTTTTTGAGTAGATGACTAAACTCAAGTTAAACATTAAATATATTTGAACTATCATCTATACAGTATTTTTTGAATGAAAGATGTTCAAGTTAAATAAAATGGGTAAATACCGTAGCACGTGACTCATACCATGTGTGCACAACTGACCATAAAAAAGGGATTAATATAAGTTGCAAGATCTCATCTTACATTGTGTGAGACCCTTGAGGTTAAAAAGAATATCACCATATACCCTTATGACTCTTGTTTCATTCTTAATAATTGAATTTAAGGTTTGCTACTTTAGGTTATTGCCAAAAGATCACGAAAGATGCGATCCTATGGAATAATTCTAGGAAAGCAAATTAAATTTAATTCAAAAGAGAATTGAAAACAGAGGAATGTCATTTAATTTAGATCATTGACTCGCATGAAAAGTATTCATAGATGGCAATCGTCTCTTTAGTAGAGAACTTGAATACAGTCATGACTCAAGAAACTAAATGAGATCAAAGGAAAAATGCAAATGCGAGATATGACCTAGGGTATAGCATACAATCTCTGCTCAATGACTCCTAAGTCCTCGGATCAATTTGTTAAATCGAGATGTCATATACTCCTAACAGATATATGTCAATGTGCTCTCGTCGTATGCTGGTCACACCGGTTATTGAACAAGTATGAGTACTGCAGAGTTTTGTTTTAAACCCATCATGTGTGAGTGGGAGATGATGACTTTTACACCCATGATGGGTCTAATAGTCTATCATGCATGAATAACTACCAACGGTAGTTATTCACCTAAAGATATATAAAGGCAATGTATGAAACAGAGAGACATATCTTTTGAGGATATTGGCTTTCATACGGGAGAGAATTCTGCAGTGGAAAAACAAGAGACACAAAGTTCTTTAATCGGTGGAATCATAACAGGATCCAAGTATGTGATTTCTGTTTTTATCCATGCATATACAATTGATTCTGTGGTATATGATCTGTTCATATGGTTCTAACACTAAGGCTGATCTTAATACAGAATCCAACAAGCTAGATAAGATTCTTAGTTAATAGAGAACCTAACATAAGAGTTTCTCTAAGAACAAAGATGAAGAAAGCTCTCCAAATGTTTTTTATTTAACAATAATTATAAGTTGTTTCCATTATGATAATAACCATACATTTTATAGGCTTAAGCCTTAGAACTAGAATCCTAAAAGGAAATAATAATCTAGAAATAATCTAATTATTCATTAATAAATAACTTTGAAATACAAAATTCCATATGTCAACATAAATATGAAATTTTAAACAAAATATCAAACCTAATTATAGAGCCCTAGAAGAGAATGACAACTGGAAATAATAAGCCTAACTAATTAAAATATATGTACAATAGTTATATTAGAGATAACCAGTGCTAATTTTACTTAGTAGACGAATGAAATACGAGTTTGGCATCGGTTATAAGTTAAACTCTAACACTAGCTTGTTTTTTGAAATTCTAGCCTACAAAGCTACTCAAAAGAACAAATTCTATTTGTTTTTTAGTCCTGTGCCAGTTATGTTCTATAACTACAACCTCCAACTTATTTTTATGCTTAACTTAGACCTCTGACAAACTTTCTAGCCCCTCTTCATGCCTTGGACTCACTTTCTTTCTTAATGACTAACTGAGTTACCCGTGCGGGCATCTTCATGCCTCTACTGTATAGAAACGTATGTAGCTCAAATGCTAGATTCTCATGACAAACTCACAACTAAAAACATAAACTTAGGCATGACTTTAAATACCTTTTTTTTGGTAAAAGATTGAAGCTCTTCGATCTTTCCTATATAGATGATCTCTTGTTCTTCTAAAAAGATAGTACTAATTAACTCAAAATACTGATTGATTTCTTGAGCAAGTTCAACAAGATGTCAGGACTAACTGTTAATCATTCTAGTTCCTTCTATGTCTTTATAGGTAATTCATAAGCATCAAGCTTTTGTAATTTCCACTCAAGTACCTTAAGATCTCTATCTCTGCAACGTAATAATAGGGATTTCTAACGTTTATATGATGCAATTTATAAAAGAATTGGTAATTGGAGTAACAATTATTTAACTCATGTAAGGATCATCACAAATTTATGTTAGTGTTCCAACTTACCTCTCCCTATGAGCCAAATCAAAGCTATTGAAATGCTACTAAAGAATTTTCTTTGGACTAGGAATGGAGATGACTTCTCAAAAGCAAAAGTTAGTTGTTCATAAATTTACACCATGGAAGAGGAACACGGGGGGTCGGGGGTCGGGGGTCGTCTAAGAAGCAAATCCATAAGGAATATGTTGCTTGGAAAAAACGATCTAGAAACTCCTTAATAATCAATAGTCACTATGTATGCATAGGATCATTCCCTAATCTTGAATGGGGTAAATTGGAAAATACAACCTACAAGCACTATCTTATGGACACTTAAACAAATACTCAAGCTCAGGAACAAAATGAAATGTTATATTGGAGTCAAAACTGGAAATGGAGCAAAAAGTTTAATACGTTATGATAACTGATATTCCCAGTGACCCCTGATCAGTTTACCAAATGCCAACTCCTTGATGAACTCAATACCTGAGAATTATAAAGTGGTAACCATCATACAAGGGAACACATGATGTTGGCCTCCCCTTAACTCTAAAAGCATTAAATACCGCCATCAACTCATTACCAACATATTTGTCAAATTTGTTAGCTAAAGACAAATTCGTCTACTTGAAACATAAATTAGGTAATTTCGCTAATCAACATTGTTAGAATATACTAGCAAAAATTATAAAAAATGGTTCATTGGAGAAACAAAGTTGTATAGTAGGGATAAGACGAAGCTTTCATAACCAATTAGCACTACGTGTTCTCTCCGCAACTTCGAATCTAAATTCCAAGAACATGTATTTTTCAAGTGCCAATTCTTAGTTCACTTATGGATTAGAATCCAGGCTCTACTCAGTAGGAATTGTATGCATATTCAAAGATGGAAATTATCTCATGAGTTGCTAATATTTGATGTTAATTATGTTCAGCAAAAAGACCTAAATACGTATTGACTATAATCTTATTTGCTCTTGAAGGCTTTTCAATACA
Source organism: Erythroxylum williamsii (assembly GCA_027564335.1). NCBI lineage: Eukaryota > Viridiplantae > Streptophyta > Magnoliopsida > Malpighiales > Erythroxylaceae > Erythroxylum > Erythroxylum williamsii. The sequence goes on along the minus strand of JANITW010000001.1, from coordinate 9,928,259 downwards.
ATTTTCTTTAAATTCCAAAACAAAAATAATAATAATTAACGTATAAGTATTATTGACTTATTGTATTGAATTGGTCGACAAAACCTGTTTTTAACGCCTGGATTCGTCTTTGGGTATCTGAGTATAAATTTCAAGTTTACAAAAGAAAACTGCAAGAGCTTCAATTCAAAAAGATTATCGACGCCCCTCTCCTTTATAATGTATGGAAAACTAATGGTGAAGTCAAATTTACCAGAACGTGTATTGAAGCATAAATACATAGGTTTTTGGAGCAGATCATTGCCAGTATATTATTCTTCCTGCTTACGCCCTTGCCACTCAGCTGACCGATTTTAGTTGCGCCGATAACAATGCAAAACTAAAGTAGCACCAAAATTACATGAAAGGAAAAAAATGGGGTGGAATAAAAAAGTAAATTAATAACCCATCTGTCACAGATTTCATGGTCACTCCACTAAGAAAACCTTTCTAAAGGCACAAATGAAGAAGAAATATGATAATCAGAATAAGAAAAAAAGATGATCGGAATTCAGGGGAAGCCATTAAAGGATCTATCAAAGTGGAGAAGCTGACCATTGCATTTGGGACAATCTTCTACTTGTTTTGGGACCATAAAGTACATTAGACAGCTCTTGCAACCAGCCACAATCAACACATGATCTTTTTTATCTAACCTGTGAGGCTCTCTTGTGGAAGAAGCAGAGGACTTTGATGACGACTCCTCACTGTCGTATGAGCTGTCATCTTGTGAATAGAAATCCCCATTGTCTTCTTGTGTTATCCTCGGGTCTTCTTTGGCTTTCATGCCATTTCTCCAGTTTATGTAGTAAATCTCCCCTGTCTGCCAATACACACAACTCCATATAAGCTACCAGACTAATCTTCCATTTTTAGCAGCCACTGGAAATAATTTTAACCTAGAGGAACAAGCAATGACTATTATTACCCTAGAAAACAAATTTCTTTCAGTTCCACATCTACAAAGAAAGAGGTAAAGAATCTTTGCTTTCTTTTTCTTGGACAAAATTTACTCTTCAACAACAGACAACACAAGCCCATGAAAGTATAAGGACACTGCTTTCCTCTGTTTCCATAGTTCTTAACGACTCCAATTACAATGGAAAGGAAAATGATTACATCTTTGATCAAACCCAGACACAAATTTTCATGTACAACTGTAAAAATTGAAAAAAAAACAAAACAAAAAGGAAGTTCTGTTTGAGGTTTCGGTGGTGGGCAAGTCAGTTCTTAATCTTAAGGTACGGGAGGGAGAACTATATGGAGAGCAGCAAGCATTGATTACAAGGCAGTAAGGGGACGACAATAAAAGGGGTAAAAGAAAAACCCAAAAAGCAACAAAGAAAAACCAAATCCACAATGTGGATCTGCATTAAATGCAACTATTAACGTAAGACAAAGGGACTCAATAAAATCTGAAAGTCACCGTCGGAGTGATCCCTTATTAATAGCAACAATACCAACAGACCTTCAAATCAAGGCATTGTTCCCAGTGATAAGGAAGAGAGAGATGCGAATTAAGCTCGACGGTGGTGTCAGAGTTTGGTGCTCGAATGTGCTCAGCAGGTAACGACGCATCTACATCATCGGAGCTCGACGACCTCTCCGTAACCGAACCTCCCAAAACACCGCTACTTGGGTGGTTGTTTAGAGAACAGTTCTGGAGAGACCTCTCCAGAGATGCAGTTATGGTGGCCATGTTTGAAGCTGACATCTACAGTCTACTAATACCCTCGTTCCCTAACATCCACCCACAACATTTAGAAAGATCAATAATACTTCAGTCCTAAACACAGGAGATGAAGAAGAAGGAATAAAATTAAAAGAGAGAGATTGGGTGAGCAATAGCGTAAGTGAAAGCGTGAGAAGTTTGTGGGACGCGCGTGGGAATAATGCAGAGAAACCTGAGTGGACCCCGAGAACTGTTGGGGAGCAGAGAATCACTGCGGGATTCAGTTTGTCTTGCGTCCACAAATGAAGCTATCATGGATGTATAGAAAATGGAGAGGAGAAGTAGAAACGCGATTGCCCAAAGGAATGCCGGAACTTTGTTTCACAGTTTTGTTTTGCAAAAGGAAAAGTTACTTCCTTGCTCGTCTAAATTTGAAAGCTAGTGAAAGGCATTGATTTGCTTATACTCAAAAACATCAACACTGATGAAAATAAGAAAGAGTCAGAAAAAAGAAAATAGCTTTAACGTTGGTGATGGTTACGAATATTGGCAGCAAGGATTTTACCCATCGTGGGAATCTATTCTTTTGAGTCATTCTTCTGCCCGCTGGGATGTCCGTATTACTTATCCTTTTCTATATTTCTCTTTTGAAAATGCAAAGTCTTGTTATGACTCGGACACGCACACGCTTACAGCTAATATTAAAATTAATATTTGTCAATATCTCTTCCCCCCACACCCACAGTTTGGTAAAGGGAAACATCCGTTAGTGGCCTCATCGTACATCTCTTGCTTTTTTGCATATTTGTTTAGTTTAAGGGAGGAGCTGCCACTATTCTACCAGACACACCTGCTTGCAAGCCACTAATTATGGAAAAGCTTTAGGATTTGCACTCATTTACATGCTCCTTTCCTAGTTGAAATATATGCCTTATCATGAAATAAAAGATTAATTAATTGATAGGCCTATTTGAACTTAGCAACTATATGCCTGCAAAATTCTTAGTTTAAGTTTTTTGATTGATCACACGTCTAATGTCAACATGTGCATTACAATTGGTTTTGTACTTAAATAAATGAAGGTGATGTGGCCACTAGTGGGGAGGATTCTCATCAAAGTAGAAGGATATTAAATGTGAATTTGTGAATTACGAATTACTTGAAATGATTAATCTATTGTCGTTTTGTGGACAATAATTGATATAGGTAGAGTCTTTGGGTTTAAGACGAGTATTATACTGGTGGATAGCCTGGTTGGTTAACCGCATATAAAAACATAATCAATCTAAACTATTTGGATCATGGTTGGAAACCTGGCATTGAATCGGGGATCGCATTTTGTCTTGGGTGCCCACCAGGACAGAAACTCGTAAGAGGTTCTTGAAGAATCCAACTTTTACTGGATTCCTTTGATTACTTGGTAGAAAATTGCATATTGTCAAGGAAAGAAATGGGGAATAGGGTAGATCTTCCTTCCTCGTGTTGTTCTAACTTCTCATAGAAACTTATGCTGGGAAATTTGATTGCATCCAATCCGGCGCATGACAAAATAGATATGGATTTTTTTTGTTTGAATTTTTGAAACCAAGATTACTAAAATTCTATAAAATAGTTAACACATGAATCATGATAAAATGTGAATTTTAATTCGTATCTTATTTCGAAGCTTGATCATTTTGTTTTCATATCCCTTGAACAGTTCCTTAAACTGATTCTTCTCAATCACCGTAGCTGAACATTTATCTAGCCTTTAACGATATCTACATAATGAGTTGAGAAAATTTAATAATTTTAATTGAAATTAGATTATAATTTCAATTAAACTTTAATTTTAATTACTAATCATTCTAATTAAATATCAATTATGTCAAAATAAGATTCAATATCTTTTCATATTGATCCTTATTTATTAAATATCTTATACTTAATCATAAAGTTTATCAAACTTTACAATCAAATCCATTTTGATTAAAATATCTTTACTCTCTTTAACCTGTTCTTTATATATGATCCATTAGATTCTTAACTATGTTTACAATAGATACAAATTATAACCCTAAATTATATTTAAGATTAGATAAATCAAACTCCTTTAATTTATCTTTAATTCTCTAATTAAGCAATTTATATTCATAGATTAATATTGACGGCTACCATCACATCATAAACACCAAAATATTTAAAAATGTCAAAGTAGTTTTGACTAATTTTTTTATACATGATTTTTTGTATAATTTAATCTTTTTATCATACAATGTTAAGATTATATATAAAACGCGGAATTAATGTCTACTCTATTTTGGGTCCAATCATATTAATTCTCTACCATTAGCTATTAATTTAGTTAATGACATTTATAAACTATTTACAAAATGTCATTCCCTTGGTCAAGGATTTTCCGAATCAATACTAATCGAGAACAATAAAATATTCTTCCTAATTATTTTAGGGTGATTAATCATATCTTGATCACTTAACTACCTCCATATAATTTATACTACATCCAATGACTACCAATTGAACTACTTATGATTAGAGTAGGTTATAAGTAGTATTAAAATATAGTGATCTCTATATAAGATAACTTTGGAGATCTCAAGTCAAAAGATTACTCATACAATCATCACAATGAGAATTTTCATAAACATACAAGTAATATTCCAGATAGATTTCTCATATGGAGTTAGTTCAATGAACTTTTTCTCTATTAAGCACCTACATATATGTTTAAGTATCTTCATACTTTAGTTTATAAGATCGACTACTTCCTTCATAAAGAAAAACGTAGCATGTGTTGATCCTTTTACGTTCTATTGTTCAATCTTAATAGAATAATGACTAGTAATAATTTAGGGATAATACATAAATGCAATATAAATCTCGTAATTATAATCTCATTATAATTTCATTTGCAATGCATAATTATCCAATGAATTTTGTCATACACATCTAAATATGTACAAGATAAAGAAAGCTTTTAAATTTTTTACCATTAAACTACAACTAAATGATTTTTTGTAGGGCATAAAATAACATTTTCTCACTTACACTAAGTCAATCATTTAAGCATGTTATACCATATCACCATATGAAGATTACGCTATTACTGGGATAATGGTTTAACAAGAGAAATTCATAAGATTCTCTATATTGAGCACTTGATTAAATTTGACAACTTTCAACTTAATCGTCATCATAATAATTGCCTAAATACATACTTGGATCTTTAATGTGACCTTAGCTCCTTTTGTATGCCTAAAGGCTCTACTATTCTACAATACATTATTATCTTAAGCACTGCAAAAACTATATCAAGTTCAATAAAGAAATTATTGATCCAAATAATCATTTCTACTATATGAAAAATATATTACGGCTTATACAAGAACCATTGATATATTGTAAGCTTTCTAATCATAAAATGATAATGTTCCAAGTAAAATAGATCTTAGTTATAATTTATTTCTACAGTTGAGATCTATACGACCTTGAACTTAGAAATCAACTCATATATATAGAATAATAAATATCTTTAATATTTCATAAGTATTAGATATCTCAAATACTAAATCTTTAGTACATTATCTATATACTTAGACTTAGGATAAATAAACAAATTCCAATCTATCTCTATAGATCTAATTCCTAGAATTAAGTTGTTACCTTTTCATATCCAACAAGATTTGTTCTTAGACAATTATATTTTCAACAATTGAAAATTAGAATTGTTTCTCTCTATGAGCAATATGTCTATACATACTTTCACTGAAGAGGATAACTGTACTCCCACTAACTTCCTTTTAGACATAATGAATTCATAATCATCTCTAAAACAAACTCTTTGAATTCATCATGAAAGTAAAGCTTTCAATGACTCGTAGCCTTTTAACTATGCGTCAAATGTATCAACAAAGGAACTAGTTCCATTTGGATGTAATATCATGAGATTCAAACTTTTGAAAATTTATCTTACTCTCACTTTATCTTGAGAACCATTCTTTTATAAATATACATTGAATCAAACAATTTGTTCAATAGGTTTATAAGATTATATCCAACATTTTGGATATCTCATAACCTTTTATTACCCAGTTTATTTCTAAACTTAATGGATAATATTAAATCTTGCTAATTGATCTAATTAAAATGATTGAAGATAAGTCATTGTACTAGACATTGCTATGGAAGAAATAAATATTACACTATAAAATATCTCATAATGTATATTCCTTTTACATAAAACCATGCTTCTATGAAATTTTATTATGAAGGTATTTACCAAAGAATCTCATTCCTTATAGATAACTGAAAATGTAAAATTTGCTACAACGATCTCATCAAAGTTATTCAATATTCTTAATTCTTAAATTCTACTTAGATTTAACAATTTAAACTTTTCAAAATTTAAATCAAAATTTCATTTAACTCATATGACTATAGCATATAAAGTGATTAGTAAGATAATGAAACATAAGAAGGGATGCACAACTATGTATCTGGTTATATAAGTTCCTTAGGTCATGCAAAATCACGAATTATGATGATTTTAGCTTATACAAAGTCAAGTATATGCTTGTGTATCTCTCAAAAATCCTAAATTACTATAAACAAATGTTATCAAAGGCAAAATAGGCGAGCAAACATTCAGAAGCAATTATAGAGGCAGATATCATTCAGCAGGGACGATTTTGATTCAGAAAAGAGGAAAAACAATTAATTTAGGGCTACAATTATAATTTAACAATTAAAATAGTTTAATGTGTTGATTACAATATTTCTAATTTTAAATTTTGATATCAATTAGTTTGTTTGTTGATTTTCTAATTAAATTTGCTTATTTGTTTATTTATTTATGTGTGTTAGTTTATTAATTATTTCTAGTGTTTAATTTTTTGTAGTTAGTTAGTTTTTTCAATTAATAATTTAGTGAGCGTAATCAAATTTAAATGTAGGGAAGCCAACATCGAAAATCTTCTTGACCCTATGCAACATACTTAGCTTGAGAAGTACTATATGATAAAAGGTAAAACATTTAATAAGAAATGAAGACAAAGCATGGTTGTGGTTTGACAACTAGAGTGACAAAGATCCCCTAAAATAATCCACTTAATATACATATTAAATCCCAAGTCCAATGTAAAGTAGTAAGGGAAAGTGAATGTATATTTAGTCTCAGGGCTTTAATAATATGTGAAAGGCATTGCTTAACTATAGACCAAGGTAGAATATGGAGGATAAGATAACATGGGCAAGAAACCCCTCAAGACAGTTTAGCAATAAAACATATTACTATATTTTTAACACAACCGTCACCTAAAATGCATTGGTACAATCTGTTATAGTTTAAAGGGAATACTCTTAAAGTTTCTTTTATTATGTTGTTATCCATCAAATAGGCTAAGAACACTTGACAAGCTCAAGGGCATGCCAAGCTCAAGTCTCTTATGCATTTTTTGTGATATTGAAAAGGAAACAAGTGACCACTTACTCTTTCAACACCTATTCTCTAGAGAAATTTAGAGGAGAATAGAAAACACATGGAATCACCAACGTAAGGAAGAGAACTAGGAGAACATAATAAGACTATCCTCAACTATAGAAGATCACACTTTTCAACCTAACATTATACGCAGGAACGTATGTTATATAAAGAGAAAGAAACCAAAAGATGTTTAAATGAAAATACTTAGATGTTAACACACTTTATCTAAGCACATTGACCAAGATTAAGAAAAGCATCCAAACCAATCTTATAGTGATAAAGTTTATAAGAAGTGTGGCTATAAGATGTGGCTTATAAAGTGGATGAGATAGAACCATAGATGACACTAATATGAAACCAAAGGACAAATTACTAAAAAAAGGAGCTAGTAATTAGATAAGTAAGGAAAGGTAATAATAAGAGATGGAAAATTCAAACACCAAGTAAACATATGCATTTTGAGAAATGGAAGAAGATACAAGAAGCTATTAAGATATATTGATTAAGTCTCCTTTCTTAAGATTCATTGTTAAATTAGGCTCTAGCTTGATGTTGGAAATTTCTTAGGCAATTCATGTGATAAATTTTTTTCTCACTTTGGAGTTTATTTATCAAAAAATTTTCTTTAATTTTTTAAAAAATATGATAAGGAACTAGGGTATTAACCTTATATAAGGAATTTAAAATGTTTGCAAAAAATAAATCCAAGATGAAGCATAAGGGTACTATTTCTCATTCCCTTTAGTGTTTATTTTTTTTATCGAATGATATGGAGTTTAATAGCCTTAGTAAGAAACTAGTTATTTAGGAGAAACTCAACCCTTTTCTTATAAGAGACTAAGCTTAAGGAAAATAATTGTATTTGTGTTTTGTTAAAAAAAAGATTGGGCCTTCTATACCATTCATCTTTGTCATTATGGTCAACACAATCTACAAGTGCACAGAGTCGTTCCTAGTACCTACACACTAAGTATTCTAAGGTCGTCTCCCTCAAGGACTAAATCATTCATCACCAAATTGATTCTAGTTGTTTGAATGAAATCGACAATAAACTCTAAAAGATGATTGGAGTTGAGTAATCAGTAAATTGTAAGTACTAAAAAAGATAACAGCAAGGGATAAATCGAAGGTTTAAAATTAGGGCTTGGGGTTTACCAACTCAAAAGATTGATTCGTACATTATGAAATTGATTGAATGTTAGGTTATGAAAATAGTTG
>JANITW010000001.1:9902830-9919769 GCA_027564335.1 Erythroxylum williamsii | reverse complement strand
CTTCAAATCCATATAGAAATAAGTCAAATTAATTCCAATTCATCCCAAAATCATCTACGAATAATTTGACTTATCACATTATTTTGGTAAGATAATTATATGTTCTAAATTATGGAATTTTAAAGTGCACCAAGCTAGCATATCATATTATATGATCCATTCGGAGGTCATTGAATGTCTGAGGAGTTTGATATATGTGAAAATCCTTGAATGTGAATTGGAATGACTAAGTGATTCTCAACTTTAATGTTGAATGTCGGACCAAGGCCCGATGACAAATGTGTATGAGAATTTGATAGTGAATATGATTGTGTGATATTGAGCATTTTCAATTAACTAAATAAATGTGATGCATTTCATTGCATGAATGCGTAAAAGATAAAGACAATTGTGACTAGAGTAGCCACCAAAAGAGAACTTCAAGCTTGGAATATGAATGTGATTAAGAGCCAAAGGCTCATTATGTATCTCCAACAAATACTAGACAGTTATCAATGAGCCCGATATCTACAATAGATACGGGTCAGTTATAGGCACTCGGTTGTAACAATAATAATTAAAAGTGAGTCTCATGAGCACCGCATATGCATATGATATGTATGTTTTAAATAGTTTGAATGATTTCTGAACGTGATAAGTGTTTGAATGATTGAAATGATTATAAATGCAAAGATTTGAATTATATGTTTGTAAGTGTTGATATGTGTTATGTGATTGAGTGAGCCATCGAGGACGGTTACTCACTGAATTTGCAAATCTTACCTAAAATTTGCAATATTTTTTAAGCTTAAAAGAGTTACTTCGTCAGGCAAACGGGAGTATAGCCACTGTATTCAAGTAAAAGATAGAGGTTGGAATCAGTTTGTGTCTACCTAGAATTTTCCATTAATTTTTGTATTAAAGAATGTATTCCGAAATTGTTGTACAATGTGTATGACAGTGTATTTATATTGTAATAATATTATAATTGTAAGTGCTTTGTATCTGTAATGAGCCATAGTGATTAATGAAATTATGATGATTAGAAAAATTTGTAATGAGTTTCGAGTGTTTGACTGTTCTAACATATCACCCTTACGGGGTACATACTCGGACATCACTCAGGATGTCGGATACATGTCTTGCGAGAGTGGAGTGCTACATAAAGAGCATTTTTAAAAGGCAAGAATACTAGGTAAAATATCTTACTCACTAAAAAATTATTAAAAAACTATAATAGGAAGAGTTATTGTAATAATTATGTAATAAAAATAGAATTCCATATGGCTTTTGACTTCATTGATTAGAAATATGTTTTAAACAATCTTAAGGCATTTGGTTTTCCTAATATATACATATGATGGATGAACAATGTATAGCTGCAATCTCTTATGACATTTGGTTAATGAAGAGCCCTTAATGATTATTAAACAAGTTAGAGGATTGAGAAAAGGCGATCTTTTATCTACTTAGCTCTTCACACTTAGTATGAGGGTGCTTGTAAGGATGATTAAAATAGCGATCAACTAGTAGCAAGGCTTTAAATATCATTCAAAATGTAGAAGATTGGGGATTTGTAGCCTAAATTTTACATATGACCTCTTTCTTCCACGGTATATTCCAACTCCATAATTGTTTTAATGTCTACATTGAACACATTCCATCTAATGTCAAGTATCTTTTTCAACAAGAATAAGTGTTAACCGATATTATCAGAGAGTACTGAACAATCAGCTAGATAGCTCACAAATTTGACTAATTGCTTTTAAAACCTCCACTCATCTATCTAAGCATTCTTATTTCTATTAATAAAACAACTTCTTTGGATTTCAAACCAATAATTAATATAATTCCCTTACATTAGGAAGAAGAGTTCAATTAATAAATTCAATGCTAAATAGTTTGCATATATATATATATTGATCACCTTATGTTTTCCTCCTTATAAATATCATCAAGACTATTGACAAGATCATAAGAGATTGTCTTTGGATAGTGATTCAACCAAGTGTGTTTGAGTAGAAGTCAAATAGAAAGAGCTTTGCTTATCTAAGGATGAGGGAGGCCTTAGAATTTTGTCTTATTAAAATCGCCAAAAGATTCTTATGATTAAGAGAATTTAGAGGTTACTCGTAGCCAAAAGGTCTTTTGAGTAAGACGAATACATGCATATTATGTTTGAAATGCTAGTTTCTAGTACATTGAATTAAAATATGTCTCCTCTTAGATTATTATGCAAATACTCAAACTAAGGGAAGCGGTAAGATTGGAATTCTAACATAAACTTTGCAATAGACACTCCTTATTTTTCTAGTATGACAGCTAGTATATCCAATGACCCTTAAGTAGACTCGATGAACTAAACTTTCTAAGAAGAGACATTTCAAATGTGACTACAGTTGAAGAAGGGTTCAACATAGCTTTATGGATCTCTAAACTGCCTAGTTCCTCTATAATCAACCAATTCAAGATGTTTCTTTAAATCCTAGAAGAGAAGATTGCATTCTTTGGTGTATGAATTCATCTAGAAAATTTACTATTGATTCATACAGGCTGCTTATTAGGGACCATAGTTTTGAAGTAAGATGACATAAAATAGTATGGTTCAATTAAGTCTGGCCTAAAGCTTCTTTTATCCTTTAGTTAGCTATAAAAGGAAGGCTAACCATCCTGGATCGATTGAACATGTTCCTTAGCATTTCAATATTTGCATTTTTTGCACCAATAACTAGGAATTAGTGGAACATATGTTTTTTGGTGACCTATTACTTCATTTATCTTCATTGCCTATAAAATATCTCTAAGTACTACTCCTAAGCAGGGAAATTCATTTATCTGGTATAGAATTTAATGCATATGCATGTTTAAGGGGAATACATTCCAAATGCATTTCCTTTTGACAAAATCTAATCATATCCAGAAGGAACAATTGCCATTTCCTCTTGCTTGTCTTAGGACCCTCAGGTATTGTTGCTAAAGTGGGTTTCTGCACTGCTTTGAAGGACAAGAAGGATCTTTACTCTCTAGAATTATTTGCAACCGTAATGAATTGAGGTTGAAATGAGGTTATGCTGAACTCTATGCTTCAAATATAGCTTAGATTGTTTTTTCCCCTTCAGCTTTCTAGGCTTATTACTTCATAATTGTTGTATTTTTTTCACTAGCTATGAGTTACGCTTAACCTAAACTAGTTTTCTAACTTGTAACATGCACTTTTGTTCCTTATTAATTTACAATTCATTTTACTTCTAAAAAATTACTTATAATATATGATATATTATTTTTATATAAATAAATCCATGTCTATTAACTAATTTCATAATGGTGGGTTGTGAACTTACAAATACTATATTTTCTTTAATCTCCATCGGATGCTTAGTCATTCTTATTTAATGGACAAGTTAACTTAAACATGTTTTTTTATTTATAAGCTCACTTTCGATTTATAAACAGACGACTGACTTTGCCTAACTAGATGATAACAATTCACACACTATCATCAGCACACCACTCTTTTAAGTTCTGTTTTTATTCACTCACTTAGTCATAATTAAGTTAAACAAACGCATTTAAAATTAAAATGCTTGCAACAAGAAGTGATGTGTCACCCTTTTTCCTTTCCGATATTAATCGCTTACTTCAACTGCTGCTCCGCAATAATTGGGTTTTAGTGGACCTAAATCTACATCACCACCATCCATTTCCTTTAATCCAACGGGAGGGGACTGTCGATTTAAGTAGTAATACTGACTAGTCCTAGACACAGGCGAGGATATTTCTTTTGCTCGGGACTTTCCCTGCAAGTTCCATAGCCGATCTACCCATTCAAACCCGTCTCTATCTCCACGTTTCTTTTGTGCCTTTTCTCTTTTGGTTTTATCCTCTCTTCCCACTCCATTATTAACTCTAAAACGTTAAAACAGTGTGTCCTTCTCCTTCATTTACTCTCACTGTGAAAGCCTCTCTTCGCCATTTCTATTGCCTATTCATTTACTCTCACTGTAAAAGCCTCTCTTCGCCATTTCTATTGCCATACTCTTGCTTGGATTCCCTTTCCCCATTCGGCTTTTGATCCATTTTATCCAAGTGGGTCTGCTCCTTTAAGCTTCATAAACATGGTAAGCCCTGAGACAGAGAGAAAGGAAAGCTTGCCCTGTGATTTCTGCAATGACCAGATTGCGGTGCTTTACTGCAGAGCAGACTCCGCAAAGCTGTGTCTTTTCTGCGACCAACACGTCCACTCTGCAAACCTTCTCTCCCGGAAACATCTACGTTCACAGATCTGTGACAACTGCTATTCGGAGCCGGTTTCGGTTCGTTGCTTGACTGATAATTTAGTCCTCTGCCAAGAGTGTGATTGGGACGCTCATGGAAGTTGTTCTGTCTCTGCTTCTCACGATCGCACTCCGGTTGACGGATTTTCTGGCTGTCCCTCAGCGCGCGAGCTCGCTTCCTTCTGGGATTTTGATTTCGATAACAAGAATTCTATTCAATCTGAGGACATGATTCACTATTGGGATGTTGGTGTTGATGACTTGGTGATGCAAATCGACCCGTGGAGATATAACTCCTGTGGTTGTGAAGTTAGCTTTCAGGATTTGATTGTACCTAACGATAACGTCACTGTTTACGGGAATGTGAACGATGGAGAGGTATTATCAGGGTCTAAGAGACATCAGAGTCCCAAATGTGGGAAGTACAAACAGGTGATACACAAACAGTTGGTGGAGTTGTTCAAGAGAGATATGGTGGCGGGGGAGAATCTGGATCCAAAAACGCCGAATAGGAACAGTAATTTTTGTGGAAGTATGGAGACAGTAGATTTTGAAAATGGTAACGGCGGCGGTGTGGTGGCCGGAGATGGTGCTAACTGCGGAGCTAACACTAAGCAGCAGCCCCTGCATCAACCAGGGTTGTTCACGTCTGTGCTTACGTTGCCATCGCCAGCGGATCCAAAGCCAGGTGATCGGGTCACCGGCGAGGGCACGATGTGGAGTGGTGGTGCAAATTCTCGGGGAACACAGGTAGGTAGCTTTTAGGAGCTCCGAGACAATTAAATTATGCAACTTTTCACCTTAGTTTATGACAGATAATTATCATGTGAAAGGTTGCCGTTAGCTGTCGATGTTTTACTCTTGAATTCAAGTTCATATATGCTCAATGGTGCATAACGTTGGAATGGTTAAGAGTACTAATTTCCTGATTCTTTAATATTTTGTGCGAGATTTACAGGATGAGAGGGCATGTGCTGCTTGGTTTGGATTAATGTGGGTGTTTTTGCTTGATATTCATCGTCCCATCTCTTTTTCATCTAGGTTTGTCTGGGTAATTTGAGGATTTGGATATAAATTTATCTGTCATAGCTAACTTCTTGCTACATGAATTAGACTTAGTTATTCTGACTGTCTTTGTTAAGTGAACAATTGAGAAGCAAGCAAATATGTTATTTGGGGTAGCCTAGTTAATTTCTGAAAAGGGAATATCTGAATTTCTTGTGCTTGTTAACCTTCAGGTCTTTGGTATTTATGATGACGAATCAGTATTTTTCTATTTCAATGGCTTATAGTCACCTGCTCGGTTTCATTTGTAGTTCTCTTAAGCATCCTTATCCTTTTATTAGGTTAAAGTACATCAGATTTTAGGTTTATTTTTGAAAAATCTTCAACTTGAAGATCTTTCAAATCTTTTTTCACTTTTATCTCAAATTGTAATCTTTCTCTGCTTCCTGCTTTTATCTTTCTGTTTTTCTTTTATTTGCTTTTGTGGCTCCTGCATTTCTCTCTACTAATAATTGATAAAAGTATTTTAGTTTCCTGGCAATACTTGTAAGAGGGATAACAAGTCTGTCAATAAACCATGAATTTGTCCATTTGTTGCAGATTTGGGATTTTAATTTAGGACAGTCAAGGCATCCTGATGAATCTACCCAATTAGAAATTGCATATGGTCCAGGAAATGCAGGATTTATTATCAAGAACATTGATGAGCTTGTCAGAGAATCGTCACTTTCAAACTCAAAAATTTTGGGAGACATGTACCGGATCAATTGTTCTATGACATCTGATGAATACAATGTAAATCCTTCTTTTGTCTTCTATCAATTAGACACTTCATTTCCCCCAAAATCACTTAGAAGGAGACATTCCTGCATCTTGTCATATAAATGTTCACCTCTGCAATCCTGCATTATCTTGGTGATTGGTTGAAGCAGATACTCTTGCTGTCACGAAATTGCCAGTGCACTTTTATTCTCAATACGGAGTGGTGTAAAGTGTCTTCTGAGATGCCAAGTTGATAAAGGCATCTGTTAGTTTAGAGGTTTCTAAATTAACAGATGATTAGTTTCAAAATGGACTGTTCCATACATATCATATAATATGAATATCCTGTCATGCATGAACACTGATCTGGGCAACATAAAAAATTTAGATCTCAGTCTCAATCAGGAGAAGGGTGTAACCTCGTTACATGTTTTTAATTCCTCATCATAAATGAAGAAGGGTTTATTTCTCTACAAGTCCGGTAACAGATAGTTAATCACTTGATTGTTAGTTTTGAAAATAAAAATCTTGAATGGGTTTGTCTATTTTATATTGATGGAGTGGGGGTGTGCTTGTGGTACAACACAGATGCAGCTGACCATTGACTGAAGAACTGAACCTCGATTAAGTTTAAATTGATTGCTTGATCACATATTCGTTTATTCCAGTCTGTCAAGTGTGTTGGATATTGATTCTGTTGTCTTACCTTTAGCTTTTCCTGAAATGACAGAATAACTATAGTAACCAAGATCCAGTATCTGCTGAGAGCAATAAACTGAGAGGTTCTGAAGATATCCAATTCATGGAGCAGGGCCTTCTATTGAGAAGTCTAAGCTTGAAAATACCAGCAGCAAACAAGGTCGATATGGAGATTCATGCACAGAACAGAGGCAACGCCATGCAGCGATACAAGGACAAGAAGAAAACTCGGAGGTCTGCCATGTTTTCTTACAATTTCTAAGCTCTGGCTTAACAAATCAATAAAACTAATTCTAAACCGGTGAACCTATTTTGTGAACAGATACGATAAGCACATACGATACGAGTCAAGGAAAGCAAGAGCTGATACTAGGAAACGAGTAAAGGGCCGTTTTGTAAAGGCCACTGAAGGCATTGATGATTGAATCGTCAGTCGGATATCAGACATAGCTCCTTCCTTTACACGTATATATTCCACAGGCGTTTTATCCACAGTAATTTATAATTTAATAATTCTTTGTTTACTTGTGTTTTAATCTCCCTCACTTTCTCTATGATTCATGTAATTTTTTAGTTCTGTCTTGTCCTGTCTTATCCAACTCCAACTCGGTAGGACACTACTCGTACTCGGAATGACACGGTTAAACGAAGAGCTGTTTCAGCGTAGGTTCTTTATTTGCAGAGAGGAAACTGGAAATGAGATTCGATTCTTCTGCTTGTTAACTAAAGATTATTTGGTCAAGAACTTGATAGACGGGATTTTCACCTGCTAACTACCTCCTCTGTATAAGTAATGATGAGGATAACAATCTAGGTTAGGTTCACGTTATATCAATAAAATAATCATTCAAATTTAGATTAGTTTCATTCCAAGATTATATAAGTTGTTTGGAAACTTTTAAAATTACATTAATGTAGATGAGATTAAATTTAATTTACACTATTTGAAACAAATATAGTAATATTAGAATTGAATTTAATTACACTGTTCGGAACAAATCTAATAAGATTAAAATAAATTATAAAACTATAAAAGATGAAATGTCTCGCGAGGGCGATATTTAGCCAGCCTTGCCCCTCTTTTATAGTTTTATAGTTTTATACTTTTATTTATTTATATTAATAAAGTAAATTTCTTTCTTAATATTTTTAAATTTATAAATGGTAATTGTTTTATTTATGTGATTATTATGATTAGGTTTGTAGTTCAGTATATTACTTATGATAAATAAATGTATTATTTAAAATAAAAATGTTTATTATTATTCATAACATTATTAAATTCGATATTATTATTAACTGCTGTTATTTATGTAATTATTTATTTATAGATTTATAATAATAATATTACATTATTATTATTATTATTATTATACTACTGTGAAGAGTGTGTGGTTCATCGTTAAAACAGAAGAGCAGCAAATTTTGTAGTTGAATTCTCGTGAATTAAGCTGTGAATTCAATTTACAAAGAGAGTGGAGGTTTAACTAACACGTGAATTCAATTCGTAGCCATTTTTTTGTTCCAAACAATTGAATTGAATTCACGGCATTCCAAACAGGCTGTTAAAATCTTACTATTGGTTTAGAAATATTATTTAGCTTGATAACAATCTCAGTTCATATTTAAAATAGTTAATGAGTTGATTAGTTGCTCCATTTAATCTTTTCATTTCTTTTTAATATAAGATTTGACGTGCTTCCCATGTGTGATGTTGAATAAAAAATTCAACTTTACTCAATATTAATTACACTTGTAGTTACTCTAAATTAGAAAATGTTTATATGCAAATTATATTGTTTAGGTTTTATCATAATTATAAACTTATATTCTTTTACTAAATTTTAAATTGTTATTAATTATGATTGTGGGAGTTAAATTTTATTATCAATTGTGTGATTTTGTTATTAATGTTACGGCTTGGTTTTTTAAAATTAAAGCATATTGAAAGGAATCACCGAAAGGAGTAGTGCAGCCTAAGCCTTTTACATAGTTAAACAAGAAAGCAACAATAGTCAAGTAAATTACTTTAATGTTTCAAAAACAAGACAACAATAAGTAAGAGCCTATTTGTTTTAATTTAAGATTTTATTTTTTATTTTTGACTTCAAATTTAGTTTAAAAACTATTTGTTCGATTTCAATTATTGCTTTTTGATAGAAGGTCTGCTTATCCACCCTTAAAAGCTTGGGCATATAAACAATGGGATAGCTCGAGGTTAAAGGATGTGCTCCTCATAGATAATGACTTATTGATCTTCAAATTATTTTTTGCTTCTAGCGCACAAAAGATACTTGATCATGCACCTTAGCATTTCAATAATATTCCATTATTTCTATAACTTTGGTGATAAGGAATTTGGCTCCAAGATATCAAATGTAAGCAGGATTCTTTTTTTTGGGTTAATTTGCATAATATTCCTTTTTAGAATGTTGGACAACTATTAGACTTAGTCATTTGGCTAGCTATATAAGGAAATCAACTGCTATAGACAAATCTATTACTTTGATGAAAAAGGTCTATCATGCAAAATTTTTTGTTACAGTTGATATAAAGAAAGAGCTTTCTGATACAGTTGCTTTGATATGATTAAAAGATTATGATGAGCTATATCAAGATGAAGTGTTCACTTATTACTAATGGTTGCCTCTTGCTCATCATGTTGGCAAGGCGTGGAGACGTACAAAGAGGATGTTCATTAACGAGGATTACTATGAATTGATGGGCCTAGATAATGCTACCAATAATTTTTTACCTTCAAACTTAAAACTAGTTGACAATCAAGGTTCTCCTCAGCCAAACCAACCTATGAACGAAGGAACTTATAATCTTTATACTATATTATTTGAGCAATCTCAATCTGCTTCCCAATTATTGTTGAGCAAGTTTTATATAATAATAAAACTCTCAATACTATAAGTGTACGAATCGTATCTTGCAGTATCAGGGGTATCATTCGCACGAGGTCTATTAAGCACCTAAACAACTTGAAAAGAACTTTGTATAAGATGCTAATCATTGATTTGAATTAATATAAAAAACTAAAATTAAGACAAATAATAAAATTAAACAAGTATACAAATAAAACAATTGAGCTGCTAATAAAATTGAGATTGATCAAAGTTGAAGGCTTAGAAACTATTCTATCTTTATTTCATTTCCCTTTATCTTATTGATTCAATTTATGTTTGATCCAACATATCCTAAAGTTTTAATTATTCTCTATCAAGATCTAATCAAGTAACCCTAATTGAATTAGATATTTATAGAGCTGTAATCTCTCGATTCACAAAACTACTCCTAACTTGTTCAATTAGATTTGCAGCAATCTTATGGATAATTAATTTCACAATTGAAATCTCTCTTCAATTGCTTGCTGATTTGATAACTGTAGATCTATTAAGTTACCAAATCTCGTTACCTTAACACTAATGACTTGATCCACTCTCTAGATTTATTATCAAGTATATGCACGACAATTATCACAAACATTTATCAATGTATTACATTTAACAAGAAATAAGGTTCAAAAAATAATTCCTAAATATGAATCTAGAAATCCAAAAATATGTCATACATTACAGAAATCCAAATACATATTTAAGACAATGAAAGAAATAAAGGAAATAGAATAAAAATGATTGGAGTCTTGATCTAGAATGCTGGAATATCTTTGAAGCTTTCTTTGATCCATCTCTTTTGATATGCTTTGATGTAATGGTTATTGCCTCTTTTTAGTGTTTTTCTTGTTCTTTTGTATTGCTTAAGGGTTCTAGAGTTATGTCTAGTTTTTTTGTCACTTTGTTTGGTTCTCAAAATAGCCACGAATCCTCAAAACTTGAAAAAACTTGCTCTTGCAAACACATCCCAGCACAATCGTGCCAGAGACACATTCATCTTTGCCAATCCTTCAAGCATCCAACTTTGATAGTTGTAGGTTGCATGATGTTTTAGTAGGCATTTTAGTATGTTTTTGAATTTAACTCGTTGAACTTAATAGACACAATCAATTTGTATAAGTCTTACTAAGAAACAATAATTGAAAGCCCAAATGTTAAAAAATAAGCACACAACACAAATACTACAAAATTATTCAACATCTCACATGGGAAGCACATCAAATCCTATATTGCTTATATTTAGGTTTAAAATTTAAAACAAAGATTGAGTTTAAATTACATAAAAATAAAGAAAAATTCAACTTTACTTAATATTTGTGAAAAAACAAACAATTTAATACACTTGTAGTTATTCTAAATTAGAAAATGTTTATATTTAAATTATATTGCTTGGATTTTTATCATAATTATAAACTTATATTCATTTACTAAATTTAAAATTGTTATTAATTATGATTGTGGGAGTAAAATTTTATTATCAATTGTGTGATTTTATGATTAATGTTATGTTTTGATTTTTGAAAATTAAAATATATTGAAAGGAATCATCGAAAGGAGTACTAGGCCTAAGCCCTTTGCACGGTTAACCAACAAAGCAACAATAGTTAAGTAAATTAATTTAATGTTTTAGAAAACAAAAGAATGATGAGTAAGAGCCTATTTGTATTAATTTCAAATTAGTATTAATTTTTGATTTAAAATTTAATAAAAATTTTATTTGTTCAATTTCAATTATTACTTTTTAATAAAAGGTAAGCTTTTCCACCCTTCAAAGCTTGGTCTTGTAAACAATGGGATAGCTCAGGGTTAAAGGATGTGCTCCTTATGGATGATAGCTTATTTATCTTCAAATTATGTTCTATTTCTAGTTCACAAAAGATACTTAATTGTGCACCTTATCATTTCAATAATATTCCATTATTTCTATAACATAGGCAATCAAGAATTTGGCTCTAAGATATCAAATGTAAGTAGGACCCTCTTTTGGTTAATTTGGATAATATTCTTTTCGAGTATTAGACAACTATTAGACTTAGTCATCTGGCTAGCTATATAAGGACACTAGTTTCTATGGACAAATCTATTACTTTGATGAAAACGGTATGTTAAGCAAAAATTTGTGTTATGGTTGATATAAAGAAAGAGCTTTTAGATACAGCTCCTTTGATATGACTAAACGAATATGATAAGCTATATCAAGAAGTGCTCGTTTATCACCAATGGCTGCCTCTAGCTCATCATATTGGCAAGGCATGGAGTTCTACAAAGAGGATGTTCATTAATTCTATGAATTGATGGGGCTAGATAATGCTACCAATAATCTTTTGCCTTCAAACTTATAACTAGTTAACAAACATTAAGGTTCTCCTCAACTAAACCAACCTATGAACGAAGGAACTTATAATCCTTACACTATATTATTTGAGCAATCTCAATCTACTTCCCACCCACCATTGAGCAAGTTTTATATTAATAATAAAAATCTCAATACTACATCTTTATGGATCGTATCTTACAATATCAATGGTGTTATTCCCATGAGGACTATTAAACACCAAAACAACTTGTAAAGAACTTTGTCTAAGGTGTTAAGAATTGATTTGAATTAATATAAATAACTAAAATTAAATCAAATAAAAAATGAAACAAGTAAACAATAGAACAATTGAGCTGCCAATGAAATTGCGATTGATCAAAGTTGAAGACTTAGGAACTATTTTATCCTTATTTTGTTTCCTTTTATCTTATTGATTCAATTGATGTTTAATCCAAGATATACTATTTTTTTTTATTATTCTCTCTCAAGAGCAAATCAAATAGCCTTAATTAAATTTGATATTTATAGAGTTGTAATCTCTTGATTCACAAAACTACTCGTAACTTGTTAAATTAGATTTGAATCAATCCTATGGATAATTAGTTTCACAAGTGAGATCTCTCTTCAATTGTTTGCCAATATGATAATTGTAGATCTATTAAGTCACCCAATCTAGTCACCTTAACACTAATGACTTAATTCACTCTCTTGATTTGTTATCAAATATATGCACAATAATTATCATAAACATTTATCAATATATTAAATTCAACAAGAAATAAGTTCATAAAATAATTCTATAATAATTTTTAAATATGAATTTAGACATCCATAATCATGTTATATATAGTAGAAATCCAAATACACATTTAAGACAATGAAAGAAATAAAAGGAAAAAGAATAAAACTGGTTGAAGTCTTGATTTAGAATGCTGGAATATCTCTAAAACTTTCTTTGATTCTTCTCTTTTGATATGCTTTGATGTAATGGTTGTTGCCTCTTTTTTTTGGAGTTTTTCATGTTCTTTTGTAGTGCTTGACGGTTCTAGAGTTGTGTCTAGGTTTTCCCCACTTTGTTAGCTTCCAACAATTGCCCCAAATCCTCAAAACTCTAAGAAACTGGTGCTTAGAAACACCTCCTGCCACAATTGTGCCATAGACACATTCACCTTCACCAATCCTTCATGCATCCAACATCTTCTCCATTATTCAATTTCCTACTTCCAAATACTCAAACACATAAAACACCTCTTGAAACATATAATTAAGATCAAATTCTTGCTTTAAACTAGACGAACACTTAAATTATATAAAAACACAAACAATAACCCAATTTAAACATATAAATATGATAATTGTCTAAGAAACACTTAAAAGACATATAGAAAAACATAATATGATCTACACCTATCAACACCCCCACACTTAAATATTTTCTTATCCTCAAGCAAAACTAAAAATACAAATAAACATAATAAAAAAACATAAAAACATAAAATCATGCAACGTGTAATAATGATACAATGATATCAAATCTTATTAAATGAATCAAACAATCACTCAATATTTGGAAACATATTAACTTATTCCTTTTATGTTTAAGTGCGTTGATTTGAATATACATATCAATCAAAAATACTAACACCCTATTCATACACCTATTTCACTTATAAACATACATTTATTATTATTAATTAATTAAAAAGGCAAACTATCACTAAGTAAATTTCCATGACAATTCTTGCTTGTAAAAGATCAGTAGGTTTTACTTATTTTAAAACCATTTTTAAAAAATTTTCTTTAACAATAACGTAGTCTTTTAATGCAAAGGCAAATGTCTTGTCATAAGTTTCCTCCGGTTACTTAGCTAAATCATATGTTTTTATTTAGCTTGGTTAGAGCATCATTTTAGCCTTTTAACATGAAGACAAACATTTTGCCATGATTGCCTCCAGTTACTTAACTATGTCATAACTCTCATTTGGTTATCAACTCAATTCTTAACCCAATTTTTGTAAAAAGGTCCAATAGAATAGGAATTTTATTTAATACAATTTTTTCCTAATTTCTTAGCCTACCTTATTTCTTAAAGGGTACTAATGATGCTAAACAATTTAATTAAATATAATTATAATTGTACACAAACAAATTTCATAAAGTGAAAGAATATATTTCACATCCTAATTAATATATATATTTATCCCAAAGAACTTAAAACGTATAATTCATAAGTTACAATGTCTTTATAATTTAAATGACCATGTTTAAAATAAGCCAATCCTATTCAATTCTTTCCATTAACACATTCATACAAAGCACTTATCATAATGCCAACCTAATAAAAAAACACAATATAAATACAAAATTCACACACAATTGACATGTTAATGCATAATTCATACACAATTGATATGCAACACTTGAACAACACGTTGTCGTCCATACAGAAAATAAGATAAGACAAAGAAATATAAATAAAAATAACGAAAAATTTAGAGAAAAAATACTTATGGTGCTTTGACGGTGATGGTATAGGTGATAGAATTTGGAGACATTCTATGACATAAAATTCCAGCAATTCACTTCCTACAAAATAATCATAATCATAAAAATAAAAAATACCAATAAAATAAAAATGCTAATTCTTGGGTTGCCTCCTAGGTAATGCTTGTTTAATGTCATTAGCTTGGCCTACTTTACCTTCTATCTTTAACTTGGGTATGTTATAAGTGATTTGCTTCCACCGTTTCTCCATATGGTAGTTTAATAGTTTGAAAATGAGTTACATGTTGAAGTAAAATAAGAAGGAAATAATTGATCAAATTAAGAAAACCAAGAAAGTTCGGTAATATCCTTTTTGATACTAAACTAAGGAATGATGAAACTACCTAAATCGTAAATCAAATACAACATTTTGTCCTGTAGGAAGGTGAACTACTCCTCTTTTGCTACAGTCACCCACTCATCTCCTCTTATACTCCTACTTTTTGAATAGAGACTTTCGTGGCTTCTTCAACCTCTATTTCCTCTATCATTTATTCCTGTTCCTCCTCTTCATTCACTTCTTAAATGGATACGCCCTTATATTCTTCAAGCTTTATGTGCATCGTCATCTGTTCCTCTTCCTTTTCTAGAAGTTCAACTTGACTTATGAATTTGACTTTTATTTCCTCGTCATACTAATGCATTAATAGGCTCTAATAGAATTTTGTATCTGACTTAGTGTCTTGGGGCGATGAAAAACTCTCTTGGAAGACATGGTGGACAGCATCGCCGATGGCAAGATCTTCCATTAAAGATTTAGGTGAAACATAAATGTTTATTTCATCATCCTAAGAGTCACTCCATTCTAAATTATCACTATGCTTATATAGTATATTTTGAGACCAATTTTCAAGCAATATGGATTCTCCCATACATAATATAGTGGCCAACATTTAAAATTGTGGTGGTTATCCTCACTAAAGTCACAACACAAGATAGTTGTTGGTTGTGCTTTTTTGTCACTTTGAAGGCTTCCCACATTCCTTATTAACAATGCATTGGAAGGTTGTTCTTATTGAACCTTTGAGTTATGAAGAGTAAAAGAGTTGTTTGTTATGAATTGATCAAATTTAGCTTCAATCCTCCTCTCACTTTCCCACTTATGTAATTCAATCCTCCTCTCACTTTCCCATTTTTTAAACTTGCTAGTAACTTGTCAAACTTGGAGCTTATCTCATCCATGATCTTATCTAACTTTAACTCAAAAGAGTTTTAATCTAAGAATCCAAACCTATCCTCCTTGAATCTTGGGAGACCTTATGCTCTCATGTAATCATCCACATTGTTAATCCATGAATAATTTAGGAGATACTACCACCCAAAATTATATATGTTATAGGAACTCCTATCCATTCGGTATGCTTTCACTAGGTTAGAAGAAAAAAATCTACATGTTGCCAAGTTTGAAGTTGTTCTAAAATTTTTTGAAACAATCCTATGGATAACTAATTTCATAATTAAGATCTCTCTTCAATTGTTCGTTAATCTAATAATTGTAGGTCTATTTTTTTTGGTCAGAAATTGTAGGTCTATTAAGTTACCAAATTTTTATGTGCACCTTAACACTAATGAATTGATTCACTCTCTAGATTTATTATCAAGTATATGCGCAACAATTATCACAAACATTCATCAATGTATTGAATTAAACAAAAAATAAGGCTCACAAAATAATTCCAAAACAATTCCTAAATATGAATTTAGAAATCCATAATCATTTTATACATCATAGAAATACAAATACACATTCAAGACAATGAAAAAAATAAAGGAAAAAGAATAAAACTAATTGAATTCTTGATCTAAAATGTTTAAGTTTCTATAAAGCTTTCTTCAATCCTTCTCTTTGGGTCTGCTTTGATATAATGACTGCTACCTCTTTTTGGAAACTTCTCTTGGCACCATAGTGCATAGGCGCACAATCATGCTAGAGACCCATTCATCTTCGCCATGCACAATCATGCATGGTGCACGATCATGCGTCCAACATCTTTCTCCATTCTTCAATTTTTTTGTTTCCAAAAAGTTACAAATAAATCAAACACCTTTTGCAACATACAATTAAGATCAAATTCTTGCTCTAAACCAAACAAACACTTAGAATACATATAAACACTAACAATACAAATAACACAACTCTCAACCTATACATATGATAATCGTCTAAGAAACATTTAAAAACACACTTAAACACCCAGAAAAATACTATTATCGACACCTATCACCCACTGGAATTCTCTTCTAAAGGAGTGTTGAATACTAAAAATACATTAGCCATTATTGATGCTTTAGGATTGGGTGAAACCACTATGAATTCTAAAGAAGCACTTGCTACATTAATTTCCTCATAATCAAGTGGCATGGCGATTGTGTTACATCCCATTACCGATGTGAGGGCATATCGGTAATTTGGATGGATTGAGCAGTGAGTGCATTCATAATTAGTTTGCACGTATAGT
>JANITW010000001.1:9712900-9728873 GCA_027564335.1 Erythroxylum williamsii | reverse complement strand
TTATGGGCATTCAACTTGGCTTCACAGGATAGGTTTATGGGGACAGTAGGATGTCATACCTTCAAGGTCTCTGAGAATTTAAAACTCATTCTCTGTCAAATGACGTCAGTATCAATTACTACTGCCACCTCACGTACGATCTAGTTTCCTGAAAAGTTACATTCTAAATATTCCATCTTATACCAGCTCATTTTAAAACCTTTCGATTCTAACGTATCTCTTCATCATTCTAGCTTGAAATTGACCCCCTTTTTGATCTCATCGACTAGGACAATATCGTCAACAAATAACACACACCAAGGTGCCTTTCCTTAAATATGTATGGTGAGTTCATCTATTTCACTTCACATCTTACATAATTTTTTTTATTTCTAATTGTCCCATTTATAGATGCAAGTTCTCTAAGTTACTGTCATTCGTACAACATTATCCAAAGCTCTTTGAATGTTTCTACCTCAACTAAAACATGTAAATCCTTATTTTCTAATGACCTTAGCTTCAAGTCCCTTTTTTTTGTAATCTTCCTTCCTTCATTGATCCTTTATCTTTAATAACTATCTCAGCTTTAGTTTCTCTTTCTACTCTCTTTTCTGTATTAGTAAATTAGTCCTTACTATTTTTAAAATTTACAATACCGATAGGTTCCACTAATTTTTGTTCAGTATCAGCCGGTATCCAAAATACCGGTCGCGTACCAATGGGCACCGTAAATTTGAAAAATAGTAAGGATTAATTTGAAATTTTTTAAAATTTTAACCCTCAAAACACCCCCTCTCTGCGTGCCTTACCCTCACCCACACTCGAAACTTCTTTTCATTTTTTTACTCTCTCACCGACTCTCACTTTCACTCATTGCCATTCTCTCTCTCGTTCTTCTCTCCATCTCCGGCAGTGTTGCTCCTTCCTTGATGACTATCATCTTCCTCCCTGATCCACACTAGTATCAGAGATCCTCGGCTCCTCCACGCTAAGTCCCAAACATGCCACCTTCTTCAACCTTCCTCCATAAGGACCACCTCATCACGTCGTTGCCACCACTAAATGTCTAAAGAAGGAGAGAATGTTGTTGTTTGCCCCATATCTAAACTCGAGTCCTGATTTGTCACCCAACCTAAAAACCCGAAGCTGTTAATTAGATTTTGGGTATGTTTTTTGAGTTTTTGATTTTATTAAGCTTAATTGCATTTTTGTTGTGAATCAGTTGGAACTTGGATGTTGAAAGTTGGAATTAAATTTGATGATTTGGTTGGAACTTGGATTTATGAATCGGTTGGAACTTGGTTTGGAACTTGGATTTATGAATTGTTTGGAACTTGGTTTTGTGATTTCTGTAGATTGGATTGGATATTGGAGTTGATGATTCACGATTTTGTTTGGTTGATTTTTGGTTTGGTTTTGGGGATTGGTTCAACCGATTAAGAGAAATTTATGTTAAGTTTTTTAATGAATGAAATGCATGACCTGATCTAAATATATGATGATGTTGATGATAATAATTGATTCAATTGAAAGTTTATAAGTTGAAACAACTTAAATTAAAATTTTAAACCGAGAATGTTAAAGTTACAAACTTGCAAAGACTTAAATAATTAATTGGCACATTCTTAAAATTTGTGAAATGGTATTTTAATTTTAGTATTTGGGTATTGGCTTTAGGGAAATAATTAATTGAATATAAAATTATGCTATTGTAAATTAATAATAAGTCGGTTGTAGTTAATGATAGTTTTTTAGTATTGACTTTGGGTAAATAATTACTCGAGTATAAAATATGTTGAATTATTTGGTAATATATAGGTGTGGGCTATCATAAATATTATAATGGATAATGTGTAAAAGTTGTGATGTAAATGTGTCCAAAAGGAACTTTTTTTCAAATTGTGAACATGTTGTAGACTCCAACCACATATACTTAGACTTATTAATGTCAATTAAAAATTGTAAAAGCAACTTATATATTTAAGAACCAAATATAGAATGGTTCATATAATATTATGGTTTGTTAGAAATGAAAAAAAGATTCAAAGCTTTAAATAAGAAAAAAAAAACATTTCCAAAGAAGTTGTATCCTTCAACTTGATCCTTATGTTATGAGTATATCCTTCAACTTGATCATCATGTTATGAATAGATGTGTATAAACAATTGTATAAGATATGTCATTCATTATTTGACAATTATGTAAATCATACCCTCCAACTTAATCCTTATGTTTGAAACTTTGAATTGAAATTATTCAAAATTATTGGAAATGAAAATTGTTTATATATGTTTTGTGATTGTTGGAAATGGAAATTGTTTATGTATGTTTTGTGATTCTTAGAAATGAAAATTGTTTATGTATATTTTGTGTAATTATATATGATGAATAATTGAATTGATATTTTTTGACTTATAGTGAATTGTGCTCGATGAAATTGAAGTATATATAATGTAATCATACAAAATGAGTTATATTATATAAGATAAACATGCATATTGTGTAATGAAATTAGTTGTTATTTTGATATATGCATTCATTTATTTTTACAAAAAAATAGAAGGAAGTTCAAGTACTCCTGATCAACCCACTTGAGAAAGATATAATGATCCAGCTTGGACTCATGTTGTATTGGTTCTTAGTATGAGGAGCCATACTATTTGCTTATTTTATAACAAGCGTTTAAAAGGTGGATAAATCACTCGATTAAAGAAACATTTAGCTAGGGTTAAAGGAGATTTGAAATTCTGTAAAAAAAGTAAATCATGATGTAAAGTAGCAAATGAAAACATTGCTTGAAGAATATCAATATGAGAGATATAAAAGGAAAATGTTGAATATTGAAATTGGTAGTAGAAGTTCATTTTTTAGTTTTCGTAGTGATTGTGGAAATATTGAAGATAGTAGTGGTAGTGATGGTAATGGTACTGGTAGTATTCCATCCCAGGTCCAAGAAAAAATACTTGAACCTGATGTAAGGAAGATAAAAAGGCAGGTGATTAGTTTTTTGCATCACGAACAACTCTTGGAGTCCAACCTTCAATTTGTAGTGCAATGCAATCAAAAGATGTGACTTACAATGTCAATATGGTAGTAGCTAGATAGTGGTATGGTACAGATTTATCATTCAATGCTTCTCAGTCTTATTATTATCAACCTATATTAGATGCAATAGCCTCTTATGGTTCAGGATATAAAGGTCCTTTAATTGATGACTTAAAAGATAAACTTTTGAGTTATTCTGTTTATGAAATTAGAAGTTATTTGACAGAAAGAAGAGTGAATTGAGCTACTTATGGATGTTCAATCATGTGTGATGGTTGGACAAATAGGAGACAAGAGCCTATTAATATTTTTTTTGGTTTATTCTACAAATGGCTTTATGTTTTTGAAATCCTTTGATACATCTAACCTTATTAGGAATATTGAGACTTTGTTTGCGATATTTGATGAAGTTGTGAATGAAGTAGGGCCAAAAAATACTATTCAGTTTATTACTAACAATGATTCCGTTTATAAAGCAGTAGAAAAAAGGTTGCAGAGTAAGTATAATTCTTTTTTTACTCCTTATGTTGCACATTACATTGACCTAATTCTGTAGAATATAAGGAATTCTAGATATTTTTTTTGTTATTGATGAGACTATGTAGAAAGCTAAAAGGTGACTAAGTTCATCTATAATCGTGCATGGGTATTGAATTTAATGAGAAATGAATTTACTGATGGTAGAAATTTGTGTCGTCCCACTGTGATAAGATTTACGACAAATTTTTTATCACTTCAATCTTTTGTTACGATGAAGAAAGAGTTAAGACAAATGTTTACAAGTGATAAGTGGATTACATCTTAGCATGCTAAGTCTAATGTTGGAGTAGAGGTTTGTAAAATTATAGTAGAAGATAGAGAATTTTGGTCTCATTGTCAATCTGTTATCCGAGTTTGTGAGCCTTTGGTGAGGATGCTTCTCTTAGTTGATAGTGAACAAAAGCCAACAATGGGTTTTTTTTAATGCTATGGAGAGAGTGACAGAAGCAATCAAGGCCAATATGAAACATAAGCCTTCTTTGTATACATCATATCTTTCAATCATTAATGAGAGAAGGGAAAGACAACTTTCTTCTCTGTTATTTGCAGCTGAGGTATTTTTGAATCCTAGTAACTATTTTAGACTAGATCTTACTAAGCAAGATGAAGTTAATAGAGGAATGTTTTTAACTATTACAATAATTGTTAGCATTGACGCGGTGCAAGATCTCTTAAGCTCATAAATGGAGCTTTACAAGTTATCTTAAGGGGATTTTAGAATATCGATTGCTATTCGATAAAGAGAAAAACTTTCTTCAAGTATTAGTTGTTTTCTTTTTCTTATTTGTTGAAATTAATTATCACTTTATTTTCTTTATAACGCTACTTTTATTATCTTACGACTAAATGTTTCTTGGTGGGATCAATTTAGAAATGGTGTTCCAGAATTGAAAAGGTTTGCAATTCAAATTTTAAGTCAATGTATGAGTGCAACAGGCTATGAACGAAATTAGAACACATTTGAATTTATTCAATTCAAGAAAAGAAATAGATTAGAGCATAAGAGGTTGAATGACTTAGTTTTTGTTCGTTACAATTTAAAGCTTCGGGAAAGGTATGTTATTATCATTATTATCATTATTAATTTTGATATAGTTTCTTATAATTTTCTAATAATTAAATTTTATTGTTCATTAGGAGTCTTAATAACACAAGTAGTTCAACTGATTCAATTTCCATTGATAATATTGATCTTTAAGCGAATTGAGTTTCTGAAGAGCCGAATTTGATAGATGTCAATGACTTGAAAATAATCTTGGATGGGAAAGTAATGACATGTCATTTGGTGCATTAAATTTGAATGATAATAATGATGAAGCTCCTCTCAATGATAAAGTTTTTATATCAAATGATAACTGAGGTCAGTACAGTTATAGCGAGTATCCTCTTGTAGATGATTGAATTTCGTTCTAAGTTTTTGTTTTTTTGTTCTTTTAATTTTACTTATATTTGATGTATATGTTAAATTCTATATATGTAATGTAATTATAAATGTTTTTGTTTCAAGTTTAACTTCTACTTAATTGTTTCTTCATCACGAACTCTTGTTATAAATTGTAATAGTTTGAGAGTTAAGGATATTTATTATTCTTTTTATTGAATATTTTGATGTAATTATTATTTATTATATGATGAAATTGTATTATTATAATATTTTAAATACTTTGTATTATTTTTAATTTTATAATTGTATGATGATGATTGTGTTTTTTATATTAATTGTGGTTATTATTTATATGTGAAATACTTAAAAATTATTGTTATTTCATATTAATTGTGATTGTTATTTATTATTATAATTTTTGGAGACAAGGTTGATGTAAACATATAAAGTTTACAGTACAACTGTATAATATACCGATGAACTATTTTGCAAATTTAAATAAATCAAGGATTATTTCATAAATTTAAAAATTGCCCGAAACAGTACTCGATATTGACCGGTACTGATATAGTATCATACCAAAATCAAATTCGGTATGATATTCACAATTTTGGTTCAGAGTCAGACAACCGTTGCCTTGTATCTTTGTAACGTAAAATACTTGGGCCCAATCTTCTCACACTCCCACTTGTCGTGTATTCATCGCCTTGCTTCTTTTTATTTTCAGCTTTGTTAGCTTATGCATCTTATTATTATTACATATTTTTTTCCTCTTCGTGTGTCAATAGAAAACAATTTCTCTACTAATTAAAGATAAGGTTGCATACTATTGGATCTCTTTAGACCGTTAATTGATTCATTATCTTTCTCATCACATTTATCGGGTGACACAAAACACTAATTTTTATGGTAGTGAAATTACCATATAAATTATTTATATCCTCAAATTATTAATTAATTAATTTGCTATTATATATGTATAACACACATGTTCAACTGATTTATAGATCAAGGGTTACACTATTAAGTACAAATATTATTTAAAATAAAAATTCATGCAATCACTTGATTTTACTCTAAGCATGTTTGCTTGATTTAACATTCAAATGAAGGGACGCGATGGAAGGGAGACGTGGGGATTAACGGAGAGTGATTTTATGCTACGCTACCTACTAATACTCACTTTGTCATGCAACAAGAATGAGTTCAATACGCATACTCACTCCACCTTTGTAAAAGATAGAAATGTGTTTATTAAAGCCTTTGTGTCAATCTGCACATATAATGTCACTTCTTCTGCATGAGCTTCGCTTTGTCTCTAAAGGCAGAGACCTAGGGCTCCGTTAGAGACCCTCCTGCTTCTTCTGTTCTTTTCGGACATTTATCATCATACAAATTACTGAGATTGAGAGAGTTCTTTGTTTTTCTTTTTTTTTTGGAGATGGTGTTAATGAGCAATCAACATCCATTGGCTTTTGCCTTTGGCGTCTTAGGTATAGATGATAAACATTTTTATTAAATGCTAAATTCATCGCCCGCATGAGTTTTTCTGAAGCTTCACTGCTCGCCATAGTAACTTAGTATTTGTTGATAATGGACAAACACTGTTCTACATTCTTCCTCCATGTTTTCTCGCAAAATGGAGAATACGCAACGACGCTTGTAGATCTTTGTAGTAATTCATTCTCACCATTGGTTTATGATTTCCACTTGGCGGTCTACTTAGTGCTAAATCATAGCAATGCGTATCCTTTCAAACTATAATCTGGTGCAATAATTGCAACTTCTTCTTATAATCTGCATATCCACAAAACATTAAGTGCTGCATCATTTTGTTTTTATGAACGAGTCCTTTTCCTTTTTCCCAGAAAACTAATTGATGAGTTTCTTTTCAATACTGACAGGTAACGTCGTCTCACTGTTTGTGTACTTGGCTCCAGTGTAAGTGTCTTCTCTTTGTTCTATTAATTTCAGTATTCATATTTCAATTGTACAAAGGGGTACGAAATTGATCATTTCACATTTCTCTGCAGACCGACATTTTGGAGAATTTACAAAAAAAGATCAACCGAAGGCTTTCAATCTCTGCCTTATCTTGTGGCGTTGTTCAGTTCCATGCTTTGGCTCTACTATGCAATGCTCAAAAAGGACGCCTTTCTTCTAATTACCATAAACTCATTTGGATGTGTCATTGAAACCATATACATCAGCTTATACATTGCATACGCAGCAAGAAAGAACAGAGTATTCCCGTTCTAAACACATATTTCTTGATGATTTTTGTAAAATGTTCAAGGCTTAAGGCTTACTTCTACTGTTTACAATCTACCGTGTCCAATTTAAACTTATTATGTGTGCAGGTTTCAACAATCAAAGTATTTGTTTCTATGAACATGGGATTGTTCTCTTTAATCCTGCTTATTACAGAATTTCTGGTAAAAAATTCAGTTCGTGTCAAGTTTCTTGGTTGGATTAATGTCGCTGTTAACGTCAGCGTCTTCGCCTCACCCTTAAGCATTGTGGTTAGTGTTACACTGAACGCTAGATTAAAGCAGCCTGGTTTGTGTGCAAATTTCACGCCATTTTCCTTTAGTAAACATAATGACTTTTCCTCAGGCACAAGTTATTCGGACCAGAAGTGTGGAGTTCATGCCGTTCCCTTTATCATTCTTCCTCACCTTGACCGCAGTTATGTGGTTTTTCTATGGCATATTTGCAAGGGATTTCAGTGTTGCTGTAAGCAATTTCCACAACGTTAAGAAAAGTTCGAAACTTTCCCTGTTTAACATTTACCTCTATCACCTAAATTTGGTCCCTTCTTGTCACTTGTTGGAATTGGCAGCTACCGAATATACTGGGGCTCGTCCTGGGACTACTACAAATGATTCTACATGCAGTCTACAGGAACGCAAGCAAAGTTATGAAAGACCAAAAGTTAACAGAGAACTTGAAGACTATCGTCATAACAAGCAAACCGGGAACGTCCGAGGTGTACCCAGTGGAGGTCAAATCTGTGATGAATGAAGTTGCTAAAGATCTCGAGCAAGAAGAGCCCAGAAAGCAAGAGAAAAGCATCGCAACTCAGGAAGGTCTGAAATCAAATGAACAAGCAGTCTGATTTTGTGTTGTAAACGTATTTAGCTGTGGATTTTGGTTGGTTTCTTTTCTTAATTATTACGTTGTAAACGTGTTTAGCTGTTGATTTTGGTTCGTTTCTTTTCTTAATTAATACGTTCTCCATTTGGGAGGCGTGTTGGAATAGTTTTACAATTTCTGGAAAGGATTACTTTAATAAAATAATAACAAAATAGCAAAGGAATCAAAATAAGTTTGAATTGAGTTTTTCTATAATTTTTTCTTGATTTAATTATCCAAATTTTAATGGTATCCATAAAATAAAGAAAAATAATTCTAACTTTTAAGCAGGGTTAGGTAGAAAGTATTAATTCATTTGGTGTTTTCCCCCTTTTTTTAGTAAAAGATAGGATTTATCAAGTCTAATTAAAATTAAAGTCTAACTCATAATTAAAGTTTAACTTTAGTTATATAATTAAGATTCAAATTTAATAATTTAAAATCTCTTTTTTTCTTACTTTTTTTTAAAACTCCACAACCAAATCTATCTTATTTTAAATTTATTTATTTCTCTTTAATTGCTATATATATATGTGACCAATTAGGTGTTTAATATGTTAAAATTATAAATAAATTAGTTAAATTCAAAATAATTTTAATTTATCTTTAAATATCCAATTGAACAATTTATATCATTGGTCAAAATTGATGTCTAACATTGTAACATGATTATTTAAATATTATGAATGTTAAAGTGACATGCTTAACTATAACATTTAAATTAATTCTTTTGTTATCTAGCGTTCCAATCAAGCATAAAGTATGAAATTAATGTCTAGTTTGTTAAAATTCATTCTTTATTTATTATTAAAAATAGTATTTAATTTATAATTGATTTTTAGAAACTACTTTTTCAAATCTCGATCACTTTGACTAGAGAATTTTCAAATATTATCTTTGGTGCTACTAATGAAAGCACTTGCAAGATTTTCCGAGTATAAGAGTACAAAATTTGATATGAGCTTGACAAGAGAGCCTAACTTATTTCTCAGAGTTCAAATCAAGTAAATAAATAAGGGCATCTTTATCAATCAAGTCTAAGTGGACGAAAAAAATTAAACACTTTGAAATGGATCAAGCTAAGTCATTAGGGACAACTAAGAGTCTTATACTAAGTTAAACAAGAATGAAGAGGGCAAGCCAATTGATAAGTATGCCCGATATTATATTCAAGTTTGTTTACATACTAGATTTCAATCAAATCCAAAAAAGTCTCATCTTTAAGACAATAATCATATACTTAAATACCTATATGGTATCAAATAATTAAGATTTTGATATCCTAAAGCCATAATTTTTTGTTTGTTTGGTTATTCAGATGTGAAGTATGATAATGCAATAGTATGATGGTTTTGTAAGAAATAAATTTGGTTGCCTTATTAATGCAAAAGTTGAATATATTGTGATATAGAACTTCTGGCTGGTAGTTATTCTGCATAATTTCTATAACTTAGACAACAACTTGTATATTGTGATGTAGAAACCACAAAGATTCCAATTAGATGTAATAGCACTAGTTCTATTTGCTTCACAAAGAACCTCATTTAACACTCAAGAACTAATATCTAAATAAACTATTATTATATTAGATATCATGTGTAAAATGAAGATATTAACCTAGAATTCAATGATACATTACATCAATTGACCGACATATTCACTAAAACAATGAGCGATGATATATTTTGCACAATTAGGAGAGAGATATGCATAATTGATACAAATTTGATTTAATAAGGATCTCTTTAGGTACTTAAATTTGATTTTAATTATTTGATTTATTATGCACTTATGTTTTTTAATATGAATATAGTATACTATTGAGTTATTATTTCTTTTTTCTAAAACGAGAGAAGGAAAGTTAGTGATATTAATGTTTGAATGTATTATTATTGTGCATTAGAAGGATATGACTTTATTATCTTTATAAATAACATAAATGCAATTGTTGATTTCGAATTATAAGAAAATAGAGAATATGTATGTTTAATATCAGTTTACTTTCCTTGTCCAACTAACTATCCTCAGTCAGTCTGAATTTGAATACATTAAGCAAATTATGATTAAAAAATAAGAAGTTTATAGCTCAAACTACATCAATTAACATTAAAATAAAATAATTAGTCATTTTTCACAATTGATAAACATTTTTATATGTACTTACTTTCACCGTAATGATTTCTTACTCATTTTCAAAAATTAACTTGGTAGGAATAGTTTGGAGTTAAAGAGTGCAAATGATTGAAGAGAAATTCATCAAACTTTTCCTTAAGTACATATACCCACCCATGTTTATGGAAAGAAGCCTAAACTCATGTTCTTGTTAAATAAACATGGTTAACAATATATTCATGTACACAATTGTGTTCTTTAGAAAATACAATTGGCATATGAGTGTGTTACAAATCGTGTTCATATAAGACCATCACATTAAATGACTTGACCAAATGAGCATATACCTATCATTGTTAACTAGGACTCTCTATCATGACATGGTTTGCAATTGAGTTGCATGCTTATAATAACATAATATCTTCATTAATAAGGAAAATTTTCACTAATTTTATCCATTCAATCTTACTTGCTTTATACTAAGTGTATCTAACTATTGAAAATATAAGGAGTGCTATATGACCTTGATATATATGCTTGTAATTTTCAATGTTATTAGTTATAAAATCAAATGTAAGTATTTATTACTTGACTTAATAAAAGATTCAACTAAATGGAATTCATTCTAGATTTTACCTAATTAAAGGCAAAATATGGTACTTTTTTTTTACTATATATGACACATTTACTTAATTTTCCCTTCGTTATGGACTTCAGATATGGATTAGAAGTATTCATGATTTTATCAAATTGATGATTAATTAATTTTAATTTTTATTAAGTTAAATGGTTCATATGGTTGAAATTTCATTCATTATTATCAGTCCAAGGTATTGTTTTGTTGTTATTAGTTTGTTTGATGAAATAAAAATGATATATCTAGGTTAATGAACATATACATTGTTATAAGTTATTGCATGGCTGTATGTAATCTTCTACCCTCTTTAGATGATGTAAGATAAAGTACATGGTATGAGACACAATTTTCTCTACCTTTACTCCTAACTAAAGCTCATAAGTGTATATCTGAGTGGTTAAAGGAGTATATTTGGGTGCTTAAACAAATACAAAAGTAGGATTATATTTGAGTCCTTCAAGGGGTATATTTAAGTGCTTAAAAAATGTAAGCAATGTATAAAATAATGTTTCCTAGAAAATAAATCATGAACATGATTTGGTATACAAGTTTATAGTAAACCATGTCACATAAGAATATTATATTAAAAGATCTGAGTAGATAATGTGTACCTATCATTGTTGATTGAGATTCCATGCCAATAACACTATTTGTAATTAAGTTGCATGCTTGTAATAGCATAATTTCTTCTAAAGAACATATTCACTATCTAGCCTTTCAATCATACTTCCATTACTGTAAGTGCATATGAATGCTAAAAATAAATAAGGAGTAATATATGACCTTGATATGGATGTTTGTAATTTTCAATGGTATTAGTTATAAAATAAAATGTAAGTATTTGCTACTTAACTTAATAAGATGTTTGATCACATGAAATTCATACTAGATTTTACCTAATTAAAGTAAAAAAGGTACTATTTGTATTATATATGAAAATTTTAGTAAATATACACTCGTTATAGGCTTTAGGAATGGTTGAAAAGTTTTCATAATTTTATTAAATTGATGATTAACTATGAAATGGTGACTACTTTAGATTTTTCATAAGGTTGATATTTCATTTATTATTACGATCCAAGGTTATGTTTTTTCTATTATCGGTTAATTTGATAAACTGAAAACAATTTATCTAATTTTTCATGAAAATATACATTAATATAAGTTGTTATGGCTGTATGTAATCTTCTATCCTTGTTGGGTGATGTAAGGTGCTATACATGGCATGAAATACGAGTTTGTCTCTATGATTATTCATAACTAGAGCTTGTGGGAGTATATTTAATTGTTTAATAGAGTTTTTTTGGTACTTGAACAAATGCAAGAGTCAGAGTAAATTTGATTCCTTAAATGAGTATATTTAAGTGCTTAAAAAATGCAAGTCATGTAATCAAGATGTCATTTAGAAAACAAATCATGAATATGGTTTGGAATACGATTTTATAACAAACTGTGTTTTTATAAGAATATTACATTAAGTGAGTTAACCAGAATATATGTGTACTTGTCAATGTTGATTAAGATCGCATGCTAGGAACATGATTTTTAATTAAGTTACATGCTTGGAACAACATAATTTCTTCCTTAATTAAAGAACTTGTTCATTATTTATGGCCTCTCAATTACACGTGATTGTTGAAAATATAGGGAGTAATACATGACCTTAATATGGATGTCTATAATTTTAAATGGTATTAGTTCCAAAATTAACCAACGAAGTTTCAGAATTGGATAATGGAATGCATTCAAACTACATCTTTTGGTGTCTTGATTAATCGTATACCATCTGTCTCTTTTAGAAGTGCTAAGGGGATAAGGCATGGGGATCCATTATCCCCTTACCTTTTCACCTTAGCTATGGAAGGACTTTCCAAACTGATCTCTAAACTTGTAGAGTGCAACGACAGATTTGGTTATCACTATAAATACAAAGATATCAAGTTATCTCACTTAATTTATGATAATGAGCTCATGATGTTCTATAGTATGGATGATCATTCTATAAGCATGTTGCTACACATATTGCATATGTTTACAAATTGTTCTAGGCTTACGGTGAATATGGAAAAAAACCAGCTTATACATATCCTCGAATGGTAGATACCAAGAGGAAATTCTTAATCATCTTGGTTTCCCATTGCATTCCCCTCCATTCAAACATTTGGGAGTTCCAATAAAAACTTCCAAACCTAACTTTTTAGATTTTGTTCCTCTGATTGAGAAGTTCAAAAACATGATTTATGCATGGCAAAATATATTCTTGAAGATTACAGCTAGATTAACACTCATCAATTCAGTCTTAAATAGTATGCATATTCACTGGGATGCACATATGGATCTACCAAGAAGAGTAACTAAGGAAATTGACAGGATATTGAAAGCTTTTTTGTGGTCTAGGAAGGTAGATGATTGCAAAAAGGAAAATGTTAAATGGAGTCATATCATGAGACCTAAGAAACAAGGAGGGTTGGGAATTATTCCCATTTCACAAATGTAGAAAGTCCTCTTATACAAGAGGATATGGAGATTATTTACTGATAAGAAGGCATTATGGGTCAAATGGGTGAATGTATATCATCTTAATGAGAAGGATTTCTGACAAATTGGTACTTCATATGATTTTTCTTAGATTTTCAATTATCTACTCAACTTAAGAGACCTAGTGTATCCTCACATTAAGCATCAATTGGGAGATGGCACTAACATTTAGTTTTTGTTTGATAACTAGACCATTAATAGTGCACGTTTTCAAAGAGCAGACCTAGTACAACTCAGAAACAAAATTGCCACAAATACTAGAGTATCTTCCCTCCTTCATAATAGGGATTGGTTTGGCAACTTAAGAGGTTTCTCCTTGCTTGCAGGCTATCTACCGCAGATACCTGAGATGTATGGACATGATAATATTGTTTGGGTGCCTAACTCGAAAGGTACATTTTCTAATTGTTCCTACCATAGGATCATAAGTCCTAATGCTAAAACAGTTCCTTAGTATGATATTATATGGAAGCAAACTTTGAACTCAAAAGTTTCAATCTTTTCTTAGTTGATAATCAGGAATAGGATGAGAACTAAAGATAGATGGTTTGGGCAATATGATCTAGGGTGTGTTCTTTGTAAACAAACTTAATAGAGTATGAATCACTTATTTTTCTGCTGTAATTTTACTAAAGCCATTTGGAGAAAGATGATACACGATTTACTAGTCCATAGCTATACTTTTGAGTGGGGAAATACTTTGCAGATGACCATGGATTACACCAAGTAGGGTTAGCCAAATAGGATGCTTATTAAAACAGTCTTTACTATTACCATCTACTCAATATAGACGGAAAGAAACAAAAGGTGGTGCAAAGGTCTTGAAACTGATAAATATCAGATAGCATAAGTGATTATTAACTAGTTTTGAGCTGGTTTGATTGTAAATTCTAAGCAAGATGCACTTACTCCTAACATAAAAGTTACACGAATGTTAAAATTCATTGTGCCTATTGTAAATTAGTAGTACTGATTATTTTTTTTTCTCATTGTGTTGGACCCCAAATGTTTCATAGAAGTTAGAACTATTTAAAGGAAAAATTTTGGCAAGTAGTCATGAGTAAAGAGCAAATGAATGAAAATTCTTGAACCAAGAAATAATAGGCAAGGGTAAAGTAGCAAATTTACCAGTTTTTAATTTCATACTCTTCTTTCACAAGAGCTAATTTTTCACACAAGTATCCAAAAATCACAAATGAGGTCTCATTGGAAAGATCACAGAAAACCCTATAAGTTCCTTCAAGGACTCACAAACCAATTTCACCTATAAGGGTGTCAAAAATGTAATCAAAGTTTCTATCTAATCACAAATTTTCCAAAACAGTGCAACATTCTTCCAAAAATCATATCTTCCCATTACCTTTGCAAAAAATTCCAAACTTTATATCAAAAGAAAGATTAAAACAAATTATACAACGTTCATGAATTATTTGGAAGCAAATTCAACCTCTAGACAGGTTAATTTCTCAACCAAAGTTTCTGCCCCCGTAATTCACTCTAACATAACCACACTTTAAAAAAAATTCATAACTTACAATACAGAAGTCCAAATTGTTAAGACTTGATATCAATGGAAAGAGCAGAGAAAGCTCTATACTTTCTATGTAGAGCTTGAAAACCAATTCCACATCTAACTAGGTCAAATTCTCACATGATTGAGGCTGCCTTGTTAAAGAGTGGTAAACAAAAATATCACCTAAACCATATCCATGCTTTAAAAATCCATAACTTACAATTCTTACTTCCAAAAATAGCATATTATATATCATTACAAAGCTGAAACATTCCTCTACAACTTTCCATAAGACTACTTGAGCTAATTTTAACTATAACCATCCAGAATTGGCTTCCAAACACAATAATCATAAAACCTATACTTAGAGACATTTCACACACAAAGCACATTAATACTTGAATTACCATCTGATCATTAACAAGTCATAACTTTCAACCTCAAAATCAAAAAATGTCATAATTAGTGGTGATAGAAAGCTAACAAGAAAATCTTCAACTTTCATGAAGACCAATTTCACAAAATCTATCTAATTTAGCCCAAAAAAATTCCTCAAAGTTTCAGGTCACAAATCTTCAATGTTAGAATCATAAACATGGCACTATTCACCCTACACATATTGCCCACTTTCAAGACAAAATTCAAAACCCTTTAAGCCACAATCGGACAACACTTCCTTCATAAGAATTCTAGCCAAACTTCTCTAGTTTAATTTAAGCTAAAAATCATCTCAATTGCATAATCATAGAAAAAGTTATAGCTAAATTATTGAAACATGCACAAATCTAATTTCCAGATTTTTAACCTAACACCTTTCCTATCTCTTCCATGCCATTCTACACCAATTACACCATTCAATACACTCAATATAACAACCTAACCAAATCAAATCCTCCACTTGAACAAAGTCCGCAAAATTACAGCACCTTACCCACAACCATCTTCCCTTTCATACACTCATCTACCATATTAATTTACTTCTAAATTATGTAAAACATCTCCACTTACATTTGTCAAATCCTACCTCATCAATCATCAATCAACAAACAAATTACATACCCATATACACCAAACTCAATTCCATGCAATT
>JANITW010000001.1:9688176-9699818 GCA_027564335.1 Erythroxylum williamsii | reverse complement strand
GGTTGTAGATTGGTTTATGGTATTTTGTAGAATTCTATGTTTCATACTAGTCACTAGCCATTCTGATTTGACACTGATTCAAGACTTTGAAGTTAACCAAATCTAATACAACTTCTTTCAAGTGCCACTTATTTTGGAACGGATGCCTGTTCCAATTATTTTCTAGTGTTAATATGAGATTTCTTCTGTCTCTCTTCTTTGGCCTGTCAAATGCAGGTCAATAATTCTCAACAACGAATTCTTGTTGGGTCAGTTCAGTTTGATTACCAGGGACTGGCCATCTTTGAAAATGAAAGCAGTTGAAAACTGAATTCAAGTATTTTCTTTATCAGGAAGAATGTCATTTGTGCTACCAAATCTGGTGTCGGTCTCAATTGCAGTAACTTTTGTTACTCTTAAAATTTCTTTTTTTTTTTTTCAGGTTGTTGCTGTTGTTTAGTGGGATAGAAATGGCCTCCAGGGTAATAGAG
Organism: Erythroxylum williamsii; assembly: GCA_027564335.1. Taxonomy (NCBI): domain Eukaryota; kingdom Viridiplantae; phylum Streptophyta; class Magnoliopsida; order Malpighiales; family Erythroxylaceae; genus Erythroxylum; species Erythroxylum williamsii. Next base: position 9,699,348 of record JANITW010000001.1, on the reverse strand, counting down.
AATTTCATGTGGAGTTTCTTATGCTCAGCTTGTTACACCATCCAAACCTGGCGAACCTGATTGGCTATTGTGCACTGCATATGCATATGCATAATAGATGGAAAGTAGGTCTCATGTGCACTGCATATGCATAATAGGAATGATTAAATTGTATTAAATGTGAAATGTGAAATGTTGTGAATGTAAATTATTTGTTATGTGACTGGGTGAGTCATCGATAATGATCACTTATTAAGTTCGAAAAACTCAACCAAACTTTGCAATTATTTTTCAAGATCAAAAGAATACTCCTTTGGATAAACGGGAGTATACCTTCAGCATGCAAGTAAGGGATAGAGGTCAGGATTAGTTCGCGTCTGTATTGTATTTCTTTATTTTTGTATTGAATTATATATTCCGCGATTTTTGTACAATATGTACTTCGAAAAGTTTTGTACAATGTGTAATTAAATTATGTTGTAATGGAAAGACATTATGTCTAAAACTTTTTGTATTTGTGAAAGGGCTCAAATGACTATTGAAAGTTTTGTTGATTGTACTGTTATGATTGAAAAAGTTTACGAATAAAGTGGGCCCGAATTGATTATCGATTTCTGCATATTTTGATTGTATTAAAAAATATTTGTACTGAGTTTTAAACGATTGAGTGCTTTACCATGTCACCTTTGTGGGGCACGGATTCAAATATCTCTCAAGATATCGGGTACATGTCTTGCGGAAGTAGGGTGCTACAATTTGTCCTCTAATTGCCTTGCAACTTGACCAAATGGTTTTCATTTGGTCACTATTTGTTTTTATCCGAATTTACAACTCTTGCTCTTATTCATCGAGAATAAACATTACAATTAATTCAATTTTCATTACATGCTTTTATAGTAATATACTACAAACTAGAGATTTACTTATGACAGTATTGCATCTATCAGTTGCATAAAAATTTTGTAATTAAGTTTGAAATACAGATGGTCCAAGTGGATGAAACTAGTAAACCGGCGAAAAGAAATTACCAATTAAGCATTTACAATGGGAATGATAGCCTTGTAAGGTCCGATTTACGAGGTTGTTAACTAAATTAGACTCATTTATAAACTTTCCCTCCTTGTCGCGATACTTATATATATATATATACAGATATATCCATTGTAACCAATCAAGTATTGTACTAATCAAAAAATATACAAAATGGGATGTTTAAGTACTCGACTCAAATATTGACGATATTGATATTAAAATATCAGCCAGTATAAAAACTTTTTAAAAACTTATGGGTATTTCTGCAAAAAAATGAAAAAAAATTAAAAACCCACCTTTAACCCCACTTTGCTACCTTCTTTCTTCCCCTATTTTTTTCTCTCAGACTCTCATTCTCTCTTCTTCATCGTCATCTTTTTTTTATTATTAATAGTAAACAATAGTTATATTTTTAAAAAATAATTAAAAATATATTAAAATGAAAATTAAGAGGCCTCAAATTTTTGTATTTCTTTTTAAAATTATTAACATAAATATAACAATATTTTACTATTCATAACAATTACAAATAAGATAAATATATATTTTGTATTATTGAAAATTAAATATTAAGATAGAAATTATATTTTATTATCGATAATAATAGTTTGTTTTATTTGATATTTTGATGTAATTATTATTTATTATATGATAAAATTGTATTGTTCTTAATTTTATATTTCTATGATGATAAAATAATTTTTCATATTAATTGTGGTTATTATTTATATGTAAAATATGTGAAAATAATATTAAGAAAAATAAGTAAATTGTTATTATTTTAAATTTCTATTATTATGTTTTTTTAGACAAGATTGTTTAAATTATACAGTACAAAATTGAAGAATCATTTTGTAATTTTTAAAAAAAATTTAAGGACTATTTTATAAATTGTAAAAATTGTCTGAAATGATACTCGGTATTAGCCGATATTGATATAGTATCGTATTAGAATCCAATTCAATACCAAATCTGGTAGGATATTCTTAACATTAGATATATCATTGTATTTGGGAAAAGTCAAGAATAGTTATATAATACAACTTTAGGCTTTATATTATGGAAATATCAAATAAAAATTTATTGTATTTTGAATAGTAATTATGACCCATCTTATTTAGAGTAGCTTTTTAATATAGTATAATTATGCGAAGATAACTGAATAAATTCGTCACTCTAAAATAATCGAAAGGCCCAAAATAACCATAAGGTTTATACCTTAATACAAGTTAGATCTTAGCATTTCACAATGCTCAAATTAAACTATAGTATTTTTTTAAAACGTACAATTTAAACCTTATATAGACAAAAAAATTCAATAGATACATGACTATGTTAGTTATCTATCATATTTGTTAATGATAATGTTATAGAATTTTATAATTTGTTTAATTTGGGCCCACAGTGCCATATAAATGTCAAATGACTATATAATTTAATAACTAATCAAATAATTTTCTTAATTTTAATTTATCTTAATTGAATTAAAATTGAAAATATTCCCCCAATTTTAAAATCCCTAGCTCTAAAATTATGAATCTTCACCTCCTCCACCATCGTCTCTTCTTCGTCAGTCTCCCTCTTGACCCTCATCATCTTCTTTCTTACTCTTCATCGTCACCATCTTCTTTATTCCGCTAGCCGCCAGCTCTCCCTTCTTTTATATGGTAATTCTCATTCTTAGCTAAAATTCACCAATATGTCAATGACAGCTAAAAGAGCTTGGAGGCTTTTCAAGGATAAGAAATTACTTCGGGTACATTGGGTGCACACCTACTGCATCAAAGGCTCAAACTTCAGATATCTTAAAATCTCAAGGAATGCCTCCTTAGTTATGCAATTCATTTTCAAGATCAGGGATAAACTTAAGCACTCAATCTCTATTAGAGTTGGGGGTGGAATAGTGTATCCTTTTGGAATGATAATTGGATACCATATAGAGTGCCAGAGGAACAAACTGGCCTATAACCTTTGAAGACACTATTCCAATAAAATGCCACTCTCTATCAAATCAATCCTTACTATCAAGCACGTTGACAGACTCAAGATTACTATCTTATCTAACTAACACCATTCTGATCCCTAGAAAAGAAGATGTGATACGGAATGGTAACTCTTCCAGTGAATTCTTTAATGCAATAGCCATAAACTACTTTGGATCATAGTACCAGAAGTTGGGTGGCATAAATTGGTTTGGGTAAAACATGCACGACCAGGAGCTTCCTATACACTATGGTTGGCAGTGAAAAGAAGACTCCCTATGATGGACAAATTAACCAAGTATATGAGAATACCCAATCGGTGCTATCTATGCAATTCAGACCAAGAATCACCTGACCATTTATTGTTCAAATTTACCTATTCAAATAAGGTTTAGAAGAAAATACTTCAAAGGTGTGGTACAAGGAACCTACCAAGTGTATGGTGTGATATTATAGAATAGAGCAGCAGGATAAGGCAGAACAAAAGAAAGCAAATGGATATACTACATCTAACTTTCTTACCTGGTGACAAGCCTGTGGGATGAGAGAAATAATCCAGTCTTTTAGGATTAAGCTAGAAGTAATAAGCTCTTCATTGATGAGTTATTTGAAAATGCAATTGTGGATTTACAAAAAGCAAAATGTCACTTCGTCCTCAGAGCAAGGATACATAGGTGATTGTTTAAAGTTAAATTTATTCTGCTTCTGTTTTTGGTTAACTAGTTATCAAAACTGAGAATGAAGCACTAAATGCTCTTTAAAGCTGTCAGTGTAAAACCGCCGTTAATGGCTGAGAACTGTCTTCACCCAAATTATCACCTCCTTTCCATTAACGAGGAATCGGCTGCTTGAACTTACTAATATTGAAATCAAAGTTTGTATACATGAATCGAAACCCAAACAACCAATACAAAAACAGCAATAAATGTAATGTTTTATTTGTTAAATCCTCCACAACTATGAGGGGCACTCGGATTCCTCTTCTTTCTCCTCAGCTTGTCGCACACAAAAGCCCTCTCCAGCAGCTCAACTCTGTGAGAAAGCGAGCTCAGTAAACGCGTCTGCTCCTCATTCCTGGCAAACAACTCCGCCATCAACCCCATCATCTTCTCATTCTCCTCCACCATCCTCTCCAGCAACCCTCTCTTCTCCACACTTGCCTCTTTTTCTTCCATTCTGTTTGCACACAAATCAGGCTGAACCTCACTAGTTCCCACGCTCTCCTCACCCTCCTCTCCGCATTTTACACCTTCCTCAACACCCTTCTTATCTTCCGCTTCTACGTTCCCCTCATTCTCATCACACTCCTCCGCCGTTTGTAATTTTAAGGCATTCTCCCCACATTCTTCCACAACCTCATCACTCCTCTTATCTTCCGCTTCTACAATCCCATCAACGGTATCTACGCTTCCCTGATTTCCATCAGCACCCAATTCAAAATCTTTCGAAACTTCCTCAACAACAACAACATCACCGGACTTATCTACCGTCTGATCCTCGTCTGTTCTACAACATTCATTAACAATTGCATCAACAGTCTCCTGCAACGCAATCGCCTTCTTAATCACCTTTCTCCTGCACTCCCTCACACCACAATCCACTCCTCTAACACCATCCAACTGCAACAGCAAATTCATCAAGGTCTCCATAACCCTCAGCCTCTCTTTAGAATCTTCACGAATCGATTGAACATTCTCCTTCAAACTTTCCTCCACCTCGTCGATGTCTCTCTTAATCCCCAATATCTTCTTCACGCTCTTCCTCACCAGATACCCGCGGAACACCTTCTGGATCTTGACTGCTTGATCCGACCTACTCCGCTCGGACAAAACGTACTGGACCGGGATCGACACCACCTTCTTCTTCTGAACCGGCGACGTGTGTAGGCTGTGGTAGTTGTAAGGGTGGCTCCGGCATCTCCGGTAAAACGGACCGTCCATAGTCGATTTGGCTCTCGAAGTTTATATTGTAACGATTACAGAATCCTATTTGTTGCTCGATGGGAGAAGAGAACCGCTGGTTGGAGTATATATACGGAACAAAAGGAGGCATTGCGAGATGAAGCTGGTAAGTTCCAGAAGCTTCAGATATTGTGGAGAAGAGTTTCAGAAAAGAGTTCTAGATGTCCGTCGAAGCTTCTGCTCAGTCCGTTACCTAGGTCCTTACGAAATAACCTTAAACTAACGCCCCGTTTGGTTCCGTTTTTTATTTCTGTTTTCTTTTGTTGTGGTTTTAAAAAAAAGAAAAATAATTTATTAAATTATGTTTAGATAAGTATTGTTATCATTTTTTGTTTTTACTTTTTAAAAGTAAAAAATTGCAACAAATTTATAAAAAAGTAAAAATAATGTTTTTGTGATTTTTAAAAACAAGTTTCTATAAACTTTTTTCTTGCAAAAATATAACATATTCAAGTTTTTCTCTTTTCTGCGTCGACTTCTTATTCTACATCTTCAACACCTTCAGGTTTGTTTTTGTACTTATCTATTGCTTCTGCGATTTTTCTTGTTCATAACATCAAACCAATAATAAAATACAAAAACTAGGCGTGATAGAAGATAGATGAAAACCATGAAAAGAAAAAGAGACGTAACCATACTTACTAAAAGCAACATATAAAACTTCTGCTTTGAGAATAACATCTGCAATTTTTTATAAAGATAAGGAAGATGATGCAATGTCTCTTTAGTTTTTGCTTCACCTCCTCTGCTGCTAAACTTAACAAAAGCCTCATATGATTCTTCATAAAGAATCAAAATAATATTTCTGCATCCTCGCGTCTTTTAAATCCGGGTATAGCTGTTTTCTTCTTCCTCCCGTATTCGACTTTGCAACTCATGTCTCTAAAGCCTTTTTGTTCTCACTCTCACATTTTTAATATATAGTAGAGCACATAAAGACAAAGTAGAACAGAGTGAAACACTTGTCTCTGCATCATTTAATGTAGCAACACAACCTTTAATGCGCAAAGCCTAGTCTTCCTGGATCACACTATGTGTTGTCTACACAATATTTAATGTAGCTGCCATCATTTAATGCAGCAATCATCATTAGGAGCATTTGTCTTCACACGTAGTCTTCCTATTGCTAAAGCTTACTCTGCCATGACTTTATTTGTTTTCACGTAATTAGCTCTTGTTTCTTTTTAAGTACGTACTTAGTCTGAGAATGCACATAAAAAGTTCATACCACAAGTGGTTGGGTCATCTGATATTGGGTCATCTAAGTCTATATGTTAAATAAATATCTGAAAGTTGAAACTTGGTGAAAAGGATGCAGGTCGTATGTGAATCGCTCTCTGATTATACCTGAATTTTTGTACTGCAAAATGATCTGTCACGTTTGTAGTTTCGATGCTAACTGATGGAATGAGTCACATGCAATATTTGATATTGATTCCATATGATAATTAATTAATTTAAAAAATGTATTATATTATAATTATTACACATAATAGTATAATTACAAAAAATAGAAACATGATAATAAAATCAAATATGTTTTTGTTTTTAGTTTTTAATCAGAAATCTCAACCAAACAAGTTTTTGTTTTCAGTTTTTATATTACAAATCTCAATTAAACAGGTTTTCGTTTTTTTAGGAAAAAAATAGAAATCAAAAACAGAAAATTAAAACTAAAAACAACAACAGAAAAATAGAAGTAGAACCAAACGACCCCTAAACTTTGTTTCACAAAAAACAAACTATATATAATAATATAATATTTTAGAAATAGAGGAAAAGAAAAGATTTTTCCGTAGACAATATAAACAAATACAAAATAAAGTAAATGTGACTAGAGGGAAGACTTTTCTTATTTTGTTTCATAAATAAATTCTTTTTTAATTTTTTCGTAAATTAACATTTATGAAGTATAATTGTGAAGATAATGATATTTATATAAGATAATGATATTTTTTAAACACAAATCTTAATCAAAGTGTTGGTTACCCTGTAATACTTAGGTTTTGTGCCTTCTTTGCTATCTTCACTTCTTTCCACACCGATCACCGTGATACTCAATAACAAGCTCTGTTCTTCCAGGTGCTTTGTTCCCTCTCTTGACTAGAGTTCTGCTACCCTCATTCCTGCTTCTTTTTCTTTCATTATCTTCATCTTTGCTTTTTTTTTCCTTTTCCCTTAATTACCTTGTCCATTTAATTCCTCCTTCTAGACTTCTTCATATTTAAGCCTTTTTTTCTTTCCACCATAATCTCTTTTATTCACCCCAAAATACTTTTTGTGCTCCCTACATTCGGTCCTTCTCCTTCAGATTTGGTGTTTTGGCTTCCTTCTTCATTTCTTCTCTTTTAAGGATAGTTTGGTCCTTCTACACTATCCTTTTTCCTGCTTTTTCTACTGTTTCACCTTTCTAGATTCTATTATCTGCTCAAGCCTTTCTGACACTTTATTTTTTTTGTCAAAAATAACTTTATGATCCTCAGAAATGTCAGTAGCTCCTCTATCATCTACTGAATTTCCTCCTTTGTCCTCAAAGGATGTAGAAGGTCCATTACCTTCTCCTCTAGCTTCTTATGCAGATATTCAACTAGTTAGAAAAAGTTGGAAACAAGTTATAGGGGACGGAATGACAGTACCTTGCATTATTTCCCTCCAAACGAGGAAGATGGCAAATTAGTAGTATCCCCTAGGTTGGAATTTCTTCATACTAGTGCGAAAATGTGGGAGCCCTTTTTGGTTAGTTTCTTTTAAGATCGATGACCTACATTTCCAGTAATTCAAAGATGGGCATAAGTATAAAGGGCAAATGGATGTACTTATTGTAGAAGAAAGCATGTTATTATTTACTTTCTCGTCTAAAGACATAGCTATGAGAGTGGTGGAGGAAGGACCATAGCATATCCAAAATCAACCATTTTTTTTAAAGACATGGAGACATGAATTCAAGTTAAATCCATAAAACACCAGGTTGTTCTACTGTGGGTACAGTTGTATAACGTACTACCAAAGGCCTCAGCATGATAGCAAGTTACCTTGGCACTCCTCTTTTTATGAATGAAAATACAACTCAAAGGAGAATAGTAGGTTATGAAAGGATATGCATCAATATGGAATCTGTCCAAAATCTTCTTGATAGTATACCAGTTATGAGATTGGGAGCAAAAAGCTCTTTGTTTGAAGACAATGTCTATGTTAATTATCAATGGAAGCCATCTATGAAATCCCAAGGGAAAGGTGGGTTCCTACAAGGGAGGTGTTTCTAAGAGGTGATTATAAGGAGCTTATAGGAGTGGAAGAACATGAAGGCTAGTAGAATATTTAGAAGGAAGTCTCTCCAAAGATTGTGCAAGAGGTCCATATTGAACCCGAGAGTAATGTAAAGAATTCACCCATAGCAATTCCTGAGCCACAGATGGATATCCCACCTAATAATGGGGAAAAATAGAGGCGAATGAGCAAAGAAACTCCCCTTTTATGCTCACCCGAAGTGAATCTAGTGACATTTTCATCTATAATGGGGGAAGATCCGAGTTCTTCCTTTGAGATTGTGGTAACTAAGAGAGCTAGTAGGAGTAAGCACAAAGGCTCCAAATCTATTACATCCTTTTAATGATTTGGTTTACATATAATGTTAGAGGTATAAAATGCCTAAAAAAGCTTTTAGCTTTAAAGGATTTTGTCAATCAAGAGAATCCATGTTTATTTGCTCCTTTGGAAACCAATATTATGGTAGGTAATCTTATGAAATTCAATAATTTGGGTAGAACATGTGAGTTTGTTACAAATCACTAAAAACATGTTTTTGGAAGAATAATTATTGGTTTTAATCAAGATTTAATGGAAGTAGAGGTGCTGGAAAAGGAAATACAGTTTATGCAATGAAATGTCATTTCAAAATTAAGGATTTGTGTCAGTTCTCTTATGTTGTGTATGACTCAATTTTTACATTCCAAAGGAAGGAGTTATGAAGGAGTTTAGTGGATTTTTGTAAGAGAGTAGTTGGCCCTTAGGTTATCAATGGTGATTTCAATTATACTTTGTATAGAACAGAAGATGAAAGAAATGCTTTCTTAAGAAATTATACATCATATTTTAAGGAATGTGTGAAGAATATGGGCCTTATTGATCTCAAACATTAGGTTCACACATATACTTAGTGTAATAAGAAAAAGAAGGAATGGTCTTTAAGGAAAAACTTAGATATGGTGCTTGTAAATTAAAGCTGGTAGCAAATTTCCTATGAGTTCTGCATCATTCCTAAATCCTTTTTTCTTAGATCATTCTCTTGATAGGATTGAGGGTATGTTCCAAAAACTAAGAATGATCTTACTATAACTCAAGGGCAGCTTCTAAATAATATAGGAGACCCGCAATAGTTGTCACTTGAGAAGGAGAAACTTAACCATTATCTCTCAGCTGTTCAAAATCATGAAAGCTTGATAAAGCAAAGAGCAAGGGTTAAATGGTTGCAAGAAGGTGATAAATACATTAAGTTCTTCTTCAACTCAATAGTGGGGAGAAGGAATAATAATAGGATATCTATCATTCAAGCTACATATGGTAGAAGACTCAATCGGTAGGATCTAATCTATGAAGAGGCAAGGGAACATTTTAGTAGATTTTATAGGCAATCTAAATCTACTTTAGTTACTATTCGGTTGCTAACCTCTTTCCTTTCAAAGATGCTATCTCAAGAAGAAGCTCATAATTTAGCCAAGCCTATACTAAATGAGGAGATTGAAAGAGTTATCTTCCAAATGAATCCTAATAAGGCCCTAGGACTTAATGGGCTAAATGAGGTCTTCTTTCGGAAGGCTTGGGGTGAGATTGGAATGATGGTAAAGCAAGTAGTGAAGGAAAATTTCTATACTTAGTATTGTTAAAAGAGATTAATAAGAAATTCCTCTGCCTTATTCTGAATACAAGTAACCCGAATTCTTTTGAAGAGTTTAGGCCTATTGCTTGTTCAAATTTGCTACATAAGGTGATTTCTAAAATTATAGCAGACACACTCAAGGTTGTTTTGGGGACTTTGGTTAGTAATAACCAAAATGCATTAATGCAAGGAAGGTTGATAGGGGATAATATTTCTATTTTTCAGGAGCTTATGAAGGGGTACCAAAGGAAACAGGTTCCACCAAACTGTGCCTTTAAGATTGATTTTAAAAAGGCCTATAATTGTGTGGAAAGGTGTTTTTATTCTCAAGGTATTAGAGGTAATGGGCTTTCCTTCCATATTCATAAAATGGGTAGAGGCATGCATAACTTCCCCTTCCTATTTAGTGATGGTGAATGGTATATTTAAAGGAATGAGAGGACTTTGATAAGATGATCCTATGTCTCCCTACTCGTTTATTCGTTACATGGAGGTGCTAACACTATTGTTGAAGCATAATGTGGATAAGGATAAGGGTTTAAAGTTCCATAATAAATGTAAGAAGATTTCTCTAATCAATCTATACTTTAAGGATGATTTATTTCTATTTTCCAAGGCACATCCATCCTCAGTTCAGATGTTGATGGCCTCTCTCAAACAATTTGGACAAATGACAGGATTGGAAATTAATTTAGCTAAAAGTTACTTTGTGCTGGCCGATAGTGCATATAAGGTAGAAACTAAAATAGTCGTAATATCTTCTATGGAAAGGAAACAATATCCTTTGTGTTATCTAGGGTTGCCGATCACTATAAGAAGAATTCTATTTTTTGAATGTTACCCCTTGTTAGAAAGAATACAATAGAGCTTAAATCATTAGATAAATAGATTCTTATCATTTGGGGGGAGACTCCAACTCATTAAATCAGTACTTAATTCCTTACAAGTGTACTAGTCAACTAATATGTTTCTGACTAAGGGAGTAATGAAGATGATAGAAACTTTGTTTAGGAGGTTCTTGTGGGGGAACCAAAATTCAGGAGGAAGGATAATTAAGGTTAGATAGGATGAGGTTTACAAGGCTAAAAAGGCAGGAGGGTTAGGAATTATTTCTATAGCCACCACAAATAAGAAATTAATGTTGAAAAAAGTCTGGCACATTCTATTCAATGAGGATTCATTATGGATGATCGCGGCTTTGTCGATTCGACCTTAAGATCGATCCTTGGAAACCGGTCAAAAATAATAAATTCTAAGATTGCAGTATATTGGACCCCGAATCTTTTTGGTAAGCTAGGATTATTAAATAAGGATTTTTGAATGATTATTCATGAGTAAAGAA
>JANITW010000001.1:9674157-9688076 GCA_027564335.1 Erythroxylum williamsii | reverse complement strand
TAGGAAGAAGTCAATTGAAATTGAGTTCTCAAAGTCTTCCCCAGTTGGACCACAAGTAAGCAAGTTGAGTTCAAGGATGAGACATGTTTGGAATGGGCCCGACATTGAAGATGTTGCAAGTGAAATTCGAGATGATAGAATATGAACAAGGTATGATTCATGTCTATTAAGGGTTTCAAAATGTAAATAGTTAAAAAAAAATGACGGCTAATTAAGGTTAAATGGAATAAACCCTTCAAGGTAAAATGGCTAAGTTTCATATTACATGATCCGGAGTTGGGCTCCGGTAACGGGGTCCAACAGTTCCTTAGGCTGGTTCTTGGTGTGTGCATTGCAATTTACTGATTTGCTAATATTTTATAACTAATTATTGAGTTGAATTGGTTGATTAAATGGATTGATTAAATTGCGTTATTGTTTTAGCTTAGTTACAGCTAAATTTCTGCAATTTATTTCGGCCTTAGAGTTTAGGATTAGATTAATCCTCCTTACGGTATCGACACCTTAGATACTATGCTAACAACTCGTACGCTTATGGAATATCCAGGTTATTATATTAAAGATACACATATCAGAAAACTGAGATCACTCCTCAAGTTTTTTCACCATAAAGGAAGTAATAAAGTCAGAACCAAAATTGGTGGGTACTCTAACTCTTTTGCTTATCCTTAGTTTAATATTTTCCTATTCCTTTATGTTATCATTAGTAGAATAACTACGGACATGCTCTCTAAGAACTTGCACACTCATTTTCATAGGAAATATATCCTCAAAGAACATTGCATCTCTTGAATCCATAATTGGTCTATAAGTGTTAGATTCCTCTTCCTTAACCATAAATCTATACTCAGCACTATTACAGGCATATCTCACAAAAATTGAATCAATGGTCTTAGGCTAGATTTGCTTCCTCTTATGTTCAGGTAGAGCAACCTTAGTAGGACATCCCTAAACTTTCAAAAAATGCAAGTTATGTGGATAACCTTACTAAATTTCATAAGGGGTTTGATCTAGTTTCTTATGAGCGACTTTATTTAGAATATAACAAGTTGAAAGAATAGCTTCTCCCCATATAACGTTAGGTAAACCTAAGGAAATCAGCATTGCATTCATCATATCCTTAAGTGTTTGATTTTTCCCCTTAACTTTTATGTTTTTTTCAGGTGTATAAGGGGCTAAAAGCTTATGAATAATGCTAACTTTTCAAAAAAAAATCAGCAAAGAAATCAATACTATCCTCACCACCTCAATTAGACCTTAATCTCTTAATTTTCCTTTCCAATTGGTTCTCAACGTCATCTTTATATTTCATAAACATTTCCTCCACATCACTTTTATTTGTCAATAAGTAAACCTTAGTAAATATAGACCAATCATCCATAAAAGTAATATAATAAGTCATGCCTCCTTTACTCACACTATTCTTAAAATCACCTAAATCTGTATGCACCATATCTAACAATTGTGACTCTCTCTCGGTCACTGACTTAAAAGGTTTCTATAATATGTGGCCAATCCCTGTCCCTTTCAACCATTAAATGCACCCACATCCTTTTAAGACTTTCACACCCATTTTTTAGACTTTTTCCATTCAAAATGCAAGCGTGCATTATATTTAGACATCAAAGGAAGACCTTGGACTCTTATCAAAATTCAGCCTACTTATAAATAATAAAACGACTAATGAAATCGGCTAAACCATGCATGAAGAATTTGGGCAGTAAAACATGTCAACTTTTGGCTATAAATATAAGCCATCTGCAAGCTTTTTAAGGGATCCCAACATCTGAAGTTTTTTTTCCTTCTTTTACGAGCTTCTATCCTTCCTTCTTCTTTTAGCCTAAAAATTAATCTAAGTAAGGTGTTATTCTATACATCTTTATGATAAATTTTATATTACCTGTAAACTCAATCCATATATTAGTGAAGGTTGGCTCTGTTTCTGGCTGTGGACGTAGGTCACATTGATTGAACCACGTAAATCTTTGTGTCCATTGCCTTATTTATCTTTCTTTTATTATTCTTTGTTATTATCTTTTTAGGCTATTAGATACAATCCGAAGTCCATTTTCTTAACCAATTGGTATCAGAGCCATATCTCATTTCAAATATAGTAGCCACTACGACAATAATGAAAACCTCCATTGAAAAGTTTGATGGAAATGCCAACTTTAGTATGTAGCAACTCAAAATGGAAGACATTCCTATTTAGGATGGATGTGAGCTAGCACTTAATGGAGTGAAGAAAAAGGTAGCAGAAATGACAGTCAACAATTTGCATATCTAGATAAAAGAGCTAGATCGGGCATTATAATAAATCTCTCCAAAAACGTTTTACAAGAAGTTGCAAATAAAAAGACAATGAAAGGTATGTGAGACAAGTTAAAATCTATGTACATGAAGAAGACGATGGAGAATCGCCTTTATTTGAAGCAAAAGTTGTACATGAAAAGAATGATAAAAGGTATATCTATACTCTCACATCTTGATAGATTTGATTATATTATTATGGATTTAGAGAACATGGATGTTAAAGTTGAGGATTAAGATCAAGCCATATTATTGTTATGTTCTCTTCCACAGTCCATTAAATATTTTTGGGATACTATGATCTACGGGAAGAATCAATCTCATATAATAGTATAAATTTTGCATTAAAGTCAAAAGGGCAAATTGATAGGGACAGACTAGTGGAAGTTAGGTTGAGAGATTATTTGTAAAAGGTAGATATGAAAATAGAGACTCTAAAAATAGTATATCCAAAGGAAGGTCAAAATCCAGCTATAAAAATGAAGTTTGTAATTATTGTAAGAAAAAGGGGCATATTAAGGCTTACTACTATAAGCTGATAAAGAAAGGGAAAAATAAAAATGAGCAAAATAACAGCAATACTATCGAAACTAGTGTAGCTAAAGATGAGAATGAGGGAACTATCTTTGTAGCCACAGATAATAAAATCATGTCTAATAATGATTGGATTTTAGATTTGGGTTGTTCTTACCACATGAGTCCCAATAAGGATTGTTTTTGTACTTCTGAAATAGGCAATGGTGGAATTATTTTGAAGGGTAATAATGCTCTATATAAAGTTATTGGTAAAGGTACAGTCTAAATCAAGATATATGATGACATTATCAAACAACTCATTAATGTTAGACATGTTCCAGATTTGAAGAAAAAGCTCATCTCTATAGGCACTCTTGATACTCTCGGACGCAAGTACATAACTGAAGGTGGAGTTTTGAAAATTTCCAAAGGTGCTCTTGTAATGATGAAAGCTTGCAAGTTTGGCAGTTTGTATACTTTGCAAAGATCTACTGAAACAGGTGTTGTAGTGGTCTCTATATCCTTAAATGTTAATATTACCACGTTGTGGCACATGCAGTTGGGACACATGGGTGAGAAAGGCTTAACGATGTTAAGCAAGAGAGGCCTACTTTATGGTCAAAGGACTAGTAAGATGTACTTTTGTGAACATTGTGTATTTGGGAAGAAGAAAAGAGTTAAGGAAGCAGAAAAGAGTTAACTTCAATTCACCTACAGTCCATAAAACAACAGGTACTTTGGATTACATTCATTATGATCTTTTTGGGCCTCTCGTGTATGACGCCTCAATAAAATGGTGTGGCTGAGCATATGAACTAGACTCTTTTGGAAAGAGATCGATGTATGATCTCTAATGCTAAGTTGACACTTGATATATAGGTTGAAGCCATTGCTACCACATGCCATATTTTCAATTATGCTTCATGTGCTACTCTTGATTTCAAGACTCTAGATGAAGTTTGGACAAGTACTTTTGCTGATTACTTTAATTTTAGGATATATGGGTGCTAGCTTATATGCATGTAAATGAGAGAAAGTTAGAGCCTAGGATTAAGAGATGTATTTTCCTTAGTTATGTTTCAAGGTTAAAAGGATACAGATTATGGTATCCTGATCCCAAATTACCTAAATTTGTAATTAGTAGAGATGTTACTTTTAATGAGTCCTGTATGTTGTATCCTAAAAAAGAGTTTTATAATCCCTGTAATTTTGAGAAAAAGGATAGTACATAGAAACAGGTGGAGTTAGGGATTGGTAATTCAGGTCCTTCTTAAAGACCCTCATTAAGTCAGATAGATCAAGTTGATAAATAAGAGACTGATCTTGTTGATGATAAACAGGTGGAGACAATGAACTTATCACCTATTTGGAGGCAATTCAATGTGCTAATTTAGATAAGTGGGTGGTAGTTGGGATCTTGTGATGCCACTGAAGGGTAAGAAAATAGTTGGCTGCAAAAGGGTTTTCAAAAGGAAAGAAGGTACTTTAGGTATTGAAGATGCAAGATATAAAGCAAGACTAGTTGAAAAAGGCTATAGACAGGTACAAGGTGTTGACTTTAATGATGTTTTCTCACCTGTTGTGAAACATAGCTCTATTTGTGTATTACCTACAATAGTTGCCATATTTGATTTGGAATTAGAACATCTTGATGTCAAGACAACTTTTCTACATTGCAAATTAGATTAATAGATCTATATGAAACAACTTGAAGGTTTTGAAGTTGAAGGTAAAGAAGACCAGGTTTGTTTGTTGAAAAAAATCCTTGTACGGATTAAAGCAGTCTCTAAGATAATGGTATAAGAGGTTTGATTCATTTATGTTAGGTCATGATTTCTCCAGGAGGATGTATGATAGTTGTGTCTACTTCCAGAAGCTAGATGATGGTTTATTCATTTATTTGTTATTATATGTTGATGACATGCTCATTACGGCTAAGGATCTTATAGAAATTCACTAGAAGGCCTTATCAAGCGGTGAATTTGAAATGAAAGATTTAGTAGTAGCTAAGAAGATCCTTGGCATGGAGATTAGAAGAGACAGAGGAGTTGGAAAATTATATCTGACAAGGAAGGTACTTAATGAAAGTTTTGGAGAGATTTGGCATGTAAGATGCCAAACCAACCAGTACTCCTCTAACTAGCCATTTCAGGCTATCGACTGCTTAATCACCACAATCATAGGAAGAGGAAGATTATATGGCACGTGTTCCTTATTCTAATGCTATTGGCAATATTATGTATGCAGTGGTTTGTACTCGGCTTGATATTTCCCAAGAAGTTAGTGTTGTTAACAGGTATATGGCCAATCCAGACAAAGAACACTGGTAGGTGGTGAAGGGAATTTTTAGATACTTAAAGGGTACATCAAACACTTGCTTGGAGTTTAGAAGAAGTAGTAACATTTTAATTGTTTTTGTAGATTCAGACTAGGCCAATGATCTTGATAAACGTAGGTCTCTTAAAGGCTATGTATTTTGTATTGAAGGTTATGTTATTAACTGGAAAGCTGTTTTATAACATGTAGTAGCGCTTTTTACTACTGAAGCAGAATATATGGTAGCCACTGAGGCTATCAAAGAAGCTTTATGATTGAAAGGCTTGTTCGGCAAATTAACTCTACGATAAGGAGCTATTACCATTTACTGTGATAGTCAAAGTGTAATCCATTTGACTAAATACCAAATGTATCATGAGTAGACGAAATATATTAATGTGAAGTATCACTTTATTAGAAATACTATTATTGAGAAGAAATTCCTTAGAAATACTATTGTTGAGAAGAAGCTCCTTGTTTAGAAAATCAATACCAGGGATAATCTTGTTGATATGCTTACAAAGGCTATTCGAGCTTACAAGTTCAAGCTGTGCTTGGACTTGATTGGTATTTATAGTTAGTGATCTGGCCCAATGGGGCTTTACCGGAGAAGGAGGAGCATTCACTAATTGTTCAGGACTAGGCCAAGGTGGAGATTTCTAATATGTGGCCAAGCCCTGTCACTTTTAACCATTAAATGAACTCACATCCTTTTAAGACTTTCACACCCTTTTTTAAAACTTTACTTTCAAAATGCAAGTATGCATTATATGTCAGACATCAAAGGAAGACCTTGGGCTCTTATCAAAATTCAGCCAACCTATAAAGAATAAGACGACTAATGAAATCAGCTAAACCATGCGCGAAGAATGTGGGTAGCAAAACGCGTCAAAATTTGGCTATAAAAGATCCCAACATCTAGTCCTTCACACATCCAATATTATGCTTATGTTCAAAAATTACCACCACCCATAAATGACACGTTCGTCTAAAAAATCTAATACTATGCTTATGTTTAAAAAATCTAATACTATGCTTATGTTTAAAAAAATACCACCACCCATTATAGATAAGTGACATTTTCAACTTAAAGTGAGACTACCATCACTTTGATATTAAAATAGCAAGCCTAAGTTGAATCTATAATAAAGCTTCATATATCTAATACCACCCATATTTTGTTTTAAAACTATTATTAATGATAGATAAGTCACGTGTTCACCTTAAAATATGAATAACATCACTCAAGATGAAGAATATAATATCCCAGTTAAAACTATACTAGAAATTCGTACATTTAATGCCATGCTTTTGTTCAAACAATACGACGACCTATAACAAATAAGTCACCCATCCTCCAAAAAATGAGAATACCATCCACTCAATATGAAGAAAACCATTGTTAATGTAAAAGTATGTTATTATTTCATACATCTAATATCATCCATATGCTATTATTTCATACATCCAATATCATACTTATGCATAAAAGAAAATGAAGTGTCACCATCTATAATAGATAAATTAAAACTTCACATTTAAATTAGAATACCATCACACAATACAAATAATACCATGCCTTAGTTAAAACTATACTAGGCCTTCAATTATCATAAACTATACTTATGTTGAAAAAATATCACCACCCATTACAGATAAGTTACACGCTTACCTTAAAGTGAGAATACCATCATTTTGATATTAAGATATCATGCCTCAGATGTAATTGTAATAGTGTTTCATACGTCCAATAACATATGTATGTTTAAAAAAACAAATATTAATAACAGATAAGTCATATGTTCCCCTTAAAATGAGAACACTATCACTTAGTATAGAGAACACTATATCTTATTTAAAACTATACCAGGCATTCATACATTCAATACCATTCTTTTGTTCCAAAATTTACTACCAACTATTAAAAAAAGTGACACGTTTACCTTAAAATGAGAACACCATCACTTTGATATTAAGATATCGTGCCTAAGCCAAAACTATAATAGAGGTTCATTCATTCAATACCACATATATGTTTTAAAAAAATCACCATCGATGAAAAATAAGGCACATATTCACCTTGAAATGGGAATACCATCACTTCATACGAAGAATAACATGTCTCAATTAAAACTGTACCAAACCTTCATACATATAATACTTTTTTTTATAAAAATAGCATGTCCTATAATGTCTAAAAATGTTGCCTTCAGACCCCTTACTATACTCACTCCCTCCAAACTTGCCTCCACTAAACCAAATCCTTCATTTGTAATCTCAACACCCTATACTCACTCCCTCCAAACTTGCCTCCACTAAACCAAATCCTTCATTTGTAATCTCAACACCCTAACCTTCTAATCCTACTTCTTTTCACCCTCTTGCTAATTTCACTAGGAAATCATGGACATTTGTTGTAAGGGACTTGAGCTCTCTATCAAAACTATCTTTTATCCCTCCTAAAAGCCTATCTATCTTTTATCCCTCCTAAAAGCCTATCTAATTTCCCATTATAGTTCCACCATAGAAACTTTGTAAATTGGAGCTAAATTATGGAATGCCACTCTTATTGGCTTCTTTTCAGAAAAAATGTATGGCATATCTTGTTATGAAAGTCTAGACTAGCTCTAACTGGAAACAATTAAGCTTCAAAGAGCTCCTTATAAATGACTAAGACATTTTACTTTTTAGATTCCATGTGCTCTTTTGCCAAGAAAGTTCTAGAGCTTGGCCCATAACATGTCCAAAACAAACCTATTCTTCTTCAAAACTGGTCTTTTGGATTATACCAAACCTTTTTATCTTCAATACTACAAACCATCATAGATAAATTACATATTCACCTTAAAATAAGAATATCATCACTTTGATATTCAGTTACCATGTCTTAATACAAATTATACTAGATGTGATTACAATTCATACAACAATTTTTTTAAAAAAAATTTAAAGTAACTTAAGACTAAGTAATAGGTGTAAAAATAGGTTTTCCATTACAGAGGTAAAATAATGCAAAGCTTGAATATGAAGGTCACAAATTAGTACAAACCCCTGCATGACATTAATGGTTACTCAATTGTGTATTGAACTATGTTCTTATTACAAAATTTGAAGGAATTGACACAAGCTTTTTTAGATAATCGTGCTTTTTTTTAGTTATATTGTATACAATTATTGACATGCTCATATACGGTTAAATGTGTTTGTTTACCTTTTATTAGTGAATAATATAAGGGACACATATGTTACATAATCTTGTATTAAACCATATAGAATTAATGTTTAGTTAGACACTACTTACTATATAACTCTTTATTCAATTTTATTGATAAGTGTAAAATATGAAGCCACCATCTCAAATGACATAAATTGCTACATGTTGTTTAGCAAAGTGTGTTATTTACTATATTAACAAATTATAAGGGTAAAAAGGAAGCTTATTATAAATAAAGCTTTTTGAGAAGCTTCAAAAGTAATTCTTCCTACTCTATACCATGTCTATATTATAAAATTTTCATTATAAAATGAAAAAATATATTTTACTATATGTAAAGCTTCCTTTATACATTGTGTCCATAACTCATATCATCAAGTTATTTCATTTGTTAGTTGTACATCATAGAATCTAAAATTAAGCAACATTAATTCTCTCACAATTATTTTACACATCAATTGTCAGTCAGTAAATAGTAAGGTTTTTTTAATGGCCGTAAGGATCCAAAGATGAGGAACAAATTATAGAGATGAAAACTAAGGAATCGTTTATAAGGTATAATGATTTGTCAATAACCAACCTAAAAAATTTGACAATGTCCTAAGGCATGGAGAGACGTCGATGATAGACAAACAAAAGGATGAAATTGGGGTAAGACCAAAGGAGAAAATGAAAAGGAGTAGAAAAATAGGAAGTTGAAGGCAACAATATATATTGAATTTTAAAGATTTGTTAGATAGGGAATATATTCTGAAATTACTTTGATAACTTGTAGTACAATGCAAGCAAAGAAGTTTTTAGAGGTGAGCAAGGATGACGTGTATGCGAAATTAGTGGCTAGTAGGAAGCAATTTACAACTTATAAGAGAACTTCTAGTTGTAAATCCATGTACATTAAGTTCCTAAGATGAAAAAATGGTTTCAAAAATAGGTGACATATCTATTATAGTACAATTTAAAGACTATTGAGGGGCATACTTTTAATATTATTTAACCTTTTAAAGTTATGCTTGTTAAATTCTTATTATAGATTTACTGATAACTAGGTAGCCTAGAATGTTAGGTTTAGATTAACATTGAGCAATGTCTATGTATGTTTTAGGCCTAGGAGCCACATTAGTGACTAGGATGGTAATATTCAATATATTTGTCTAAAATCTAAAATTTTATACATTTATCTTATATATACATGGAAATTTGTTAGCAGTTTCTCATCAATTTTGTTAATAGAGAGTGCAGTTATTGAGGTTCCTTTGAGCACATACATAATGGATTCCACATTTGTAGTGAGTAATGTTGGTATGTTTAGTTTTAAATCTATTAATTAAAATTTTTGTATAATACTTAAACGTCATATTAAATTGTCAATAGGTAGACATAATCCAAATGTTGGGTTAACACTTTGGCAAATATTTTTTCTCTATTATTTCTTGTACATTATTGTGAAATATGGAAGAAATATTAGGAGGGAATTTGATGTTAACATTGATGCATGCATGACTAGCTTCATAATTGTATCTTATCTATTTGTGTTGGCATTCTAAATGAAAATTGGCTTATTTAAAATGGAATAGCATTTAATAAGTTGTGCTCACATTTTTGATCTTCTATTTTATAATGATCGGTGTTGTTTCATCTTTACGGAATGAAAGAATATGTCAATATTCAACTTCAAGTACAAGGATGGTGGTGCTAAGAAAAACATGTGTGGAGCATTGGAATGTAACAACACATTATCTGCCCCTCTATGTAACAATATGAAACCTGTTATGTTATGTGTAACATCATGAAATGGTTTCCTTAGGGTTTAGGCATATGTCTTGTAGTAAATGCTGGAGTATTTTGCTATGTAGTGCAATGATAAAGTTTCTTGTTACATATCTCATATCTCTTATGCAAAGTTATTCCCAAGGAAACTTAACAAGTGAGATTAACATGTTATTTATGTTAATATGAATTTGTACTGATTTTACCTATAATATACATTGGAATAAAGTGGAATTATATAGATTGACTAAAATTGTCAATTATTAAAGGTTCATGTTTATATGTTGGGCAAAACCTTAAACTTGTAATGTATTGTTATGACATATTACACATATGATTTGTAATAAAAGGAGTTGGTTAGAATTCTTGAACACATACATGATCAGTTTATATCTAATAAATTTGACTCTTCGCACGAACTGTACCAACCTTTAGTAACCAAAATGTGCTTTAAAACATGCAAATAGAAGCAATGGATAATCAATTTATACAACCCATAATGTTGAAATTGGCTTATGTACATATACTTTAATATGTAGTCATTGATGAAATGAAACCTCATTTTCAATTGTTAATTGTTTACAGTTTTTTTTACTAAGTATAGTTTACAATTATATGGATAAAATAAAAACATTTGAAATATTTGATATTAACGCTAATATGAAAACAATCAACTTTAAGAACATGGAAATCAATTTAATTTAAGAATTTAATAAGCTAAAAAAAGTACGAACTTATCAATAACAAAGCTAAAACATAAGGCATGTAAGAAAAAGATTCTTATAAACAAGGTGTAGCAAAAGCTGGTTAAACTAGTATAGTCCCAATTAGCGGTTTAAATAGAACATACAAAATTATTGTAGTATGTGAGTATGCAAACTAAAAACTAACTACCAAATTCCAAAGAGAAAGACAATCCAAAAAATGTTTTATTGTTTACATGTGAAGACCAATAGTTTGAGGATAAATTCAATAATGTCTTTTCCTTTTATTTTTC
This sequence comes from Erythroxylum williamsii, assembly GCA_027564335.1. Taxonomy (NCBI): domain Eukaryota; kingdom Viridiplantae; phylum Streptophyta; class Magnoliopsida; order Malpighiales; family Erythroxylaceae; genus Erythroxylum; species Erythroxylum williamsii. Next base: position 9,676,956 of record JANITW010000001.1, on the reverse strand, counting down.
ATGGATTTGAGTTTGGGATTTTCCTTGTCATATGTTTAGGGGGCCCTTCAATTATAGTAGGTGAATCCAAAGGAATGTCTAATTTATCCATTCTTCTTTCTAATTTGACTCTTAGGCTCCTAATGAAAGAACGCTTTAGATATGACTCTTGTTTAGGTTCTTAATTGTTGTTTCGCTATTAATATTGATCTTTCTCAAAGGACTTACATTTATCATTAGTCATTAGCATCAACATTTACTTTTTCTTCATCATTACGATCATTTTAACCTCATCTTTAGCATTATCACTCGTATTTTTTTTGGAGTAGATGAGATGTGGATAACATTAACTTGTAAGGTGCCAGAAGGATTGGAATTGACTTTTTACTCACCTTTAGGATAAACTCTCGGCAAAGAACTGAGGAGAGAAACCATAAAGGATTCAATATGAGTATAAGCATCCTCTAATTTCATTTTTCCAACAAAAAAATATATATCACTATTGGAAGAGTTAATGCATTCCCATAATTTAACATGTTCTCATAGTAAAGAAAATAGTTAGTGTTTGCAGTATAAATTTCCATAACACTATAGAGGTGGTAGATGGATCCTGTACTATCAACCCAAAAATTCTATTGTTCCTTTTTGTCTATATTGAATATCCAAAGAAAGTAACTATGATGGGGGACTATGTTTTTAACACAAAAAAGAATTTAAGGAAACTAGTATGTAATCTAAAACTACTTCCTAAATTACAAAATTTTGATCTTAAAATAAATTTAAGGAATCAATTATATAAGAGTTTAAATAGGTTGAGGGTAAGTTACCTTTTGAGGGTAAGTTACCTTTATCTTTTGGCTTCCTTTGTTGATCGAAAATAAGAGGAATCTTGTTAGGCCCCATTATTTGTTTGTATTCTTCCTACAGTTGCTAGAATAGTTAGATCAATTTATAAGATATGTTGGTAGATATAGTTTTGTATTTCCTTGTCCCATTTAATATAATGCTCTTATTGTATGTTTCTTGTAAATTCCTTGTAATTTTTTTGATATAAATATCTTCATTTACAAATCTGAAGCACTAATTTCCTTTTTGATCTCCTTTAGTTTCTAAGCATTATGAAATGTGTGATTTATAATGTGTTTCTATGTTGGGACCCGATCCGGAAACCGGATCCCAACCAAAAAATAAAAACGGATACGAAACGGATCGAACCAAAGCAAACAAATCTGACATCCGGAAACAACGAACAGAGAAACATGATCGCGTTGGAAACTTAGACTATCTAAACCCGATATAATTTTTTTTTCTTTTTTCTTATAACCATCATATTCAAGCTCATTTGAATCAAATACAAATAATTCTCACATTGTAAATTCATTCATATACAAATCTCAAATTTTTCCTACTCTTATCTACACTCATACATATCCAAAACGAGAACTCAAATGCAAGAGTTATAAGAGGGAAATTGGAAATGACCAAATGAATAGTAAATGACCATATGAATAGTAAACAGCCAATTTCCGACCCTCATAACTTTTTACTCCTAACTCCGAATAGGACATATCATACCTCGTTGGAAAGATTAAAAGACCCTCTACATCCTTCATGAAGGATGGAAAAATCGATTCCCGCTCTAAAGGTACGAAAAATCCGTTCGACGATTCAGCCCAAAATGGCCAAATGAATAGTAATCCGAGAACCAAAATGAATAATGGGCAGCAAACTTCAAACGTTTATAACTGTTTCGTCCTAAGTCGAAAAATGACCCATTTTATACCATTTTAAAGATCTTAACATGTTCTACAATCTTCTAGAAGACCTCTTAATCCAAATCAACCGTTTAGGAGGTCTAAAACCTAAGCGAAGTTGCTGTCCATTTTAAAAAAAATTGGACAGCACCTCCCCTAAAAATGCTCTAGCCAAAATCTTCAATTTAACTCATCCAAGCTCCAAACCTGCATAAAAATCACTTCAATCTTCCAAACTCAATAGCACAACCCAAACTCCAAAGGCAGTAACACACTCTTAGGCTTCTATCCATATCTCAAACCATAAGGCAATCTCACTCTTAAGATTCTAATGGTTTTCAAAACATAAAGAAATTCTTACTTACTCTTTCTTTTTGTCCAATTTCACCATACAACCATATACATAAGAAACTTATACAAGATACATTGAAACTTTAAAACCTTTATATTTACAAGGAAATAAACCAATATAAAGCATCAAAGGACATTTAGCCCGTTTACGTCACAAACTCAAAGAACACAGTACAAAGTACATCCTTAGGGTCAAAACGCTATCCAAAGCCTTGTTTTCTATCATATGACTTCTAACATAACAAAATGCATCGGAGTTGCCTCAATTCCGATGCGGGACTCGGTTTCTCGCTCAATACCTGTGGAGGGAAAAATGGGGGGTGAGCTCGACGGCTCAGTGGATAACATATTTATAAATTGAACAATAAGCGAAAATTGTCTTTTTAAACTTTTCAAACATTTCCCATTCAGAAATTTATCCAAAAATTCATTTTCAAACCTTTCAAAACATTTATAAATCTTCATCAACATTTTCTAAAATTTCCAAATCTTTATTTGTTTCAAAATATTCATAAACACTTACTTTCTCATTTCTCAAGTTCTCAAACTTTTCACAATTCATGCACAATTTCAAACATGAATGCATCACGTCATAATGCATCACAATACAAACAGAGCAAAATCACATAACACATCAAAATGGTTTGATGTTGGACCCCACACCCCACCCGTAGGTGTTTGCAGGTTATACTGCGGCGTGTGTTTGCGGGTTATA
>JANITW010000001.1:9661280-9674057 GCA_027564335.1 Erythroxylum williamsii | reverse complement strand
CTCATAAATTTTTCTTAATTTCATCAAATTTCCTTAAATTCATTCTCATTCTCACCAATTCTTTCTCACTTTAAATTTATTTTAATATTTCTAATTTTCATCAAAAGTTCGGGGTCCAACATTCTAGGTTGTAGAATGTGTAATTATGTTTTTTTCTTAGGTGATAATCATGAGTTTAGGACTTAATTTTTTTATATAGTGTTTGTGTATTTTGTTTGATTATTATTTATTAGGATAAGAATTTGATGTTAATGCATATTTTAAGGGATGTTTAATGTGTTTTGATAATGAGTTTAGGCAATAAATTTTAAAAATTAGAAGAAAAGGTTGGAGAAAGAGGTCTATCATGATTGTACAACTTGCACGTTTATGCAAGATGGAAGTTTTAGAATTATGCTAATAGAAGAAGTAAATGATCGTGCAATTTGCACAATTGTGCAAATTCCAGATATTCTAAGTCACAAGATTTTTGTATTTTGGATTATTTAAGGCTATTTTTAGAATATAAATAACTGAGTACCGCCCTCGAAAGAACCTTAAGAGGATTATGAAGTATAAAAGACAAAGAAAAACATCAAAAGAGGTGGTTGGGAAATAAAACAAAGAGATCACACCTAAGTCATGTAAACATTTATAAAATTGTAAACTACATGAGGAATAGTGAAACTCCTTAAGTCTTTCAATTTTGAAGGCATATGGTTAGTAATTATAGAGCTACAACTTTTCGTCAAAGAGACTGTTTGGTTGTCCTCCCAAGTTTGCTTGTTCGATAAGATGCCTGTGAGAAACTTCACCTAATTGGATATAATCTCTAAAGCTTCCACAAAGGGCAAGGTAATTTGCAATTTCATCAACTTCTCCATGAACTTTGCAAATTGTATATCCTTTTAATTCTTTTGCAGCCTCTGTGGGAATGGAGTTTTTGGTGTATATGGAGGAGGAACAAAAGGATTTTCCTCTTTCTTCTCTTCTTTCCTATCCTTTCTTTCTTAGTCTTCTCCTCGGTGTGATTCAACTTCCTTTTCGATAGGTTCTTTTAAATCTTTCGCACTCTTAAGTGTGATAACTTTTATTTGCTCTCATAGATTCGATTCTGTGTTATTCGAGAGACTCCCTATAGTTTGTGTAAAAAATGCATTAGTTATTTAGCCCACTTGAAACTCCAAATTACAGATGGAAGAAGCATGATTTTTCACAATTTGGTCAAATTTGTCTTCCATCCTCTTTTGATTCTCATTTTGGATGGCAAATTTGGAATTCTTTAAAACATCCATCAATTTGTCCATCTTTGATTCTATTGAACCGAGCCTATCTTGCTAAAATTCTAGTGGGCCTTGTACTATCATTAAGTTTCCTACATTGTTAGACTAAGAAAATTCAGGCAATTCTTCCACCTAGGACTATAAGTATTAGAGTAGGGATTATTACTTATTCAATCATATTATGCTTCCATAAAGTTGAGCTACTCTATGTTGTTTGTTCACTACTAAGAAGCAATTAGTTGAGATATTGCTTTCTTGTCCATATAGTTTGCATCCTTGTTGAATTAACTTGAGTGGGTTGCAAGATGTGGCTTTTAGGCCATTTAATTGTTTGGTTAGGTTTGCTACTTCAGCCTGCAATGTTGTCACTGAATCTATAACAAGCACTCCCCTTTGATCCCTAATGCTTAGCTACAATTTACTTCTTCCTGATTTCTATAGACACAATTGGTTGTTATATCTTCCATAAAATCATGTGTTGCCTCAACCGTTTTCATCATTAAAAGGCCACCAAATACTGCATCTATGGTGCCTCGCATAGGTGTATTCACTCCATTGTAGAACGTTTGCAAAAAGAACTCCTTTGGTAAGTTATGATCTGGATAGCTCCTTTGTAATTCTTTGAATTGCTCTTATTCTTCATATAAAGACTTCTCCTCACTGTGTTGAAAATTTTTGTTTTCCTTTACGAGTCTAGTGGCATTAAGGGGAAGTATTTAGCTAAAAAGACTTGCATTAGCTGCTCTTATAATGTGACACTCTCTAAATGTGACATTCTCTAGGTTGAGAGAGTTTAACCATGCCTTGGCTTAATCTTTAAGAGTAAAAGGAAAGAGCCTAATCTTGGCTACATCTTCTAATAACCCATTGTATCTAAACATGTTATAATCTCCAAGAAGTTAGCTAAATGAGTGTTAAGATCCTCATTGGCCAATCCATAAAACTAGACATTAGTTTGCAACATATTCAAAAGTGTTGGTTTGATTTTGAACTTATTAGTCTACACTGGTGGTCTTGTTATCCCATGTTAATTAGCATTGAAACCTAGCCTCATGAAATATACGAGGGTTCTTTTCTATTCTCCTTGATTTCAATCCTCCTTTATATTTCTTTCTATTGTTTTTTGGTGTCTTGCTTTTCAAATCTCCACTCTTACTTAGTGATGTCAAAAGCTTGTGTATCCTTTATATTACTCAAACTCCTTATGGATCTTGTTTTCATGCACCTACAATCACACAAGAAAAAAGTATAAAAATCTTAAATGAAAATAATTCAAATTAGACAAGATGTTAAAATCGTAATCCCCAATAATGATGCTAAAAACCTGTTTACTTGTTTTATGCTATTCTACAAATATACTGGTTGTATATTGCATTATAAATGATATTAATCCGTCACCTAAAATTTTGAATTACTCTTTGTATAAGGTTAAAAAAGATAAATTTTAAATAAAACTAAAGTAAAATAATAATGAAATTGAAGTTACTTAGTGATGGAAACTTTGAGATTATTCTATCCATGTTTTTATCTTCCCTTCACCTTGTGAACTCAACTATGCTTGATTCTAGATATCTAAAGTTTTTTTTAACCCTCTTTAGAGATATAATCAAAAATCTCAATTGAATAGATGAAATTTGAGTTGTAATCTCTCGATTTCTCAAAACTACTCCTAACTACTCAATTGAATTTGAAACATTCATGAGGATAATTAATTCACAATTAAGATCTCTCTTTAATTGCTTATTAACCTAATGTTTGTAAGTCTATTAAGGTACCAACTCTCATTGAACAACTTTACACAAATATCTTAATTCAATCTCTCAATTCAAATCAAGTATAAGCATAACAAATGTCACAAAATAGTAATATATTAAATTCAAGAACGTAAAAGTTATACTAAACAATTCAAGAATAAAACCCTAAAATAGATTTAACAATCCCTAATCATATTTAAAACACAACTATTCAAATTTGGCATATAAAGCACTAAAATAGAATAAGAGAAGAGAATGAAATCAGCTTAAGGCCTTAATCTGGAAAATCTGGAAAGTTGAAGTTGATCTTGATGTTTCCACTTTTGATCCTATTTTTATTATGTGTAGCCTTTTTATTGTTTTCTTCCTTTTTTCAGTGTCCATGCTAACTTTGAAATTTGGCTCCTTCTTTATAGCCTTCATAATATCCTTTCATAGAAAAAATTAGGTTTTTTGGAATATACATGATCATTTACATGGCTGTGTAGGTGACCGTGTATCTCGAAATCACCTCCAAGTTGCAACTTCACAAAGTTGCAACTACTATGTTTATCAACATACACTAGCGTGTATGTTCACATAGGCATAAAAAGTGTCTTCAAAGCTCCACATGTTTATAATGACTGATATGGTCCCTATACACGACTGTGTATCTCCTAAGTTACTTTAATTCTTCCATTTTGTGCCTTGATTTCATCTGAATTCTTATCCTTCTTCATCTTTTCTTCATTTTTCCTTTTTCTACTCACTAACAAACACATCAAATAACCTTTAAAACATAACATTAAGATCAAATCCTTGCCTTAACTCAGTCATACAAATAAAACACTAAGAAGAAGATAATTCTAAGTCCTAAACATATAATTATCATCTAAGAAAACTTAAAAACATACTTAGACATCTAAAAAACATACTATAATATGCATCTATCACTGCTATTACCACTATTGTTTATAAGGAGTGAAGTAGTTGTTGGTTAAAACTTTGGAATGTCTTTTCATAATTTTGTACTTTTGCATTATTTGATTGAGCATATGGTTTAACAACTCCCTTATGATTTTTTGTGACTATGTCCATGCTCTTCATAGTCCCCTCTTTAGAATCTTTTACATGCTAGTTTCCATATTTTCTTTTTCTTTTATAAAGTTAGCTTTTACTAGTAGCTAACCATCACCATTACCTGCTTCATCTCATCATTTGCACTAAGCTTCATAATTGGGATGGCATTGGGGAGTTCTTACTCTATACTCACCTTCCCACACTCTTACATATCTGATTAGCTTCTTACTTATTGTGGTTTCATCTAAACACAAATGCCTCCAAATAAAGCTAGTTAAACAACTTAATCCTATAGTAGACCAATATTCAGAAGGAATATTATGAAAGTTTATCTAGATTGGTACATATTCCTAGCTTTTTTTTCTATATATATAAATTAAGACTCTATTTTAAAACAAGTATTGATTTGTTGTTGATGACCTTATTTCTAAAACCTTATTTGGACCTTATAATAAGCTAAAATGAAAAAGAAAAATCCTTGTTTACTAATTAGGACTTTTTCTTAATCTTCTTTCTGTCATTTTTTATGGCTCATTATAACATTAAGGGGTAAGCTGGCCTTCTGTTTATAAAGAAGCCTATAAAGGCATTAGATCATTTATAATCTCTAACTTTACGTATTTCTAGAGATGATTTTATCAAGCTACCTTTCTTTGCTTTTGATGAAGGAATGCAACAATTTTTTTAGGAGACAAATCTCCTACCACTTAGTTCCAGATTATTCTAGCTCTTTTAGCTAAGGTCTTGGAGAATTTATACTTGCTAAGGTTAAAGGAGGTTCACTTTGTTACTCGGTTGGAATAGTAGCATAAGCTAAGGAGTGAGAGGTTTTTTAAGGGCTAGAAGGTTGTTTTATGAGTGATAGATGAGGAGAGAGGGGAGAGAGGGGTTTAACTAGAAAAGGAGTTCCAAAGTTAGGTGAAGCCATACCAAAAATGATAGGTAACTAGCTTTTCCATAAGTGGGAATAATTCAAACAATGAAATTTATTGAAAAAGGGAAAACTCTGAGTAAGAGATGAAAGATTAGATTCCTAAAGAAATTTGAAATAAAAGGAGATTGAGGAAGCAATAAAGGTGTTCAAAGTAACGTGCTACACTTGGTTAATCTAGGGGTGAAAAAGCACCTTGGTAGGGAGTAAGTGCTAATAAAAGATAGAGTAAGATAACCCTCCTATTATTGTTAGACCTTGTTCAAACACTCATTCTCCTCTTCCAAGCACTTGACTAAGTGTAGAGATAGTTGATTAATTATTATAGTCCTTTGATCTTATTAGACAATTACTTATCCCTATCTTTCCAATCAATAATTCCATAAACTTTTTTCCTATAAATGTTTATAGGCCTAATTTATAGAGTGATTAAGCTTCCTGAACTTTATATATTCATGCTTGTTACAAAATAACTATTACATTTATTGCCAACAAAAAGAAACATCAAACTTGAGTTAAAAAAAGAATTAATAACCATTAATAGTTAATATTCTAAAGAACAATAAATCGTGTTCAACGTAGAAGCATTGATGTAATTTTCTTTATTTGGAATCATAACTCTATTGAAGATATGAGTTTCCACTCTCTTAAAATTGAATGCAAGATCTCTAATATAATAGACTATAAACCATAATTTACCTTACAAACTAGAAGAGCTTTAATCTTATCAGATCGAGGAGATGTATCCATATATTATCAAGTCTCCATGATATTTGGATCATATAAATTACATTTGGTATTAGAACAAGTATTGGCTTTAATAACTTGATTATATTCTCCTGTCTAGAGCTATTATTGGTTAATTTAGGCTTGTCACAACTTCTCCTTTTTTTTTCTTATCATACTTTCTTGTCTTACTCAACTCACCATACTTGCCATTGGAGGCAAGTTTCTTTACCCTTAAGGTTGTGTGAGTTAAATCCATATCTTTAATAAAAGTATATGCAATTAGTATATAAATACTACATCTTTGCAATCATTAAAGAGTTTATGGAACTTATTCATTAAAAACCCTTATTTCCATCACAACTCTTTGGTGATGTTTCTTTGAGAGAGAGACTTGCCCTGCTAAACTAAGACCTATACTTAAATAAAAAATAGGATAATACATATATCTCTATCATTAAATCTAAGTCCTCGTCTCACCACGCAACCTTAACATTCAGCTTACCATCATCTTTAAAAGAAAGGAGTAAAAATTTCCTTTTCTAATTATGCATTCATTTGATTGGTTTTCTAACTTTAATTCCTATATTAGGTTTGACATTTAGACTATAACATCTAAAAACAATCCCTACAAGTCTTAATCGATTCATGAATATGAATAATTCCATATTTGGCTTTACATTTCCTAAATGACAAACTATTAGGAAGCCTAATATCAAATAATAAGAACAAGGATGAAATTGACCTAAGCCTATATATGTCTTTCTTAATAACTAGACACAAAATACCTTGAACTTATACTTTGTAGCCTTTAAGTCTTCATAAAGTCAAGGACAACTTAAGAATTACTAGCAATTTACCAATAACATTAGGCTTCTCATCTTGCTAATCTTGAATTAACATTATATTCACTCCTTAATTTGGCATTAGAACCCTTCTTAATGGAAAAACATTTATGTGTAAGCATTCAAAGAAAAACATTAAAGTAGCTTTATCATCAGAAAATGGCATGTCTTCACTAATCAGCAACTGATTAATCTAAACAACTCAAACTCTCAAATCTATATTAAAGCAAATAATAAGATAAATGCACATAAACAAAAGATGGGGCTATTTATAAAGAAGTAAATTCACAACATATGTTTCTTAATAGCATAGGATAGACTACTCTAACAAATCAAGACCTCTTATTCCATTTAAGGGCTTACAACCTAATATTATATTTATTTTATCAAATATGAGTCAAAGGATTTACTACACATGGATTAGTTGCTCACCTTGAAGTCTTCTTCTTTATGTCCTTTATGATAGGCCTAATGTGAAGGAACCTTATTCTATAATCCATATAGACTCTCATTAACTCATAAATGCAAAGTTAATTAGTTAGAGTTAAGTTTAAATAACAACGTTCAAAATTCTTGATAATCTAAGTCTATGATTTTCCTTAAAGAATAAGGTTAAACACTCATCTTTATGGCAGACCTATAAATGACATAATGAAGAAAGAACATACAAAGAAGTGGACTAACATAATAAAAAGTGGATTAACACACCACAAAGTGCATTAAAAGAGAAAGGAGATATAAGTAAGTTTTTAAGTAACACTTTCATCCCCATTCAAATGCCAAAAACAAAATAAGTGCTCTAACTTTAAAATAGATCTATGGCTAAAACTTGAAGGACAATATTTAGATTTAACCCTTATAAGCTAAGGCCTAATGAATGTCCTAATAAGTTAAGTATACCTCAATATTACGTTACTATAAAAGCCTAATCACTATAAAATCAATTATTATTCTTATGAATGAGGTCACTTCTTTTATACATATTTCCTTTTCTAGGCATTATATTTCCTCTTTTACCATTGCTAACTTGTTCTTTAGAAGCCAAATACCAACACTTAATTTTGTGGGTTTGTTAAAAGGAAGTTTGTAAAGTAGTCTTAAACTATATTTTTGAGCAATCATGTCTATTATAATTTCAAATACTTTAACCCAAACCTAGGTTTGAAAGATTCTCACCCACTAAATGAATTTTTTTACAGGTTTAGCGATTCACTAGGGACTTTATATTGTACTAAAACCAAAACTACCAGGTAAACAGCAGTGATGGTTGGACTATAAAATTCCCTTAAGAAAGGTTTTCTTGAGAGAAAAGCTTGTGTATAGCCTAATCTTTGCCCTTTTCTAAATGGTCTTAGTTGTTTCCTCATATTTCGTTTTCATTTTTCATCCTTCTTCTAAGCTTACAACTAGATCATCCTCTTTCTTATAATGAAACTCTAGTCCTTCTTGCTATATTTACCTTGCTCCAAGTAGTGGGTGAATCAAGTTAAGAAATCAAGATCCATTACTCCCCTCTTAGTCTATTTAAGGAAGTTGTGGCTCCCCCTCTTAAAGTCTTAAAGAAAGGAGCTCCTCACTAGAACTTTACTCTCATTGGTTATTTTCTAGATAAGAGTGTTTCCTACCCTTCTATGAAATCCTAGACCTTTTCAAGCTAGAACCAATAAGGCATAATAGAAGTTCTTGTTAATGATTAACACATGTAATGTTTTAAGTTATCTTACCCCATCCTTGTAAAGAAAGTATTGGAAATTTGCCTTTGGCAAGCAATATGGCATAATAGAAGTTCTAGTTAATGATTAACACATGTAATGTTTTAAGTTATCTTACCCCATCCTTGTAAAGAAAGTATTAGAAGTTTGCCTTTGGCATGTATTAAGAAAACCTTCATTTTTTTAAAGTTGCAACCTACCCTAAGCTTAAAAGATATTAGATTCGCCAACATTCCTCCTTGGATGTGTGCTTACAAGATTCCATTGTAATACTAGATTACTAATGATCTAAGCTACATAATTAGATATGTTGGGAAGCCTTTGTGCTTAGGCCAAACCCATTACTAAAATCAATTGTATTAAATTCACTAGAAATTGTATTCTAGATGATACATTGAAGAAATTCCCATTCTTAGATTGAATGATAACCTTGAGTTTATTAAGGATGTAGTTAAAGCAACATATGATTGGAAGCCTAGATGAACGAGCACAAAGAAAATATAGAGATCAACTGGTAAAATTTTCAACATGGGTGAGTTCTGAGGGTCAATAAGGACCAATATGAGCAATGTTCCTAGCAACATTGATAAGTATCATAGCAATCATGTTAGGGATTTAAATATAGAAATACCTACATAAGTAAATACAAGATATAGATAAGCCTAGCTTATATGACATGGAAAGGAGGACACTCACTTTAAACTCCCTCTAAAAATCAATCAAGAGGATCAAAGTTAGAACTATCTTAGTAAATAAGCTCTAAATAGTGAAGTTCTTATAATTACTAAGGATGCTCTACAAAAGTTAGGCCACAGAGGTGAAATTTAAAGTTTTAAGAAGAATAAAATTCAACAGGAAGAAGAAGTTCCCATAATTATTGAGGATGCTTTACAAAACTCAAGCCATATAGGAGGAATTCAAAGTTCCAATTTATTCTCTTAGAACTTTGAATTTCTCCTATGTGGCCTAAGTTTTGTTAAGCATCCTCAGTAATTATGAGGACTTCACCATTTAGAATATGAAGATCATTGCTTGGAATGCTAGGGGGATCCATTCCCCTATTAAGAAACTAGCTATTAGGAACATTTTTCAAAATAATCCTTACATCTTTGGAGTTTTGTAATCCATAATCAAGAAGGAGAATTGTAATATCTTAGATTTACTCCCGAGTAATGGAGATTGATCTCTAATTATTCATGTCACTATAATGGAAGAATTTTGGTACTATATGATACAGATAAAGTGGAAACTGCTAGCTCCCTAATTATGGATCAACTTATTCATATGCAGGTGAAGTTAAAACAAGAACTACGCTTGGTTTTTATCTACATAACATATGGCTATAACCATTCCTTCCATAAAGAAGCATTTTGGAACAAGATCAAAGAGGAAGTTTCACACATCAAAATCTTCTAGCTCATTTTTGGTGATAATTTAATGTTATAGCCCTATAAAGTTGAAGGCAATAACTAATTAAAAAATTAGTGTGAGGACTTATAGTCATATTTGACATTCAAGTCTCTGATTTACCTTTTAAAGGCAATTTATATATAAATAAAAAGGAATTGACATCAAAGAAAGAAGCTTGATAGGATCCTAGCTAATCTTGAGTGGTCTTAAGCATTTCCTCACTACAAAACTCTCTTCCCCAATGCTTTGATCATTCTCTTACCATAATTTACCTCACTTGTGAACGCAAACGTGCTAGAGTTTCATTCAAATTTAGTATCTAGTAGAACTAGATGGAATCAATGATGCTATTTATAAGGGACTTAACTTTATGATGCTAGAAAATTCATTTGTGTTAGGAAACTACGAAGGATAAAGGAGGAGCTTAAGCCTCTAAACAAGAAGAAATTGGGAAGCACTCACTATCTCCTTAACAATGCTAATGCTAATCTCTATAAGGCATAACTGGAGCTCCATAATAACCCCTCATATCCTTATATGCAAAATTTTAAAACTATCTCTACACAATTTACTCTTTAGCCTTTTGTTTTTATCTTTCTTTATTGAAACAAAAATCTATAATTCTCTAGTTGAAAGAGAGAAATAAGAACTCTTCTTATTTTCACATATCAATCACATCCAAAAGAACTTCAAACAGAATTATTTCTATTTAGAAAGATGATGTACTTCTAACTATTCAATAAGAAATCAACAAGGAAGTAGTGATTTATTTTACCAACACCTTGGGAATGGCCTCAACTATAAGTTCCTCAGTTTCCCTTATTAAACAAATTATTCTTAATCATCTTTCCCCTCATGAAGTTGAGCTACTTTCAAGTCATTTAACCTTTATAGAAATTGGAAAAGCTTTAAGATCCCTCAACCCTTTCAAGGCATTGAACCTTGTGGGCTGAATGCTAACTACTTTAGAAAAACATGGCAACTTATTGGAAACTTAATCCTAAAAGTTATTGGGGAATTCTTCAGGGAAAGGAGGATATTGAAGGAATTGGATAAAACTTTCATTAGCTTGGTTCGCAAAAGGAAAAAGCATAATACCTTTGAAAGATTTTCACCCTATTACTTATTGTAATAATATTTACAAAGTCATATTAAAACTTCTAGTTGAGAGACTTAAACAAGTTCTAATAGCTCACATTGACTGGTCACTAGGAGATTATATTCTTGGTAGACAAATTAGAGATAACATAGCTCTTGTCCAAGAATTATTCAATCAGTATACAAGGAAAAGAAGTAGCAATAATTGTATTATCAAAGTGGATATTTAAAAAGCTTTTAGTTCACTGCACTGGTCCTTTATTCTCAACACCTTCAAAGCTTGTGACTTTCATGATATCTTTATTGAATGTGGGAGTAATGTATTAATACTATTTCTTTTAATATCTTAGTTAACAGAGAACTTTCAACTACATCTAAAAGGGCTAAAGGAACTAAACAAGGAGATCCTTTATCTCCCTATTTATTTTCCATTGGAATTAAGGTTTTTAGTAGGCTGCTTAAGAGGATAGTTGAAAGAAACAACTTGTTTAATATAATTCCAAGTGTAACAAGCTTGGGATAGTAAGTTTAAACTTTGTTAATGATATACTTTTATTCTTAAAGGCTAACACAAATTCTATACCACCCTTCATTACTACTATGAAGATCTTCAGTAAATTCTCTACATTAATGATCAACAATGAGAAGACCAGGATGGTTCTTTTTGTTAGTGCTACCCACAATGTAAACTGGTGCTCCTCCCTTACTAGTTTTAAACCTTAACAACTCCCTTTAACTTATCTTAGTGTCTCAATTTCATCTATCAAGCCCACTTACCATAATTTTATACCTCTACTTGATAAAATTCATAACATAATCAATAGCTAGAGCTCAAGATCTTTATCTATGGCTGGTAAAGCATAATTGATAACCTCCGTGCTAAACTCCCCTTAACATATATTATGCCTCACACTTGGTTTTCCCTATAACTATTATTAAAGCCATTGACAAATTATTAAGGAGGTTCCTATAGTTAGGTTGTAAAGAGAATGATATTAAGGCTAAAATCAAAACCTAAATAATAAGGGCGTTTAGGTTTTACACCTATCAAAATACTAAACATGATAGCAAAAACGTTTAAAGGCTCCTCAAGGATAAGTAATCCCTGTGGGTGAGATGGATTCATAGTTACTACATCAAAAATTCCAATTTCTAATGTATGAACATACCACTAAATGCCTCTTCATTTATGAAATTCTTGATCAAGGTAAGGGACATAATTAAGAGGTGGTTCTTCTATAAAATTGGTGATGGTAAAAAGGCTTTCTTCTGGACTAATAATTGTTCTTAATTTGGTTTATTAGATTGTTTGAATGAATTAACTCGCCTTAGCAAAAATTCCATCATAATGTCAATGTATCTTAAGTTCTATAAGAGTAATCTACTATTATAATAACTCTGTTGGCTTCAAATCTACTATCCTTCCTTTCCAACTTTCATCTTGATACTTGGCAAAGAAGATGAAATTATATATAATGGCAATTCATCAAATAAATTCACTAATGCCTCATATTGGAAGCTCCAACTAACCCAAGAGTGAAGTGGTTCCACTTTGTTTGGATAAAGTACGCTATATCCTAAGCTTCATATATCATTTGGTTAGTAGTAAAAGCAAAGCTCACAACTCTGGACAAATTATCCAAACTTTTTCATTACTTGCTATACAAATCAGACATGGAATCTTTGGATCATCTCTTGTTCATGCTTCTTCTCTAACTTGGCTTGGAGGAGAATTTTACAATTATGCATTTTAGATAGCCCACATGCTAAATGGAAGAAAATCATTGATTAGAGTTGTAAAATTATGCATAAAATAGCCAGCGAAAAATGGATTTACAAGTTTTCCATCTCTTATCAGGTTTGAAATCAAGTCCGGATCTGATCCGACCGCAGCGGAATAATTACGAAACTTTTTCGTGATTTTTGATTTCCCGAAAACCAAGATCTATTTATTCTATAAAATGATTAACACGAATCATA
>JANITW010000001.1:9627903-9645274 GCA_027564335.1 Erythroxylum williamsii | reverse complement strand
TTAATTCTTATTAATAATTAATTTTAAAATTAATTAAATATAATATTAAATTAAATTATTCATAATTTTTATTAAAATTAATATATAAATAATTAAATAATATGTATTTAGTTGATAGTAAATTAAATTATAAAAATAAAAACTATTTTTAATAATTTTCATAATTTTTGAAAACTTGAATAAACCAAAACTAATAATAGAAGAGGAAAATTCACAAAAAAAGATTTTATACTCAATTTAAAAAACAAAAAATTAAAAATAGAAACCAGGCCTAATTAATCGTCTTTAAATAGAGAAGCTGGAAACCATAACAAATGAAGCAGAAATCTAAAAACATTAACAAGAAGAGAAAAACGAAAGATACAACGATATAATTTGATGCTGAGTTGAATTCGCCCGTTCTGAGCACCACCCAAACCCAAACCCTCCTCTCCTCCTGCTCCTCTCAGTCTCACCTATTTACCCCCTCCTCATAAGAGCACATATTCCCTCTCTCTAAAACAAAAGAAAAACCTAATCCCTTTCTCTCGCTGTATCCCCTCCCAGTTTCTTCTCATTCTCTCGATTGCGCTTGCCAATTTTTGGAAAAATCACCACTGTTTCTGTGTGCTGGGTTTTGTTCGATCTTCACACTTGCGTTTCTGATTCTCAACTCCTTCGATGGCCGACAGCAAGCTCGATCTGCCCGACGATTTGCTCTCCTCTAAACCTTCCGACGACTCCTGGGCCCCACCCCCGAAAGGTACCCTCTTCCCCCAATCTGATTCTTTCCCTTGTTTATTTTCTCAACTTCTCATCTTCTCCTTCGATTTATTGATCTGAGCACTGCTTCTTATTTTTTGTTTTAATCAAGCTTTCTTTTTAGAAAAAAATTTGAGTTCGACGTTCATTTATCTTCTTATTTTTTATAATTATTTTGGTCCTGAACTTCGTTGTTTGTTTTTTCCTCTTTCCTCAATAGTGGATTTGCTTAAAATGCTATTACTATTGGTTTTTATGATATAGCTTCCTAAAGGTTACTTTTAGTGACAAATTCTATCATTTCTCAGTTTACTCTTGTAATACTTTTAGCTTTTCGTGGCTTAACTTTTAAAAGTCTTGCTGCAAACGTACTCAACTTGGTTGAGCTACTCAAATACTTATATTCAATGAAGGTACTTTATATGGGAACTCACCAATCTCGGACGCAATATCAAGTAGAAATCTGCTATTTTGTTGTTTGGGATTGGCTTATCTTGCTTCATTCCTTTTGTTGTCTTCGATCATTATGTTGCTGCTGTTTCAAATGAGAACCTCAGTGGCATTTCATTCCTCATTATGGGTTCCATTCCTTTGTTGTCATGCCTAGTGGTGAAGCTAACCGATGAGCCCGTTTCAGTTTGTTGTACTTGTTATAGAGTCAGTTGCTGTAGGGATTACCTCATTCTTTTCTTTTTCTTTTTCAATTGAAATCCAAATCATAACTGAGTTGTCTTTTAATTTGTTTGATGTTTACTAGTTGAAGCATCGGGAGGAAGTGAGATGGAAAAGGTCCCTCTGGTATTAACTGAGGACTCGAAAGGTAAAACAATCATTTACTTCTTTGTCAAAATCTGTTGCATAGTGAAACACTTCCATATCTTTTTTTCCCCCCAAAAAATTAGTAACACTGCTGTTTGATCAATTTGACAGATCAATTAGAAAACAGTATACCTTTGTCTCCTCAGTGGCTTTACACGAAACCAAGTGAGACGAAGCTGGTAATTTCTAGCTGTACACAATATTGCTATAGTTTTCTGTGTGCTCTTCCCTTCTGGTGCAAAACATAATATATTACCGAATTCTCAGCCTTACTAATTGAGGACTGACTTGCCTTTGGGCTTATAACAAGCTAAGGTTTTCGTCCTCTTTATTCTGTATTTTCTCTTGTGCTTAAAACCGGTCTCATCTTATATTTTACCATGTGGGGAGTATATTAAGAATTAGTGTTTAAGGTTGTGGAGGTATACAACTGTAGCTTTTGGGATGAAAAGTATATGAACTTGATGACAGGAAGGCTAACACTAACCTATATTGTGCTTTTCCATAGGTCTTACACAAGCTTTCTCTTTTATTAGGGCACTATTCATTCAAATAACTGAATGATCAAGATTTCTACTGCCAATCTGTTGGCACCAGTAGAATTGTGTGGCTAATACTTGAACTTATAAACTCCAAAGAGCTCAATTCTTTGCTAATCCTCATTATGTGTGCAAATAACTCTAGCATCTTGTGATACTAGCTTTATAGGATGTATCGAGAGCCCTATTTTTTCCTACCCCAGATTCCGGCAAATATCAGCAAGCTGGGGGATTTGAATTTTTCTTATCCAGGGTAATCATTGCTATGCTTTCATAATCACAGGACATGCGTGGTCCAAGTTCTGTTTGTCTTGGAAATTCTGGTGATCCTAGCCAGAAGGAGGCCTGGCGCTTGGATGGATCTGAGGATAAGAAGGATTGGCGGAGGATTGCTTCTGAGAGTGAAGGTAGTCGCCGCTGGCGTGAAGAGGAAAGAGAAACTGGTCTACTTGGTGGTAGAAGAGATCGCAGGAAGACAGATCGTCGTACTGAGAGTGTTTCCATCAGAGATACAATTGAAAATAGAGTTTTGGCATCATCTGATCGGTGGCATGATAGTAGTAATAGGAACACTGTGCATGAAACACGTCGTGATAGCAAATGGTCTTCTAGGTGGGGTCCTGAGGAAAAAGATAAGGAATCACGAATTGAGAAAAGGGCAGATGCAGAAAAAGAAAAGGATGATACTCAAAATGAAAATCACCCTTCCATTGGTAGCAATCGTCTTACCTCTGAGCGTGATTCTGATTCTCGTGACAAATGGAGGCCACGACATAGGATGGAGATTCATTCTTCTGGTTCCAGTTCTTACCGTGCTGCTCCTGGATTTGGTCTTGAGAGAGGACGGACAGAAGGTTCAAATTTGGGGTTTACACTTGGACGTGGTAGGTCAAATGCCGTTGGTAGAGCTTCCTCAGCAACAATTAGTAGTGCTGCTCACCCATACAAAAATGGAAGTTCTATTGGGAAACTAAATCTCCCAACTGACACTTTCTGCTACCCGAGGGGTAAGCTCCTTGACATTTATCGTTCCCATAAGCTTGATCCATATTTTGGTATTATGCCAGAGAAGATGTATGAATGTCCACCTATAACTCAACTCGGCTTTGTTGAACCTTTGGCTTTTGTTACTCCTGCCACTGAAGAGGAGGTAAGCAATTGTGCTCCCACAATTTCTAATTCACAAAATGATTTTTATTTGTTTTTTCCCCCTAACACTGTTGAATTGGTTTGGGCTGAGATGCGAATAGGCCATTCTTACTGAAATATGGAAGGGAAAACTCACAAGTAGTGGCATTGTATACAATGCATCCAAAAAGGGCAGGTCAAGTGAAAACATATCAGGTAGTTTGCGATTAAGACTTTCAACATTTGTGCATGTGATAGTATTCTTTCTCATGATGTTCCTTATCTATGTCTAGGTGTTGGTGAGGATGAAGTCACTGAGGGAAAACAGGGTATAGCTGAAGAGACTGCTGATACCTTTCATGAACTGGCAGATGAGGAAGTGCCACAAAGTGATTCCTCATGGAGTCATGGTTCAAACGCCAATGCTTTAAATGGTGAGGAATATTGTGCTTTTGCTAAGTATATCAATAGTTCATAAATGAACTAATAAATGTGATGAATGCATTTGTTAATGCAGAGAAAGAAGTTGATTACAGAGGGGAAAGTGAAAATGCTAATATATTGACTGCAAAAATGTTACAAACTGATGGTGTCTATCGTGCCAAACAAGTTGCTACTCCTCATGTTGATGTTGTTGAAAGTTGGCAAATGCTTGAGTCTACTTTTACTGAATGTACTGAGCCTGGTACCTCATTGGATGTCAAGTCTAAGCTCCCTGATGATTCAAGCACTCTATTTGGTTTAACCTCTTCAGAACATACTCAGATTGACACTCATTCTCACTTAGGGACTGACAATGAGTTAAAAGATCTCGACGGGGTTGCTGCTCCTGAGGATTTATATTTCTTCTACATTGATCCCAGTGGTAACACTCAGGGACCATTTCTTGGGGCTGACATCATCTTGTGGTTTGAAGAAGGTTACTTTGGGACAGAGTTGCCACTACGCCTAGCGGATGCTCCGGAAGGAACACCTTTCCATAATTTGGGTGATGTCATGCCACATCTAAAACTGAGAGGAGAAACTTTCAGCAAAGAGGTGGAAAAGTCTGTTCCTTCAGTGAAGTCAGACCCCAGCGTACCTATACTTGAGAGTACTAATTCATCTGCATCAATTGGTTTGTCCCAGTCATTTTCAGATCTCGACAGCCTTGCATCTCAGCAGCCTGCACTATCAAGGATATCTAAGCCTGAAGCTTCATTGAAGCTGCCACAAACTGATTGTCAAAGCTTACTTGACTTTGTTGCCCAAGATGAAGGTCCTTTTTGTTTGTTATGCGCTTCATTTGTGAATCTTATATTACCAGAAAGCATTTGTCCTAACATCTACTTTTTTTTATGCCTGATTATTTTTACAGAAATTGTCTTTCCAGGGAGACCTAGTAGTATTAGTTATCCAAATGTGAAATCAGCTGGGAACATACATGATCTCTTGGCAACTGCTAATACTCAAACTCTTCTCCCAAATGAATTGGTTGAATCAGGTCTGCCATATCAGAAAGATACTAAGTTGCATCCTTTTGGCTTGCTCTGGTCAGAGCTTGAAGGTTCTCATACTAGACCTAGTGAGACATCAGATGTTCCTGTCAATGTGGGAAGAGCAGTCTCCTACGGTGCTTTAAATGATACAGCTTCTGCTGTTGAAAAGCGGACAGATGTTTTTAGACCAGAGACACTTCCTGCATCTGACTCAATTCAAGATGCCTTTGCTGCATGCCGTTTGTCACTTAACGAGCAAGAGCCTAATAATTTTGATCTAACAGAGCAGCTCATGTCCCTACAATTTCAGCAGCAGCAACAGTTGCAACAGAGAAATATGCTGTCATCTCACTCACGCATGAATGAATCATTTCTTGAAAATGTTCCAAGTCAGAATCCAATTCGCCATCAACAGCTTGCCAACCATACTGCTAGCGATCTGGAACATCTTTTGGCACTAAGGAGGCAACAGCAGCAGCAGCAGCTTCAGTTGCAACAACAGCATCAATTGCAGCAGCAGCAATACTTTAATCAGCAAAAGCTTTTAGAGGAGCAACAACAATCTCAAGTAAGATATGCACTTTTTGAACAGTTGATGCATGCCCAGATTCCTGATCCTGGCCTTCCGCACTCACATATTGATCCTATTAGAGCAAACAGTGGTCTTGATCAGGTTTTATTAGAGCAGCAACTCCTGCAGGAGATGCATCAGCGCTCCCATCATCCTGTAAGGCATTTTATTCCACAGGTAGAGCAGCTCGCTCAATCAAAATTTGGTCTAGTGCCACAGCGAGAGCAGCAAAGAGATTTATTTGAACTATTATCTCGTGGACATCATGGACAAGTACAATCTTTAGAGCATAAGATTCTACAAGAGCAGCTACATGCAAGACAGTTGTCGATGGCATTGAGACAACGAAGAAATATGGAAGAAGAAAGACGGATTGATCCTGTCTGGCCTATCAATGAAAATGATAATTTCCTGGGGAATATTGCTAGTAACCATAGAGCTCACACTTCAGGGATTAGCCCACTAGATTTTTTTCAACAACTGCAGTTGCAATCCCATGATGACCAGTTGGCTCAACTACAGAGGACTCTTTCGTCTCAAGACAGGCATCAGCAAGAGCTGTTTGAGCCTGCTGCATTGCCATTCGATCGGTCTCTGTCCTTACCTGCTGGTGCATCGGGGATGAATATGGATGCAGTGAATGCTATGGTTCATGCTCATGGTTTAAATATTCATGAGTTGAACACACAGATGCAATCTTCTGGTCAAGTTGTCGCATTTTCTACTGGCATACCATCGCACAGTCATCATCCTATGGTTCCAAATCAATTCCATGCTTCTAATTTGGAAGCAATTGATGGCCACTGGTCAGAAAGCAATGGGAAGGTAACAAATGATTGGATGGAATCTCGATTTCAGCAATTTAACGTCAATTCTGAGCAGCCAAAAAGGGAATCAGAAGTTAAAGTAGCTTCTGAAGATCAAAGTTCATGGATGTCGGATGGGTCAAATGATAAGTCAAGGCGATTGTTAATGGAATTACTCCATCAGAAATCAGGCCATCAATCTGCTGATTTACTGCAGGTTAATGATGGAATATCTTTCGAGAGAAGGGTGCCATGTGGCCTTTATTCTGGATCAAGTTCTTTAGATCACCCCTTCAGTCCTATTCCAGGCCAAGGAACTACCCTAAACAACTCATTTTCTGTGGGTTCTTATGGTTCTAACATGTCTGAACCTGCAGATCTCGGTACAGCTGATGAGCAGGTAAATTTTATAGAAAGCAAAGAAAGTTTTCCATTTAGATCTGATTCTAGAGTGAAACCCGAAGGACATTCTTTTGTGTCTGGAGTTGGTGGTACTGCTCAGGTGGTTTTAACAGATTCCAATGTTAGTAATAAGCTGTTAATCAACCAGGATTACTTAGTGGTGGAAGGAAGGAGGCATGGATCAAAAAATCTGGGTTTGACGAACAACTCAGTTTCTGAGATTCATGATGGCATAGCCGAGAAAGTAAGGCTGGCTTCTAGAGATCATGGAGAGCTTCCTGTTAACGCAATTAGCCGGCAGGCTTCTCATGGTATTGCTGGTAAGTGTACATTGATTTCCAGTGGAATTTTATTCATTTATTTTTGTTTGTTTGATGTTCTAAATATTCTGCCAGGTGACGTTGCAGGCTTTTACAATGACAAGGTAGTACAAAATTCTTCAGCTGAAGATATTTCCATAAATCAGTAAGTTTTCCATTATCTAATGGAGTTGCTACTGATTGCAATAACTTGTTATATTCACTCAAAGCTATAGCTAGGTGGTTGGTAGTGAATTCCTAATAATTCTTGAAGACTCATTTTACTGCATGCATCGGTAGTTCAGAGACACAATAAATGGATGTTAGTTGATACCCTTGCCGTAAATTGTGTGTGAAATATCAAACTATGCTACCTAGACATTACTAATTGTACCTTGTGATGTCTTTAATGTCATCGACTGCTTTTTGAATTACGACTATTTTAATTCTTTGGTGAAATGGCATTATGCTGAGTTGAAACAGAAAAATAATAATATTCCCAGAAAGCTATTATGGACCCTTTTTGAAATCTTTCTTCTGACGAAGGCAAGCTAACATCTAGACGTTATCCTAGAAAGAGTTTGCTTACAAGCTTCTAGTTTACTGTGAATGATTGTATGGTTGCATTACTAGCCTTTCTTTAAGCTTTAGGTTATTTTTCAAGTCCTTATGAATTTTAATACTTCTCTTAGTAGGGTGGCCCTGAAAGTGCAAGAGAATATTTTACCAAGGCGTCCACCTGTTTCTCGTGCCTCATCATCCCACGAAGGGTTAGCTGAGCTAGTCTCGGATACAACATCAAGGGGGAAAACTTCTTTGAACAGTACTGATGGTAAGTTTTAATTGCTCTCCTTGTGAATTTGATCTTGACATATGTGGTCTCAGCAGCTGGCATGACTGCCGTAGCTAAGGGGTCACATAATCAATTTGGAAGCCCGACTGCTGAGTGCTTTTGTCTTGGGTTATTGCTATTTACTGAGTAATAGTATTCGTCTCCTCAGCTGGGAACCCCATAAACCAAGCTAATGACAGCAAAAGAGAGGTGCGTTTTCGACGGACGTCATCTTGTAGTGATGCTGATGTATCAGAGCCATCATTTATTGACATGCTGAAAAGTAATACTAAGAAGAGTGCAGCACATGAAGTTTATTCGGCTGGACTGTCAGAGTCATCAGATGGGGCACAAGGAGCCCGAAGCAGTAAAAAGAAAGGAAAGAAAGGGAGGCAAATTGATCCTGCTCTCCTTGGTTTTAAGGTTACTAGCAATCGCATCATGATGGGTGAAATTCAACGGGTAGAGGATTGAATAAGCCTGAGTTTGTACTTTTTCTTTGTACATCGCCATTTCGCAAAAGTTGTATAGAATAATTGTATTCGTTTCTTCTTCACATTTTCCTCTACCCCCCCACTTAGGCTATTTTATGTTGCCTTGGAGGAGAGTGGTGAAAAAATATTTTGCCGGAAAAAGACGCCGGACATTTTAGCGTTGCGTGGTAAAGCTTCTGTATAGACTGAGTCATTTAACATGGAGAATTAACTAATTCATAAATCTACGTGTTCAATGGGTCTTTAGTTACCTATTCTATTGCATTCGGAAAACAAATAAAAGAATAGAGAATATATAATAATAGTATTTAGTTCCATTGCTAATATGTTTTGAACTTGGCATTTTTTATTTCAAATTCGTATTCAACTACATGTAGAGAGTTTATATCAAACTAACATCGACTCTGATAAAAAAGAAGATGGTCTTCAAGAAAAATGGGCTTACTCGTTCAATGAGTGATGGTGGGAGTCAAGCTTGCCTTGGTTCAGGTCTAGCTAATGAACCCATACCTATGTTAAGAGGATAGTGACCATAATAGCAAATGTGAGCAAGCTCCTGAAGAAGAATTTCTATAATGTACGTATAGAGGATGGAAAAGGTGAATGGACAAAATTTTTAGAGATGTACCTGCAAATGACTTTCATATGAGTTTTATATTGCATACTTGAGCTCCATTTCGTTTTATTTTCTTTTCTTATGATGACCAAGACTTGGATCAATAAATACGATGGAGGGATAAAATTTTTCAACTAGATGATAGGGTTATTACACAAAAAACTTTATTCATACAACCACCTAAGTTGATTCTAAAGATAATATTGTCTCTCATAGGCGACCTATTTTTCTCCGTTGTTTTATAACTTCATATGCTTCTCAGTACTATGCTATTTGTAATGTGATCAAATCCTTGCAGGGAAACTTCAAAGAAAGCTTATGAAGGTTCTTAAGTAATTTTGTACCGCATTTACAAGGAGAAATAAAAAAGATCTTCAACTTCAAGGCGTAGGTGAGTTGGTAAGGGACTTTCCTGACTTAAGTAAAGTGGTGGGTTCGAACCGTCCTCATGTATACAACCGTTTAAAACTTAAGGCTAGAATTTTGCCTATTGCAAGAGACTTACCTGGTTCGAGTGGGGATTAATCTAAAAGTGGATGGCTTAAAGATACCTTTCCATAGTTGGGACCGTGCTAAGATATCTTGTGGGCAAAAAAAAAAAAAAGATTTTCAATATTGATGAAAAAAGTGTACAACTTTGAATGTCTAAGATGAGCTTTCTCGAGTTGATAAGATTCATATTCTTAATGAAAAGTCGACGCAATCTTTAAAGCTATTTCAAGAGATGTTGAATGAAAAACACGTTGAATTATTGGGCATATATATTCCAATGTCAACTTTATCCAATTGTGCTCATGTTCTTTCTTTTCCTTTGGCTCTTATGTACCCCTTTGAACCTTTTTTCCTTTGATGATTTTGAGTTTTAATAAAACTTTATTTCCTTAATTTCTCCCTTCTTTTGATAACTATGATGACATAAATATGAAAACAAGTTTAAAAGCTTAAAAAAAATTATGACTGAACACTAGAAAGTTCCTTAACTGCTTACGTACCTTCGCTACTAAGGATAAAGTTTTTTTCATAGTTCGGAGGGAAATCACCTTTTTATCTTATAATATTTTAACTATTGAAAGTGAAGAGTGCAATGTAGTCAGGGATTAAGCAATTAAAAGTTGATAATGATAGGTGTAGATTATAATATGTTTTCTACGTGTTTAAGTGTGTTTTTAAGTATTTTCTTAGAGGATTATCATATGTATAAACTTAAAATTGTGTTATTATTAGTGTTTTAAGTGTTTGATTGGTTTAAAGCAATAATTTTGACCTTACTTTTGTGTTTTAAGGGGTGTTTTATGTGTTTGTGAGTGAATGGAAGCAGAAAATTTAAGAAAAGAGAAGAATTGGAAGCATGAAACAATGCAAGCCACGATTGTGATAGGCGTGACAAATATTAGCAAATTTCAATTTTTTCAACACATGAGTTTTCTTGTACTTATGATGTTTTAGGTTTTTTTTTTAACTAAATTAAGTGAGAAAATTTTAGAAACAATCCTAGAAGCCTCAAGAACTATGTAAAGACAAAAAAACACGAAAGGCAACAATCACCAAATTAAAAGAAGATCAAGAGGAGACATCAAGTGAAGCTCCAGAAATTCCAAATTTCTTATCAAGATTAAAAACTAGTTTTTCTTTCCTTTTTTCCTTTAGTTATTTCATTTTCTTGGATGTTTATTTGAATTATTATGATGTTAAACATGAATTATGAGTTTCTAAATTCATATTAGGGATCTATTTTGTTGAATTTTATTCTTGTTGAATTCAATATATCTATGATTGCTTAATTATAATTGATATGTTTATACTAGGTATAAATAGAGAGAATGAATTAAGTTACTTCTGCTAAGGTGCGTAACAAGAGTTGGTAGCTTAATAGACCTAAAATTATCATATTAATTAACAATTAAAGAGATATCTTAATTGTCAATTAATTATCCTTAGGATTGCTTTAAATCCAACGGAATAGTTAGGAGTAGTTTTGTGAATCGAGATGTTACAATTATGTTATTATCGATTTCAATTGGGATTTTTGATTAGATCTTAAGAGAGAGTGGTCAAAATCTTAGGATATCTAATTAGATTAATAAGAATAAGAGGAGACAAAACAAGGATAGAATAATTCCTAAATAAGAGGAGACAAAACAAAGATAGAATAATTCTTAAGTTTTCAGCTTTGATCATATTCATTCTTGTTGGCAGTTCAATTATTCAATTGTTTTGTTTTATTAATTATTTCAATTTTAGTAATTTATTTTTATTTAAATCAATAGTTAGTAGCTTAGATAAAGTTTTATTCAAATTGTTAGTGTCTAATTAATCCTCGTGGGAATGATATCTTTTTTACTACAAGTTACGATCGGTATACTTGATTGAAAGTTTTTTTAAATAAAACTTATCAACAAGTTAATTAGAAACCTTACAACTTGAATAAAACTTCATTTAAGATACTAAAAGGTTGATTGAATTAAAATAATTACTAAATTTTAAATTACTAATAAAAAGTGGCAAGTAAAAAATTGAACTACTAATAAAAATAAAGTTTATTAAAGCTGGAAACTTATAAATTATCCTATCCTTGTCTTGTCTTCCTTTATTATTGTTTATCCAATTATTCTTCATCCTAGATATCCTAAGATTTTATTACCATCGTTCGTGATCTAATCAAGTAATCCCAATTGAGATAGATAATAATATAATTGTAATTGTTGAGCAAGTTTTACTTAATGTAAAACCCTCATTATCTTCAAGTATACAAATCGTAAACTTGTAGTAATTAAGTTATCGATCCTACGAGGAATTAGCTAAAACTACATGAACTTGACTTTGTTTAAGGTTGTAACAAATGAATTGAATGAAAATAAAAATAATCAAAAAAATTAAGTAATCAAATCTGTGTTTAGTGAAAATAAATTCAGAAAATTAACATTATCAAATTAAATTGAGCACTTAATAAATGAGCTACCACAGTAAACAAGAATGATCAAGAATGAAAGTCTACGATTCGTTCTATCGTTATTTTGCTCCTTTTAACTACTTTTGATTCAATTTAGTGTCGATCATAGATTTTCGAAGGTTTGATTATTTTCTCTAAAGACCTAATCATTTAACCCCAATTAATTATCCCTAATTGATAACAAAATTCCATATTTGCAATCTCTTGATTAACAAAAACAACCTAACATTTTCAACTAGCTTTTAAGCAATCTATTAGATAATCAAGTTTTCACACAAGATCTCTTTTCGTATGATTATCAATTTGATATTTGCTTGACTTATTAGGTTATTAAATCTCATTACCCAACCTAATCAAATCACTTTCGACTCACTCTCTCAATTTATTGTCAAAGTATAAGCAAACACAAGTATTACAACACCCAAAACATTGTATTTAAATCAAAAGTGTTCACGTCTCAAAATAAGTCAAAAACAAACCATGATATGAAATTAGACCATCATTAAGGTTAAGAAGAAAACTTGAGTTGGACTGGTCTTGAGTTGCTGGACGGTTGCTTATCTTCTTGTTCCCTCCTTAATCTTCCTTGCTTTTTCCCCAATTTGGTAAGACGATGGCTACCTCTCTTTTGGTCTCTTAATGTTCATTTATAGTACATGAGTGGTTTAAGGTTAACTTTAGGCCTTATGCAGGTCGCATTGTCCCAAAAATGCCCTCCAAACATCAAAACATATGGAAAACTCGTGTCACAACATAAAAACCTTCTGTCACGATCATTGCACTCCATGCATAATCTTGACCTAGGATAAAACCCTTACGTCATGATTGTGACACTTTGGAGGAGTCTTCTATCTTGACCATAACACTCCATGCACGATCGTGACCTTGCCTTTTAGCCCAAGCACGCTCCAAGTTCCTTCAATCTTCATTTATCTGCATTCATTCACTAAGAAACACATAAAAACACCTCAAGAACATAAGATTAAGGTCTAAACTCATGCCTTAAACCACACAACACTTAAAAACGTAAATAAACAATCACATTAACATAATTCTAAGCCTAAACATGTAGTAATCATCTAATCAACCCTTATAAATACACTAGAACACCTAGTAAAACATAATATAAAACAATAACACATATATTAATGCATATGCACTAATGATATAATGACATCTAACTTAACGAAACTAATTTGACCTCAAACAATAATCATTAAAGTTGTTCCAACATAGTAACCTGTGCAATTTATGGCTAAACACATTGGATTGAATATACAACACATTCATTCACCTAAAACACTTATAAACACACATTGATAATTAGTAGTCAATCATAATTGCAACTATCATTAAGTAACGTTTTTATGAAAAACTAGCTATTTTCAAAGATCGGTAGGATTTATTTTTTGAAACATCATTTTTATAACGTTAACCTAGTCTTTTTAGGCAAAGGCAAACATTTTGTCTTGAATGTCTCTTAGTTACTTAACTAGGCCATGTTTTATTAATTAGCTTAGTTGTAATGCCATTCTAGCCTTTTGACGTGAAGAAAAATATTTTGTTGTGAATGTCCCCGATTACTTAGCTATATCCTATTCTCAACTGGCTATTAGTTTTATTCATAACCCAAAGGACAGTATAATAGTTATTTACTTAAGACATTTTTTTTATCACAATTCGCGTAGCCTACCTTATTTCTTTTTAGCTAATTGTTATCATGAAAGATTATTAATGATGCTACTTATTTAATTGACTTATAATTATAAATATATGTAATAAATTTCCTAGGGTCAATGAACTAACGTTATATTCTAATTAACATGCATATTTAACCAAAGATACTAAGAACACTAATTTCACAAGCTAAAATGTTTTCACAACTTCAATGAATATGTTAAAAGCTAAACTATTTTCATCAAGTTATAGCCATTGACACAATTCACACTTATGCTACACACCATGTCAACCTAAGCAAAAACTAACAATATGACATGAAAAATTCACACTCATGATGACAATAACAATGTAACCCTACTTATACTTAGACAACACATTGTCCTTAATGTGAGGAGAAATAACAACACATAAAGGAAACTTAAAATTGAGAAGAAAAACAAAAAGAAAAAGAAAAAGAAGAGTTAGAGCATGAAACCTGTCACAGTGATTGAGGTGGTGATGGTGTTAGAGAAGGGATCAGAATGCCTTGAGCAGCAAAGTATTCATAGATCCTTTTGATGTCTCAGTGCTGCCGTCATTGTTCTTTTGCCATCTCCTTTGACAGTTTGTTGTTGTCTAAAACCACGTTAAACACCTTCTCCCATCATGTTGCTTCCTCATCCTTAATCTCGTTAGTGGTTAAGTCTTTAACTTACTACTGAGGTGGTACTGAATTTGAACTAGCCTACCCTGCCCTGTGTTTGACATGTGTTTTAAAGATGGCATCTCGGAGTTCCAAATGTTGGACCTCCAGATGATGATGATTAAGAAATTAAGACATAATAATAATCAGTCCCTCAACATCTACACCATAATAATCAATAATTGCAATAAATAGATAACCCATGCCAATATTACTACTTCTCTTTTTAAGAGTAGCAATTATGATATTAAAAATGTGAATGGTTGTGCCAACTTTAATGTCATGATCCATGCACCATATAATGGACAGTTCTTTAACATAACACTTGTTACTCTTGGATTTATCAAAAATGGTTTAGCATATAATTTTGTGGAGTAACAAATGTTTAGGACTACGAATGACATTGTTATGTGCATTTCAAACATTAAAGTCTCCTAACCTAATTAACTGGGTTCAATAACTCTTGGCAAAAAAGTTATCATGCGTATCAATAATGTTCAATTATTGGAATCCACCAATTTCATAATCTCATAATTCAATTGGTATGGTTGACCTTGGAACCAAAACCAAAATTTAATAGTGTTACTCATTTTAAATTGAAGAGAAGTAAAAAATTCAAGGGTCAATTTCTCATACATAACAAGGTAAAATTAATGAATTTATCCCATTGAATTTTACTACATAAAATCTCAACCTTTTCTTTTAACCCAAGACAATCCAAGATATCAAAATCAAAGTACTTAGGCACACATACATTTCTAGAATGAATATTTTGGAATTGAATACCTTCATCTTCCAAATATTTCAAAAAAGGTGCTCCAAAGTCTATCACTTTATTCCACGCACCAAACCCCGATACTTATGCCTTTCCTTTAGGTTATGATCGTTTAACAATTTACTTGATTTTTAGACCAATTTTGAATGTGAAAATCTACCAAATTATTCAAAAACACAACAAAACACACCAATACTACCAAAAAATGTGAGTGAATAAAATCATACCAAATTTTATGGGAATCACCCAAAAGATTGTGAGAAGTTTGTGTAAAATATGAAATATAGCTAAAGAAGGGCAGATTTTAGGTGAAAAATGTAAGAGGAACAAAGAAGATTTAAGATGAGTGTATAGAGAAGTGACAAAGATTTGGTGATGGCTAAACTAAACCTAGAGAGAGAAGTAGATGTGAGTAAAATGGGAAGAATGATGAATATAAAGGTTAGGGTGAAGAAAAAATTGGTACCAGGACATCTGTCAGTGTCACAATCGTGATAGTGGGTGTTATACTTAGGTCATGATTGTGATAGTGGGCATTTTACCTAGGTCACGATAGTGACTATGGGTATTTTACCCATGCATGATCGTGACATTGGAATTTTTTTTAACCCTTATCCTTTTTGTCTTTCTTTCCTAGTGTAAACTACAAGTTTTCTTTCCTAACCTATGTTATCCTTAACCCACATAGTTTATCCATCCACACCATACCAAATCAATGTAAGAAAGAAAGAAATACTTCCCTTTCCTTTGAGAATCCTCCTCCAAAATATGGTTTGCATCCATGGACATTTACTTTTAAGGTTTCCTTATTCAAAATTTCTAATTCGAGAGCTCTATGTGCGAATACATGAGTTACCGTAAAAGATCCACTCCATCTTGATTTGAGCTTTCTAGAAAATAGCTTCAATCTCGAATTGTACAACAACACTGCAACTCCCACCTTGAAATCTTCTTGAGATGAGAATCATGCCATCAATTCACCTTCTCATATGCATTGAAGTGAAACTCCTCAAGTTCATTCAATTGCAATAGTCTTCTCTCACCCTCTCGCTTCCAATCAAAATTTAAAGCTTTTTTTTCCCAATATGCTTTGAACTCGAGTTCCACAGGAAAATAAAAAACTTTACCATATACCAGTCTGAATGGAGCCATCCCAATTGGAGTTTTAAAGGTGATTTGATAAGCCTATAAGGCGTCATCCAACTTTAAAGCCCAATCCTTTCTTGAACCATTCACCGTCTTCTCCAATAATCATTAAGCTTATAGTTGATGACCTCCACTTAGCCACTTATTTGCGGGCAGTATGGGGTGGAAACATAATAGTGGACTACGTATCTTTTAAGGAGAGCATCAAAAGATTTATTACAGAAATATGCTCCTTTATAACTTATAATTATCTTTGGCACTCTAAATATTGAATAACCGTTTAATGAATTTCTAAACAACTTTTCCATCATTTGATGGAGTTGCTAATACTTCAGCCCATTTTAATGCGTAGTCCACTCTTACCAAAATGTATGTGCTCCCCATAGAGGATGGAAAAGGATCCATGAAGTCGAGTCCCCACACAATGAAGACTTCAACTTCCAAGATGTTTGATAAGGATATCTCATCTCTTTTCGAGATGTTGCCCATTCTTTGACTGCTATCACACTGTGCCACTAATACCTGAGCATCTTTAAACAAATGTGGCCAATAGAATCCACATTCAAGTACTCAAGTGGACGTCTTGTTCGTGCCATAATGTTTAGCATGCAAAGCTTTGTGACACTGCATTAATATGTCTGACATCTCCTCCTCTCAATATTCCATCAGCATATGTCCAAAATAGGATCGAATCATCCCACAAATAACGAGTACACTCATACAAGAATCACTTCCTCTATTGACACAATAACTCAGAAGGGAGCTTACCACAAGCAACAAAAATTGTTATATCAACGAACTATGGTGTCGCCATGCTATCAAGTAACATCAGGGTTTCAGGCAATTACTCATTAATATCATCGCTCTGCTCAATTTTCTCTCCTTTCAAATGTGATAAGTGGTCTACTACCACATTCTCAGCTCCCTTCTTGTCTCATATTTTGAAGTCAAAGTATTGTAGTAGTATTATTGATTGAATCAGTCTTAGTTTTACGCCCGTCTTGGCGAAAAGATATTTAAGTGCAGCGTGATCGGTAAACACAATCACCTCAGAGCCCAAAAGGTACGATTGGAACTTGTCACATGCGTATAACACCCTTAGTAACTCCTTCTCAGTAGTGGTGTAGTTTAGTTATGGCCCAGTCAATGTCTTGCTTGTGGAGTATATTGTTGAGCAAGTTTTATAATTATAAAACCCTCAATATTTCACAAGTGCACAGGTCGTAAACGTAGTGGTTAAGATGCCAATCCTATAAGGAACTAGCTAAACTCATTGAATCCTAACTTTGTATAAGGTCTAAAAATTGTAATTAAAATGAAAATAAAAATAAACATAAAATTAAGCAATTCAATATGGATCAATTGAGAATGAAATTCTAAAATTAATGCAAGGAAATCAAAATTGAGCACAAC
>JANITW010000001.1:9576416-9588029 GCA_027564335.1 Erythroxylum williamsii | reverse complement strand
AAAATGTGAGATGGGAAAGGATGGAATATCATTGATGTTTAAGTTGTTTTATGCTAGAATTGGTGAATTTGGAAGTGCTTAAGAGTGTATGGAAGGTTAGAATGGGTTTAGGACCCTTTGGAGGAGTTTTGGGGGTGAAAATTTAGTTCACCCAAAGGTTACACGATCTGCCCGTGTAAATTCACACGGACCGTGTAAATCCAGGCACAGGGGACACATTTCACCCGAAGGTTACACGGCCTGACCGTGTAAATTCACACGGGCCGTGTATTTTGACCCCTTAACGACAGAATTGGAATTTTTGGTCTGTATGAAAGTTGTATCGCTAGATTTCTACTTTCTAATGGTCTAAGAACAAAGTCATTCTGACATCTAGAACGAAAGTTATGGCATTTGCGCCAAAGTATGTTCGATTGGAGGACAGTTATGAACATGGTTGCTTCTTTTGACTATAACTCTTTCTATAGAGCTCCAAATGATTGGATTCTTGTGGAAATGGATTCCTAACTCATTTTCCTATATCTACACAAAAATCTGCATTAATTGGAGTTAAATTGAAATAGATTGATCAAATGAAAGTGTGAGAGTCTATTGGAACATTGTCAACGAGGGTAGTTTTACTGAACAGAGCTCAATGTTTTGCTTATATCTAGAGCTATAAGATTCCAAATGAGATGATTCTTTCCTTGTAGTAAAGATAAGATATAAGGATACAAATCATAAAGAAGTGGAATTTTGATTCAATCCCTAAGATATTAAAAATTCTTGATGGAAGTCGGGTATAGTACTTAAGTATAGTCCGAAAGTATGTGAGGTATATCTCCCAGTTTACTAAGCCAAATTAAGCGATTTTGGTGGCAATGGATCATAAAACTAAGGGGAACACGTTTCTAGAAGAAAGTACTACCCAATTACATCAGTTTCACTTTCTGATTGACTGTGAATCGTAAACCCGAAAGTGTAATGCGGAAAATCCCGAAAGTGAGACAATGAGAAAGGAATGGAGATTTTAATAGATTTAGTGCGGCATAAACCTAAGTACACGTTATACTTAAATGAGTTTCGTTATGGGAATGGTTTTATAACGCAATTTGTGAAATGATACCCGGGATTGTCATGAACATGCATTGTACTTATTCTATATTTGTGCATAAATGGGAATTCTTGTGCAAAGTGATTAATGTGTTTGCAATGTGCATATTGCATAAATTGGTTGTGCAGGATAAACGTCTGCATTCAGGCATTCCCAGAAATTTGAAACCAATGCCAATCTGGAGCGTACTGTGAGTAGACCTAGATAGTCTTATTTAATGGTTTATTGCTTTAGTTATAAATTGCATGAGTATTGATTGGTTTTGTTGATTGTGATTGAATATGGGTTTCGGACAGAAGGTCCGATGATTATGTACTGGGAATTGTGATATTGAAGTGCTCATTGAATGTGAATTGGATGAACTAAGTGTACTTAATATGTTTGCTAAATTTGTTTCGGAATGCACAATTGCATATGAATGAAAATGTGATTTCTTAGCTTAATTGTTGAATGCCGGACTAAGGTCCGAAGACATGGGAAAATGATCAAATGAATTTATGCAAATGTGAGTGTTGCATTCCATATCATGAATGCATAAAACATAAAGGTAGTTGTGACCAGAGTAGCCAACGATAAGAGCTTAAAGCTCAACGAGTGAAAATGAGCTTCGAGCTCAAAAGTGATTCCGAGCCTCAGGCTCAACGTTTAATGAGCCCTATATGGGACAGTTATCAATGAGCCCAACATCCAATGGATATGGGACAGTTTAGGCACTCGGTCACAACAAAGTAATAAATGGAAAGTGGGTCTCATGCACATATGCATAAGATGTTTGATTAAATTGTATTGAATGGGAATATGAAATTGTATTAAAAGGAAATGTGAAATTGTATTGAAGGTGATTGTGAAATTGTATAGAACGTGAATGTGAAGTGTGATAGTGAATATGAAATGTGATCTAATGGGAATGAAATTATGTGTTGTGTGTGACTGGGTGAGCCATCAATGATGGTCACTCACTGAGTTCACAAAACTCACCCAAAATTTGCATCTATTTTTCAGGATCAGAAGAATACCCCGATAAGCCAACGGGAGTATATTTTCAGGATTCAAGTGAATGATAGAAGTCGGGATCATCTCGTGTCTACATTACATGTCTTTAATTATGTAATAAAGTGTATTTTTGTATTTGTGAAATGGGCCCAAGTGGCTATTGGAAATTGTGTATAATGAAATTGTATATATGATTGAATGAGGACCCAAATTAGTCATTGAATTCTGCATATATATGTTTTAAAAAAAATGCACCGATTACTGAATGAGTATTTTAGCACGCCACCCTCGCGGGGCACGGGCTCGGATGTCACCGTCGATGTCGAGTTCGGGTCGCGTGGGAGTGGGGTGTTACATCTAATCCTTTCGTACAAAGTTAGTCTTAAATTCAATATAACTAATAATACTTCATTTAAACCCAAATTCAACTCAACATTCTATGCTCTTTATTACACTAGGTTTGGTAACCTCAATATCTAAATTTGTGTTATTCTGTTATTGAATTTTCTATTCAATGCATTAAGTACACACTAGCTTTACCAAGATAATACTCATTTATACAATCATTATCCTTCAGTAATTCTATCCATTGTCTCAGTCTTATTTTCAACCCTTTCAAACTTAATAATTACCTCAAACTTAAATGATTTGTATATGTATATATATCCAAAATATTTCACTGTACATATAATGTCCCCAAGCTTTCAAAGTAATTATTATTGCACCAAGTTCTAAATTATAAATCAAATAATCAACTCATGAGACTTTAATTGTCTCGATGCATATGAAATCACTTTACTATGTTGTATTGGATTACATCATGGTCTCTAGTATGAAACATCATTATATACTACAAAATCTCCAAATCCAAATAATATAATTAACATAGGTGTTGTAATCAATCGGTGTTTTAATTCCTTAAAATTCATTTTACATTCATTAGTCCATCTAAACGACATATTTTTCCTTGAAAGTTTTGTCAAAGGGCTAAGATTAGTAAAAACCCTTCGACAATCTCTGGTATTATCCAATATCTAGCTAATTCTAGAAAACTCTGGAGTTCATATATATATTTCTCAGAGTTTCTCACTTCTTCCTTACCTCTATTTTCTTTGGGTTTCTCAATAAGCCATGTTCATATACTATATGACTCAACCTATTACTTGATCAAGCCAAAATTTACACTTACTGAACTTGGCATATAATAGTTTCTCACTCATGATATGTAAGACTAACATCAAGTGTTCAAAATGCTCTCTTTACTTTTTGAATATACTCAAAATATCTTCTATGATCACAGTCACTAATTGATCCAAGTAAGATTGGAACATTTTATTTTTCAATGTCATAAATGCTACCAAGGCATTTTTCAACCCTTACAGGTATCACAAATAACTCGAGATGCCCATAACTTGTTCCCGAAATTTTTAAGCAACTAGTTCCTCAGATAAGATAATATTATCTCATGTTTTTCTCAGTCTCTCGATTGACTTCTTTTCTAGAATTATTTTCTCCATTCATTCAATTTCCTCTAATTTCTCATTGACTTATTCCAATGTCTATTCATTCATACTAGTTTCTCCATATATTTCAATTTATTTGCAACTCTCAATTTTTGGAACACACACTTCAAGTCTAACTTGTACCTTCAGAATATATGAATATAAAATACCTTGTGGACCTTATTTCCTTCAGCAATACTAGTAGTATTATCTCCAATTCAAGAATCCAATAACATAATTGGATACTTTATAACATATACAACACATGCACTCTCTATACTATATTCATTTTTCTTGCAAATGAGTCTCATATCTATCTAACTCCAATATTCACTTTTGATTCATTAAATATCAATTTATGATTTATTCCATCATCATTCATTCTTAGAAGTAAACCATTTGGACTACTTAACCTAATTCGGTGAAATTCTCCTTCAAAAGAAGATTTCTTGTTACTATCATCTATATTGTTCACGTAAGCCTTATCAATCAACTGTTTTCATCATTACTTATTAGCCATTCTTAGTACCTCAAGAAGATCAATTTTAATTATTCATAATATCTCAATAAGATCAATTTCTGTCATAACTTATATGATCAGAATATCCTTTACAATAAGGCTTAGTGAAGCAATAAGCAGATTCATTTACTCTTACACCTTGGTGTATACCATCAAGATCATTTCATCTTATCTAGAGATATATTTCGACAAGTCACCAATTAATAACTTATGCTAAGGATAACTTAATCTCAATTGACAACTTCTCCTTTTTTTCCTGCCCACGATCTTCGTGTCCCTGCCACGATCATGACAGAAAATCGTGGAATTGGCCATGATCATGGGGACTTTACAACGATCGTGATAGAATGGGGACTATGCCACTATTATGCCCTACTTCTTTTTCCTTCCCTTTTTCATCGAGTCCATCACATATATTAACATCATTTACACTTTTAATCTATCTCCAATTAATCATTATAAACACTTTCATATGTTACTTTGTTTCATCTTAAAATTTTAACTATGGGGATTAAACTTAACAGCATTCGATAAGTCGTGGATCACTTCCTATTTCATATCTAAGTATATGATACACAGGTACTTAATAATATCACTTATCAAGGTGATCACATTATCATATATGTATTCAAAATAACAATTCAACTTAATCTTTTGATATTCTATATATGTCACTATCATTCATCTTCTTAAGATCATAATAAATTTTGTTTTTATCCAACTTTGCTTATATACTTTAAATCTTGTCATTTCTACCATATCTTTATTTTCCTCAATCAATCTATGACAATGCATTCACATTTATATCATATTCGAGGATGATCATAATGGATTTTTACAGAGCATCAATCCAGTGTCCGCATGTTGAAATTATTAATTGAAACAGGTATCAGGAACCATTCACTCAAATAAAGAGTTTATAGTGATATACTTACTTCTAGATGTTTTACGGAGATAGGTGATTAAGCTGGCGTCAGTAGTTTGAGGGACTAGCTACTCATCAAGTCTTAATACTAAGATGAGATCTTGTATGTTAATCACTATATAAAATAAAACAGGAGATCTAGAAGGAAAAATCAATATAAGGGCAAAACTGTAATTTTACCCTTTATTTGCAGATGGCTGTCATATGCTTCATAATAGAGCTTGCAATTGGACATCTAATTAGAGACATGTAGTTTCATAATATTTAGTAATTCAAGAGTTCAATTAATTGTCATTAGTGGAATGACATTTAGTTAATAAGTTGGAATTAATTCTAATGAGATTAAATTAATTTTGGCCTTATTGGAGCTTGAATTATATAAGTCCAATTAGATTCCTCACCTGACTTCTAGGAAGGTTATCAAGGAAAGTAAGACAAATAAATAGAGGTTCCGGAAAGAAAAATGAGATAGAAAAGAAAGAAGTGATAGAATTAGATTCGGAATACAAAAACCAGAACAATTTAATTAAGAATTAATTAAATTGGGTTTTAAAGCCTATGATTAAATGTTGTGCTTACGATAATTAATTATTAATTAGAAGCTCAAATGAACATTTAATATTGGGTTGGACTTTGGTTTGATTTGACTAATTGGATTAATTAAATTGAAACAAAGTTATTAAAGAAAAATGGAGAGCAAATGTTAGTTAAATGGACAGCTGCACATTTAAGGTGGGTTTTGTATCATGCTTCGTCATTATTAAATGGTTTAATGGTTTCATTATTAAATGGATTAATGATCTTATTATTAAATGGTTGTCTTTTAATGATGGCATGTAACCTTTTAGCATTCAGTTGATTAAAGAAGGAAGAGGTGCATTTGATATACTCTCTCCCTTCTTTCATCTCATAACCGAAAATGAGAGGGTCTCTTTTAGGTTACTGGTGTTTTCATATAACCATATTAAACAAATGAGAGTGTCTCATTTGTTGGCTTCTTTATTATTGATTAAAGAATGAAGTGATGCATTAGATGCACATCACTCTCTTCTTTCATCTTTAACTGAATGAGAGGTTCCATTTTGCTTCTTTTTGTCTTTTCATCTAGCTATATTAAAACAAATGAGAACGTCTCATTTATTGTCATCTTCTTCATTTTTGAAAAAAGAGAAGAAGGTGTTGCATTTTTTTGACTCACTCTCTCCTGTCTTTCATGACCTAGTTGAAAGAGAGGAGAGATCGGATTGGTCGAGGATACAATAACAAGGAGAGGATACATTAATAAGGAGAGGATACAAAAGTGAGGTGTCAAGCTGTAGCAAGGAGTTGGTATAATTTCCATCTTGTTATTATATTAGTTATTTTCCTTATACCGTATTATGTATGGATTAAAACATATTGATTTGGTTTTTATGCTTCCGCTACATTTCAGTTTCGGAAAAAGTTTTTGAAATCTACCATTCAGCCAAATCTAGTATGCTATTATTTTTCGATCCAACAGTAGTCAGTCTAATAGGAGTTGATACTTTAACTATACTCTGAACCAAGTGGGGTATAGATGGTGAAGAGATGAATTGCATGGGAACATTGCCTATGAAAGGGTTCGTAGTCAAACTAATGACTTTCGGGTTAATTGGGAGTCATGATGTGTTACTAGATACCGCTCATGACTTTCTTGAATTAAGTGTTAATTCAAGTGGCCAATATAATCGAGAACCTAATGGCTAACATGCATTGAAGATGTGAAGAATGAGTAAAATGGTTTTAGATGGGGATCTAAGATATGAGAGATGCATGACTACGCTACATAAGTGTGGTAGTTTAGGGTCATTTGATTGTGAATCATATGAAATATGTGAACCTTTCATATTAAGTAAGAAGACAAAATTACCCTTTAAAGAAAGGGAGGAAGTTTCATGCTAAATTAGGTGGGATTAAAAACCACTTACTTCCCACTAACTCTCCATTGATGTTAGAGGTTAGAAGAAGGCTAAAGGGTTAAGAAACATCAATTTCATGCAAGTTTTGTCTGAAACACAAGAGACTTTTTGGTGAAATGTTCAACATCTTCTCTCACTCTCTAAAAACACTATCTTAAAGAATACATCACAAAGCTAGCACTTTGTGTGTGTTCTATCCATTCTACCTAAGAGGTTTTAGGCTTGGCTATTCATATGGATATCATTAGAGATGTCCTCCTTTAGTCTTTATGGTTTACGATAACCCGAAGAGGTGAAGACAATGAAGAAAGAAGGAGATTGTAAGGTACACATATTAAGTTCATGGTTGGTTAAAGTTACATCTAATGGCACTTGAAAGTTCTTAGCCTTTTGGGCTTTGTTTTATATTTTCACTGCTATTTTCTATTTTTGATATATGTGATGCAAAATCAAAACCCAACAATGGTTGCAACTTAAGTAGTCCTTATTTTATGCTTAAAAGATCCCAACTATAATGATTAATAAGAGAGAAGAAGCTTCACCCTCTCTCAATCCTTAGTTTTGAGTTGGTCTTCTACCAAAATCCCTTATTATTTCTACTTGAACCATAATAGTTCTTATTTGTCTTCTTCTTCCCTACTTGCATCCCTTCCTTTATCCCCTTTCTTTCAAATTTTTTACTCCCCCCTAAGCCTTCCCACTTCTCTTGGTGCTCCTGGATTTGCCTTTAAGGTCTATCCACTAGTCCCATCTTCTTCCTGCCCTTTGACTAAATTCCTGTTAATAGAAACAAATTTTTCTACCTTTGTTCTTTTTCCTACTTAAAATAGGATAACCACTGCCTTTGCTATAAAGAAACCTAACACCCCTTCTAAATTCACTCCCCTACACTCCAAAACATCTTCAGTCCCTGCTTCTCATCCACCATCATCTCCACCCTACCATTCAATCCCCTCTAGCAAAAAATCTTCTTCTTCTT
Source organism: Erythroxylum williamsii (assembly GCA_027564335.1). Taxonomy (NCBI): domain Eukaryota; kingdom Viridiplantae; phylum Streptophyta; class Magnoliopsida; order Malpighiales; family Erythroxylaceae; genus Erythroxylum; species Erythroxylum williamsii. Next base: position 9,580,077 of record JANITW010000001.1, on the reverse strand, counting down.
CTTCCCTAGTAATAAAGAGAAAGCTAGAAGTAGGTTGTTGGTGAGGATGAAGACTTCTCCCTTTGTTAGTCCCATCCAAGAGAGAATAGAGGCAAACTCATTGTAGCTCTAGAGATGGACATCCTGCAAGTTGGTGTGAAGTCTTAGGAAGCTTCTTTAATAGGCTTTTCTAGAGAATAGGTCTTCCTTCCCTGTACTCCATAAATAGGAATTCATCACGTGAAAAAAAAAGACTTTCTTGATGTGCTCTTAGTTGATAATAAATCCACAGTCTTTACCTTTGTATCCAAAACTCATATTCTCAATGTAATGGAAGAAGTTCTCTGGCACGTAATGAACTTTCGTCTTTTTCTTCAACTCTGGGAACCTGGATTATAATCAAATTTAGTTAGCTTTCAAACAATTTCATTATAGGTCAATTTGTGTAAGGTTCTAGTGAAATACTGGACAACAAAAGGGTTAAGCCTAATTGTTACTTTTTTTAGAAAAACTATATATATAGATGAGAGTACTACTAGAATAAAGAGAATTAGATATGCTCGTCTTTTTGTCAATATAGGCATCTCAAAGGAGCTACTAGATCAAATACCTTCAATGAGGTTAAGGTGTAATAGGAACTTCATGAAGATTATGTATCTATTTACTATCATTAAAAGCCCTCTTTAAAGCTACAAGGAAAGGTCTAGAAACTTAAGAGGAAAACCTTCAAAAAAGGAGACTATTTTGAATTAATAGGTGTTGATGAGAAAAAGGGATGGAGGCTAAATCTAGCCCTGTAAGTACTTTTGGAAATATTGGTATGTCCTAGGGAATTGGTGATGTGCCATCAAAAAATATGGGTCCATCCCAAAACTTCCATTCTTGTGATCTTCCCCAGATAAGAAAGATTGAAGAGAATGATGCAAGGACTATTAAGGAGACTGGTATCTTGTAGGATATCTTATATAAAAGTGAAACAGAAATACTCTCTCAGTCTCCTATTCACACTACTAGTAATGTTTCAAGTAATGAATCTAAAGGGTGAGTTTAGAATGTTATAAGAAAAAAGGCTACTAGGAGTAGTAAAGGCAAAAACTCCAAGGATAAGCTTCTGAATAAATAATCTACTTCATATGGAATATTAAGGGCTTAAATTACCCTAAAAAGCTCATGCATTTAAGGGATTTTGTCTACAATATCAATCTATTTATTTTTTCTATTTTGGAAACTAAAATTTGATAAGAAAATCTCATAATTTTGGGTTATAAATAGAGAGTGTTCACTAACAACCTATTTCATTTTGCAAGTAGAACAATAATTATATATTATCTTGTGTTTGATGATGTAGATCACACTAAAGCTTATGCACAAGTTATCCATATGAAATGGAAATTGATTAAGGAAAACATTACTCTTTATTCCTCTGCATTCTATGGCACAAACTGTGCATGCCAAAGGAAAGAGTTATAGGAGAGTTTGCTATGTTTTCAAGATAGAGTGGTTGGTCCACAATTCATTTGTGGATACTTCAACTCCACCTTATATGTAACATAATCTAAAGGTCATTTCTCCCTAAAATTTCTTTATGATTTTAAAGATTATGTGGAAAATCTGGGAGTGGTTGACTTAAATTCCCAATGACACTTTTTCATTTAGCCTAACAAGCAATCTTTTGATTGATTTCTAAAGAAGAAGCTGGATAAAGATATGGTTAATCCATAATGGCTACAGTAGTTTCCTGAATCTAAGGCTCCTTTTTAGATCCTCTCATTTTTTATCATCCTCCTATTGTGCTAACGAATATGTTCTTACAAATAAAATGAAAATCTCCCTTCAGGTTTAATAACTATTTTTTATGATGAAGGTTTATAAGACTTGGCTAAAAGTGGCTTACATGTGCAAGTTTTTAGAACATCCCAATTTATCTATGTGCAAAACTCAAAGTCATTAAGTCTTAAGCTACTCAAAGCACACAAAGGATCTAACACTCTCCTTGAAGCCAACATAGCTAAAGCAAACCTAGTCTCCATTCAATCTAACTTGCAACTATATCTTAGTGATAGCTCTATATTGAAAAATGAGAAAAAATTATCTTGAATGAGTATTTGCATGCCTTAAACAATCGTACTAGTCTAATTAAGCAAAGAGAAAGGTAGACCTAGTTGAACCAAGGGAAAGATTCACTATGTTCTTTTTTAATCCAGTCTTAGTAAAAGGGAATCTTAATAGGGTTTCAGCACTAAATTCTCCTTACGGTAATACCCTCTATCAATAAAAGGGTCTCTTAGAGGAAGTTTAAAAGCATTTTAGATCTTTATATGTTGGGCCCCGACTCGTAATAAGCATGCTTAAATTATTTTGAGGCATGTTTAAATTATTTTGGGGTTTTAGTTTGATAATTTTAATTTGGTTGGAATAAATTGAGATGTTATTGTGTAGGATATGATTATTACATGAAAATTTGATTTGTTGATAAATTATTATTTGTGATATATTGTTAGTATTGAAAGACTTATCTGAATTGAGGGCCCTATGAATTGAGATTAAATGGGGGATTAGATTTAATCAGAGCTTGTGTGGAATTTAGAACATAATTGAATGGATTTAGTTCAATTAGAGTTTTATTAAATTGTTAGAATTAAAAATATAAGATGGTGTTAGGATTAATTGGGATGTTTGTATATTTGATTTTAAGGTTTTAAGGCTTAAGGTATATTAGGTGGGCTTATAGCCTTTAGCATATATTTTAAGTGAAGTGTAAATGAAAAAGAATGGTAGCTTGGGCTTTTAGCCCTTGTAATGGTCTTTTAAATGAAAAAGAGAGATCTTGCATAATGGATTGTTAGGGAGCCCAAGCCCATGAATTTAAGGTTTAAGGAGGGAAAGATGAAAAATTGGAAAAGTTTAAGTTGGAGGGAAAGATGAAAATTTGGGCTAACAATTTAAGGTTTAAGGAGGGAAAGGTAGCTTGGGTTTTTAGCCCTTAGGTTTAAATGAGATAAATGAAAACTAAAGGAAATAAAAGAAAAGACTTAAGTAGGTTTTAAGTGGCCAACGAAATTTAAAGAGGGAGAGGCTTAAATGGATGTTGTCGTTTTTTTAGCTTAGGTTTTTAAGTTAGAAAAAAAAAAAGGTCTTGCCCTAAGTCTTTGAAGAAGACTTTCGAAACTATCAAGGAAGATAAGAGAAAGATGGAGTTTCGGCTAGAAGAAGAAGAAGAAGAAGAAGAAGAAGAAGAGGAGAAGAGGTAGGTTTCCAAGTTAGTTTTCCTTAAGCTTTACATGTAGACATACGAAAATACAAGACAAAGAGAGGGAGGGAGAGTGTGAGTTTCGGCCATGAGAGAAGAGAGGAAGAAGAATCATCTTTCATGAGGTTTTCAAGTGGGTTTCCAAGTATTTCCAAAAGAAGAAGGTTAAAGGAAGAGGAAGCAACACTATAGGAGGCAAATCAGAATTTCGTGGGTCTTCCTAAGGTAAGAGAAATTCGAATTTTGTTGATTATTTAGATGGGTTTTGATGATAATGGTTTAGATAAGGTTTAGGGAAGGTTAGGTTAGATTAAAGCCAAGGTTTTCCATTACTTGGAAAATTCCAGCATGTGTCTCTTTTGTTCATTCATGGTTTTTGCTAGGATTTGTGTCTTTCTTGATGATGATTTGAAGAGAGATTCATGAAGGAAT
>JANITW010000001.1:9540970-9551998 GCA_027564335.1 Erythroxylum williamsii | reverse complement strand
AATATTATAGTATTTTTAAATATAAACTAATATTATAAAATTAAATAAAGATTAAAAAAATTAATTAATCTTTTTATTATATTTTTTAAACTTTACCATATAATTATGCAATGAAGAAAAGTCAATTTTAAATACAAAAATAGAGAATAAAGCGAAAAAGAATGCTCTCGTTAATTAAACAACTAATTTTAAAAATTTCTCTTACAAACCTTTTAAAGATTAGCTTATTAAAGGTAAATAATCTAACCAAAAACTATTTATTAAACACGTCAATAACTTTTTAATTTTTCAGAAAGTTAACTGTCGGTAAACTAAAATTGCAGTTTGCCGAGCTCCTTCTAAAACCCTAAAAACTCTTATACGCTCCATCTCTCATTCTCTCTCTTCTTTCACCAAACAATACCACAAGCCCAAAGCTCTCAGCTTTGCTGACAAAAACCAAGACGGAAAAAACTTTTTTTCTCAGCTTTTGTTGTCCGGGTTCACCGTTACCCGTGACCATGAAGATTAAGAACAAAGGTAAAGTCTTCCCATCCCCCTCTTCTTCTTCTTCTGCTGCTGCTGCGGATGGACAGAAAGATGTTTTCTCTATCTTGAAGCTGCTCCCAACTGCCATTTTTGCTCTCGCTTCAGTTCTCTCACTTGAAGACCGTGAAGTCCTCGCTTATATGATCACCAGGTCCATGAAAACCACCACGAATCCCTCTTCTCTTGTCAACGACTCCAAGAAAAAACCACCAAGAAAACAGCCAAACAATAACACCAACTACCAAAACAGCACCAACTTTAACAACAACCACAAGATGGTTCATGTCTTTGACTGCGATTGTTTTGATTGCTACACCAGTTACTGGTTCAGGTGGGACTCTTCTCCGAACCGCGAGCTTATCCACCAAGTCATTGAAGCTTTTGAAGAACACTTGACCAACGGTGAAAGCCATAGAAAGAGCTCTCGTGGCAAGAAAAAATCGGGTCGCCGGGTCGATGATAAAGGTCCAGAATTTGATATTTCCGGGCAAACTTCAATGTTATCGGAACTGGAGCTGTTAATCTCGGAGTCAGACAACCAAGAGGTCGATGTCTGCAGTTCTGTTTCGCCCGATGATGTCCTGTCCGCTGATGGGGAAGTAGAGGAACAAATGATTGACCCGATGCCTGCCGGAGCTGATAATACGGAGGAGAGATCGGTTTTTCTGTCGCCTGCGCCGGTGGGTAGCCGCAAGGGTTTGGTCAGGAAGGTATTGCCGGACGTGTTGGGTTTGTTAAATTCTCGTTTATGGGGTCTTTTGAGTCCAAATGTGTAGTGATTGAAGAAAAATAAAATAAAAAATATATTTTGTGCCACAAAAACTTTAAAAGTTTTTTTGATAGATAATGTTCAAAGTTAAAGGGCATGAATATAATGATTGTTGAAGATATCATAAGTGGTTTGTTTAGCTTTATTTTACAGTAATTATTTAATATTGGTTGCCTTTTACCTGTAAAAGAGTAGCCGCCGGCGGAGTCACTTTCTGGTTGGAGAAGTTTGTTTGGCTGGCAGGGTTTTCCGGATAATGTATTTGGGATTTTGACAGTCGAAGTTACTTGCTTAGGAGTTAAGCGTTTTTGATCCAAGAGGATATAGCTTTAATTTCATGGATTGCTTTATGATATTCGGCGCACCTTTCATGATCGACAATGGACGCAGATTTCCATGCCTTCTTGTGATTCCTTTCGGCTCGGGTCTTTCCAAGTTTCTGTCTTTTTAATTTCTTGCCTTTTGGATTAGTTTATTGTACAGTGCACTAACGAAGCCCCTTTGTTTCATCACATTAACCCTCACAAGTAATGTTCTGAAATTCGGACCGGTCATCGAATCGGTGGTTTTATTGATTATCGGTTTGATCGGTTCGACCGGTTTAATTATCAGTCGAACCGGTGTGATGTAATAATTATCCAATAATTATATTTAATTATATATAATATTAAAAATATTTAAAAAATTAAAAATAAAAATAAAAAAATAAAAAATTGTCAAACCGGTCCAACCGGTTAAAAATCGGTCAATTGACCGGTTTTGACCGGTTTACACCGGGCCAATTGAAGATTAGTTTTGGGGCATAAATTGGATCGGACCACCGATCGATCATCGGTCAGACCGGCCGATCCGGTCTGAGTTTCAAAATCATGCTTACAAGTCGTATGGGCTATTTTGTCTTTTCAAGTTCCTTGTTATACATGAAATTGAGAGATTCTTGAGATTCTGAGCAGGACGTTCAAAAATTTGGGAGAGAGGGTTGGATATATGATGATAGGATGTTTCTACTTTGAAGGCTTTTCTCTTTCATCCATTATATTGCAATAGTGTTTGGGACCCTACGAGAAGTTCTTCTTTGTTACGATGAAAACTTAATGCAAAGTAATTTCTATGGGATTAACATTAGCCATATTCCAACTCGTGACTCAATTGGGCCAAGTAATTTCAATCTTGTGGCCAAGTTAACCCAGGCTATAATCAGGTTGAATCGGGTCATATTTGTCTCGTGACTCAATTGGGCTAAGTAATTTCAATCTTGTGGCCAAGTTAACCCAAGCTATAATCGGGTTGAATCGAGTCATATTTATCATCCTTATAAAGAGTATATTTTTCTTCCTTGTCCAAACAAAGGTTGATTACCCAGACAACTTCCCACGTAACAGTTATCCAAACAAGAAAGCAGTCAAGAATCTTTCGGTATGACTCACGATTAATCGGGGACTTTAATCATAAGCATCAATTTTAAGAATTGAATCATAGATGGTGAAAGTTTTAGTAGTGTAGTTCATAAAATTTAAATTTTCTTTACTTGTTAAATTAAGTAGGGTAAAAAATCAAATCTTTGATTTTTCTTTAAAAGCATTTGAAATTGTTCTTTTATTTCAGGTGGGCTTTGAATAAAATTTGAACCATATTTTAATATTCTTAAAAATTTTGAACTTGTTTCTTGTCTAGTAACATATTACAAAATTGTGTGATTTTTTTAGGATGCTATGTTGGGGTTTAACTCACCTATCATTTAGTTTCATGCCAAGAAATTCTATTTCAAAATGGTAGAAAGACTTAAACAATATTGTTCACAAAAATTTGCAAATCTATTAAGATATATAATATGTTGAGCAATATTACCACTAGCTATTAAAATATTATCCACATAAAAATATATGAAATTATGATATTTGAAGATATTATCCATGTTTAAACATATTTGTGAGACATTTCTTAAATCAAAAGACATAACTAACTATTCACAATGATCTTGTAGAGTAGAGAAAGCAGTAAGTGGAATAATTTCTTTATTTATTTTTATCAGCCAAAATCTACCGTGACGATCAAATTTAGAGAAAAATATTTTCCAAAACTAGAAAATCTAAAGATAATTAGGCTTAGTAATTCTAGTCATTATTCTCCTACTTTTATAGTTAGAACTAATTAGAAACAACACTAGAATGGTAATAAATTATAAAAATTAAATGAAATTTTATTTTTTGATGGATACTTCCTATCTCTTAAAGAAACATTAAAATACTTGACAAGAGGAAAACAAATTTTCTCCAAATTTGATTGTCAAAGTGAATCTTGACAAATAAAAATGAATAAAGATAATATTCTATATACTACTTTCTCTACTCCACAAGGTCATTACAAATGATTAGTTATACATTTTGGTTTTAGAAAAACTATCTTACTAAAGAAACGTAAAGGAATAAAGAAAAAAATCTTTCTTATGTTGTTATGATTTTAAAATGCCTACTATGATAGGATGTGATAGTCCTTGTTATTACGATAAGATAAAAAAGAAATATAAAAAGAAGAAAGATTTTAATAAATGTAAAGCAAAATATTATAAGAAAAAAGAAGGATAGAAACCTAGAAAACTTATGTTTAGAAGAAATAAGAAAAGGAATAAAAGGATAACTGATATGTACTTAATTAATTGATTGTATATTTATTCAATAACACTTAGTAATTAATAATATGAAAATGCTTAAGATACTCATTTTAGTTCATATATCGTTTTAGGCACAATTCGGAAGAGAAGAAGATAAAATGAGTTGAAAGCGTTATATTTGGGTCGTTTTTAAAAAATTCGCACTCACTTGTCTTTATGGAGGAACAAGAAGAAGAATATTACAAAAGGAGTGAGACAATGCATTAAAATTTTACAACCACTGCAAGCTATCCATGCAAGACATCCCATGCAATGCAAACTGTCCTATGCAAGGTGGTTCACATGAGTGAGACATCATACACACCACGGGACATTAACGTGATACACCGCACACACCATGGGACATTTATCATTCAAGCGAGAAGATCCATCCATATAATGAAGACAAAAAGAAAGATAATAAAGATTTTGCCCACGACCAATGACACACCACCAAGAGCACTTGACACCTTACCAATTTAAACATAGTTTTTTAAATATATAAGCAAGTGATGGTGACAAAAAAAGGGTGTGTTTTTGTAGGGAATGATTGAGAGATTGTGGACATGAAAACCTAGCTGGCTCATTTTGATTTAGGACTAGATTTCGAATAAAGAAGGAGGAGTTTGACAGAGTGAAGAACTGAGAGAGTGGAGCAGCTTTCTCTCTTCGATTCTTGCCATATATCCCACTTCCATTTAACCTATCTTTATTAAATGATGGATGCATGTGACGACTACAGTTAGGAAGATAGAACCTAGACAACACTTGAGCTAGCTTTATCATAAAATCATCTAGGTAGTTTTAACTGAAAAGAAGTGAGCAATCGAACCATAACTGCATCATCAAATCTTCATTAGTTTCCAAGATGGAGCGAGTGGACAAAAACCATTCTTCTTGGAGACCCATGGAGAAGATGAAGGGCTAGATGTCCCAATGTCGGTTCAAAGATGACATCGTTGTCGACAAACCCAGTTAGGCATATTTTTCATTATGTTTGTTATTCTTATATTACATTCTCTTGTATGTATTGATTAGGTATTGTATGAGAATGATTTTGATGCTCTATTGAATTGTTTTTCATAAAGACCCATTGGTAGAATTTGAATGTGATCCGTAACAATCATGTTTCAAGTTGTATGTGGAAACTAACAATGTTAAATTGTTAGAGATAACGTAACCTAAGTTAAATAGTCTGAGCTTATGTGATTATTGCTTAGATTAGTCTGTTTTTCTCATTCGTAAGGCAGCTATCTGATTAAACTTATAGAGCGCTTACTAGGTTATCCGATAGCTAGGGTTAATTAACAAACTCTTCTTAATTAACTATGACCTAAGGAAAAATGAGGATTAACAGAGTTTGTTGTTAATCTACGACCAATAATTAAAAGAGAGATGTCAAGACAACAATTCAATGAAATATGTTTAATTGGGTGTAGGTCGAGATTGAACCAAAAAATCAGGTCTTAAACGAATTCATCAAATTTCATCATTTTTGTATGTTTTCTTTAATTTATCTTTACTAATTTAGTTTCATTTTATTTTCTTTTTCAATAAACCAACCATACCACCTAAACATCAATTAATTTAACATAAATTCATCCTTAATTTAATTAAAAAGATCCAAGGCAAGTCTAACTTGCCCAAACCAAGCTAATTAATGCTCTATAGTCCGTCAAAGCTAGCTAAAGATCAAACAGTGCTTGATCTAACCTAGTTAAGTTGCCTTAGTTCTTTTGACTTAACTATTGAATTCTTAATCCTTGCTAGAAGTTGGATAATATAGCATCCCACTCACGCAAGACCTGAACCCGACATCGATGATGATATCTGAATCCGTGGCCCGCGAGGGTGGCATGCTAAAACACTCAATCATTCAAAAGTCCACATAAATTTTTTAAAATCAATAACACAATATATGAAAATCAATACTCAATTTGGGCCCACATTCATTCATAAATATTTTCAATTATCGCAAAACCATCGATAAAAATTTCAATAGCCTTTTGGGCCCTTTCACAATTTCAAAATACATGAGTCATTTTGGAATTCAAATTTATATAAAAAGTTGCAAAAAATACAATTCGATACAAAATAGAAAAATGTAATCCAGACGTGAACTGATTCCGACTTCTATCATTCACTTGAATGTTGTATGTATACTTCCATTGGCCTAACGGGGTATTCTTTTAATCCTGAAAAATATTTGCAAATTTTGGGTGAGTTTTGCGAACCCAATTAGTGACCATCATCGATGGCTCACCCAATCACTAACACATAATTCACACATCTCACTTTATTTCACATTTCACAATATTTCACATTCAATACACTTAATCATTCATATTATGCGTATGCAATGCACATGAGGCTCACTTTTCATTTGTTATTTTGTTGTAACCGAGTGCCTAATTATCCCATATAGGGCTCATTGATAACTGTCCCTTATCCACTTGGGAGATACAGGGCTAATTAAACATTGAGCCTGAGGCTCTGAATCACTTGTGAGTTCGAGGCTTGTTTCCACTCGTTGAGCTTTAAGCTCTATTCGTTGGCTACTCTGGTCACAACTACCATTATATTTCATGCATTCATGCAATGGAATGTTTCACTCACATTTGCATATCCCATTCAATCCCTTTCTTATATCATCGGACCTTAGTTCGGCATTCAACATTAGAGTTGAGCGTTCACACTTTCATTTATATGCAAACACACATTCCTAACACATTTGACAATCACATTCAGTACAGTACACACATTTCATCCAATTCACATTCAAGTAACATTTCAATATCTATATCAACATCACAATCATCGGACCTCCTGTCGGGAAACCCACATAATCAATCACATTTACTTAATCATTTAGTAGTCAATTAATACAAAAATTCAAATAACAAATAATAAAGTGAGACCATCTCAGTCTACTCACAGCACGTTCCAGGTTAGCATTCGCTTTCAATTTATGGGAATGCCTGAATGCGGACACTTGACCTGCATAACCCATTTATACAAAACACACATTGTACACTCATCAATAATCGCACACGTAAAACATTCATTTATACACAATTGTAATAATGGACTATGTTTAATGCATGCTCAATGACAATCCCAGGCATATGTTCTAGAACACATGTTATGCTCATTCCCATTTCATAATTCATATGTATCTAATTTAACTTAGCTTTACACTTCATTTGTACATAATATTTCTAAATTCTCCTTTCAATCTCTACCCTTTGCATGTGTCTAGCTTATTCATAAGCTTACACATCAAGAATACTTGGTTACTTTATATTATAACTCAATTTCTCATCATCTCTTTTCTAACCTCATATGATCTCAATATATCCAGATTATCCCCAATAGGAATCCAATTGAAAATCCCATAATGCAAAAATCACTAAAATTGATTCTAGAATACTTAAACCCAAACATTTTCTAAACTCCATGAACTAGAATTCCTCCAAAATCCAAAAGATTCAAAATGATCTTGCCTCAATTCTTCACCAAATGAAGAGATCCTTAGCTCAAATAGAAACTCATTTCTTCCTCTTCCTTTTTGTCTTCTTGAACAGCTTCAAAATCTTTATTGAAGACTAAGAAGAATTAAACCCTAACCCACTCTCTTCTTTTCTCTCAAACCACTAAACTCTCCTTCTCTTTCTCTCTCATTTTCGTTGTTCTCATCCACTTTTCTTTTTTTCCCTTCCATTCACGTGTTTCTACTCCATTTATAGGCAAGACAACACTTCTTCTTCCAATTATGCCCTTAATGATTGAGAATTGTCCCATTTGCCCTCCAATTTTGCCTTATGTCTTTTATAATTAAGTGTCTTGCCAACAATACCCTTGAACATTCTAACATAACACTTTCTTCTAGAAGATGTCCCCTATTGTCTTAAATTTTTAATGACATCAAAATCATTTAGTTTGGTTTAGTGATTCAAAAGATATACTTCAAACATTTTTGGACTACTCTTGTCCAAATCAATATACTATGAACAACTTCTATATGAAAATTAAACATCTTAAAGACTGAATTAGATTCCAAGTTCTTCATACCATTTGTATCTCCATGTCTCTAGTTTACCACAAATCAGAAATAATCTCATTTGGAGCTCTACAGGTCAAGATATCATCAAAATACTGAAGTATGTTTAGTAGAATAACATCAGTTCATACCATCTAAGAATACACTCACTGTACCCATTTCACCTTTTCACTCAAATTTTCTCCATTTGATTCAGAGGGCTATGATTATGGTAGAGATGTAAAGCAATGTCTTACTTTTACATCATCTTACTTTGCTTCGTCTTACTTTTACAGCGTCTTACTTTTGCATCGTCTTACTTTGCTTCGTCTTACTTTTGCTTCGTCTTACTTTTGCATCATCTTACTTTGCTTCCTCTTACTCTTGTTTCGTCTTACTTTTGCATCATCTTACTTTTGCATTATCTTACTTTGCTTTGTCTTACTTTTGTTTCGTCTTATTTTTGCATCGTCTTACTTTGCTTCCTCTTACTTTTTCATCGTCTTACTTTTGCTTCGTTTTACTTTGCTTCGTCTTACTTTTGCATCGTCTTACTTTTGCATCGTCTTACTTTGCTTTGTCTTACTTTTGCATCGTCTTACTTTGCATCGTCTTACTTTCGCATCGTCTTACTTTGTTTCTCAATATATAATGATCATAACTTTCAACTCAGATGTCTAAAAAATCTATACTATATACCATTGGAAAGATAAAAGAAATATCTACAACTCTTAAGAAGGAAACTTTGCCAAAATCTATCTAGATTAATTCAGATTTTCTCCCGAAGTCAGAACACAAATTTTACATTCAGCTCCCAATGTACTGGACCCAGTTCTCACTTCATGACAAATTTTGAGACTCTTAGAGACAAAATTGAAATTTGATATCCTCATAAGAAATGTATACATATATTTCTAGTTTAATCCAAACAAAGAGTCTTCTCATTTGGATAACTAGAGAAAAAGTTATGGCTAACAGACTGAAGCATACTCAGTGAATGTTGTCCAGATCACTACTAATTTTGTTTCCAAATCTTTCCTTATCACAACTCATACCAAGATCACCCTCTCTACTCCCTTTACTTTTCATTTCCAATAAAAACACATTTAAAAACAATCATACCTGAAAATTGTGAATGAATGCATGTACACTTATTTTTGTGCAGAGATTCAATATTTATGAGCATATATGCTAACACTATGCATGAGCAAGAAAAATGCATTTCCTTAACCTCTCTTTTAGCTCACGTGTACTGAAATTTTGGGTCCTACCCCTTAGTATGGAAAAAGGGATGTTACAATAAACCTAGAAGAGATAAATCTATCGCATTAAAGGCTGGTCAGAAGCAAAAGTGCCAGAAAAATAAAAGCACATCTTCAAAAACATTAAAGATTAAAGAAATCAAGAATGATGATGCCAGTGAATCTGGTCAAGATTCAAGTAAAGATGATGATGAGCTATCCTTCATTTCAAGAAAGATTAGGAGGATGTGGAAAAAGAAAACGAAAGGAAATAAAGACTTTTCTTTTAAGAAGAATAGCAAAGACAAAGCCAAGAATGAGAAAACGTCTATCATCTGCTATGAGTGCAACAAACCAAGACATTATAAGTTTGAATGTCCATTGCTTAAAAGAAAACAGAAGAAAAGTAAAGAAAACAAAAAGAGCATGATGACAATGTGGGAAGATCTGGACTCATCCGAATCTGACTTCGATTCAGAAGCATCAAAACAAGCAAATATATGCTTGGTAGTTGAAAAAGAATGCGACGATGAGGTAACTTCTAACTTTAGTGATCTTCAAGAGGCATATTTAGAATTGTTAGAAGATTCGCATGTTATATTAAAGCAATATAGGATTCTAAAAAAGAAATTTGTTGAAAGCTTGAAGAACACGAAAGTGTTAGAGAAAGAAAACATTTGCCTTAAGAAACAAGTAGACGATATAAAAAAAGAAAGTAACTGTAGATAGATTTAAAGAGATTAATCAACTGAAACAAAGGATTAATAGTCTTTAAACAAATTTATCAAAATTTACTTAAAGTATTAAGAGGATGAATGATATGATTGGAAAAAATAGGCATCCAAAGGATAAGGGTGGTTTAGAGTTTACTAATAGTAATGTTAGTCATAATAAGAGTTTTGTTCCTAGAAGGAAAAAGAAGAAGCAATATTCTTATTATTTGAGGAATTATTGTAAGTCTAACCCCCAAGGACCCAAGAAAATATGAGTACCTAAGAAAAATATAATATATACTAAAGATCTCCCTTCTTGGAAAAAGCAACTAGCACCAATGGTACTTGGACAGTGGATGCTCATGACACATGATGGGAAGAAGGTCTATGTTCTTAGACCTCTAAAATATAAGCAAGTAGGATCAATAATTTTTGGAGACAACCAACAGGGCAAAGTAGTTGGAATTGACAAAATAGGTAAAGATTCATTTGCGTTTATTGACAATGTTCTACTAATTGAAGGATTAAAGCATAATCTAATTAGTGTAAGTTAATTATGTGATTATAGTTTTGAAGTATTCTTTAATCAAAATTCTTGTGTAATCAAAAGCAAGGACGGTTCCATATTCTTTTCTACTAAGAGACGAAACAATTTCTATAAGATTAACTTAGATGACTTGGAAAGTCAAAATATTTCATGTTTTATATCAACAGATGAGGAAAAACTAATTTGGCATAAAAAGCTAGGCCATGTTAGTTTTAAACATATTTCCAACTTGGTTATACATGATTTGGTAAGAGGATTACCAAAAATAATTTTTAACAAAGATTTCTTTTGTGAGAGTTGTTAAAAAGGAAAACAAGTTAAACCATCTTTTTCTTCTAAAAATGTTGTAACTTCGTCTAGGTCTCTAGAGTTGTTACATATAGATTTGTTTGGTCCAACCAAAATATTAAGTCTTGGCGGAAAGAAGTATGGTTTCGTAATTGTTGATGACTTCACTAGATTTTTTGGATATTATTTTTATCACATAAAGATGAATCTCTTAAGTGCTTTAAAGTTCTATCCAAAAAGTTACAAAATGAAA
>JANITW010000001.1:9512259-9535470 GCA_027564335.1 Erythroxylum williamsii | reverse complement strand
TGTTTATACTTATATTTCCATGACATTCCTTAAGGAATGAAAAATCATGATATAACTAATAATGTTGGAGGGAAAAATTCCTTATAGTTTTTAGGCTAATACTTGTTTTTGAAGGAGCAATATCCTTATTTTGGTAGAAATATTTACGTTATGGATCCATATCACTTCTATTAGTAGATATACCGAAAGGAAATTTTGTTTGAGTTCCATTATTGAATAAAAATATCCAAGAATTACAACTTGTTTTGTTGATAATTAGGAAAACATACTATAGGTGGGACAATAAGGAAGGTTTGCGGAAAATCTAGCTTCAAACTTCTTTTACTTCCAAAGCTTTTGGCCTCATTCAATAGAGTGAATGATTTTGTTAATTTTAGAAGTAGAATAAACTGGTGTGGTTTTTTCAATCTCAACAAAATGATATGTTATTTTTTATTAAATCAATTTCTTCAAGAATATGCAAATAATAACCTTAATGCTTTAAAAGATCCTAAGGATCATAATTTAATTCTTTAGGAAAAATATTATGAATAATTTCATAAGGATTTGGATTGTAAAATTTGTTTTCATAATTAAAATATTATGAAAATGCTCTTTATCAAAATAACTACTTGAAAAAGATTTTCTGTTGAAATTTGTAAATTTTTGAAACATTTTATAAAAAAATCTTTTAATTTGGCTTGTAGAAAATAATTTTTTGGTCACATTTTCAACAAACATTTCAATAAAATTTTCTTTAATAGAATCCCTCTGTGTTATTGCTAATTTTAGGATTATGAATATGTGTTATAGTCTTTCTTGAACATTTATAATTGTTTGTGAGAATGTTGAGGTCTCAACATAGGATTTAGGTAGAAAAGGGTCAACCTTTTCCTTTTCCAATATCTTCGCCAAGACTATACTAGTTGTTTTGTAGTAAGTTATATTGTAGATAAGATTTGCTAACTTTTTGGTATGCTTTGTTAGGCTTTTGGAGAGACATTTTCTCTTAGAATCATGATCTATATTGAAGGAATTCTTATGATAATACATAAAGGATAGAGTTTGCTTCACATTTAATAAATTCATTATCAAAGTCAAAAATAAAAATTACTTTCCATATAATAATTATTTGTTTTGAAGCAATGTTTTGGGCATCTTTTAATTAAACTTTTTTAGTAGATTTCTAGTCAATAAAAAGAAGAAACTTTTGATTTAGCAAATTTCTTTGAGATTTTTTCATGTACAAAACAATAGATTATTTTTTTAATAATAGTATAATAGTTACTTTGAGCAGGATTTCGATGTCCGAAGTATATTTGTTGATGTTTTAATATTATTAATTTTTAATAATCCTTCGTAACCTTTATCATAAGCATTGATTTCCTCGATTTTAAAGCATTAGGATTAACTATATATAATATGAAAATACCTTTTACCATAGCTTTAATTTGTTTTATTATACTAGTGTGTTGTTTTATTCGAGGTTTTGAAATTTTCCTAAATCTAACATGGAAGGTTTTACAAAGTATATTTGAATTAGGATAAGAATGCATAACTTAATTGCAGCTTATTAAAAATCTTTGAATGTTTGTAATCAAATATTTAGTTGAGAAAATTTTCATTAAATTATAATTTTCTTTCTATTAGTGTTATTGTGCCATTTGTATATAGCGTCCTAAAAAAATTACCTTGGTTTGAAAAAAAATTATGGTTTTTTCTTAACACTACCAATATGTTCTTTTTAATAATGTGAAGGAAATCTTTAATGTGCTTGAAATGTTGCAGTAATCTTAAGAAAAAAAAACTAAAACATTGTCTATATAAATGATGCAAATTTTAGAATTAGGGAAAATATTTAGGAATTATAGAGTCTTTGGGCAAATCTTTCTTATTTGGAATATGATATCTAATCCATTTTATGCTTTAATAAGTAATTATAATTTATTAGTAATGTAGCACCCCACTTCCATCAGACATTTGTGCCCGTACGTCCTTCAAACATTCGAGCACATGCCTGGTGGAATCAGTGCCCTAGAACAGTCACATTCACTTCTCATGGCATCATCATTAAAACATAAATATCACAATAATTAAAAACCCGATTCCTCATTTTCATTTCATAAAACCAAATATATGTGATATCATTACATACTTCATCCTTATATACAATATCAAAGAACTGTCAGAATCTGCAACTCTATTACAAAATATGTTAAATGCTACATGAATGAGGAACTGTACAAAATTTTATCTAAATCCTTTAGTCTCAGCTGATCAACTTTTGAGTCATTTCTTCTATCCAAAAGTAGTATTAGATCTCTTCTAATTTGTCTTAGAAGCTAAGCCCATTCTGTCGCACCTGCAAAGTCAACATTGCAATTTTGATGAGTTTTGCGAACTCAATAAGCTACTTATCATCGATGGCTCACTCGTAACACATAACACATACAGTTTATGTTTCAATTTCACAAACAATTTATGTCATCGTATAATGCACATCTTTCACCAATTATCAAAAAGCACCATTTAATACTTGGTTCACTTATTCACCTTTTACATTCATAATGGTTCATACAATTCAATTCAATCATTCATATAATGCATATTAAATTATATGTGCAATGTTCACAAAAATCACTTTCATTTATTAATTTGTTATGACTGAGTGTCTTTTTTACTATCCCGTATTCATTGTGGATACCGGGCTTATTAATAATTGTTCCTCATCTGTTAGAGATATAGGGCCCATTATCCATAGTGAGCTAGAGGCTTTTACTACATTTTGAGCTTTAAGCTCTTTTTCACTGGTGACTTTGATTGCAACTGCCTTTATGTTATCATGTATTCATGTAGTGAAATACATCATATGTATTCAATCATTCACTTGTGCTCAATATTCAAATTCACATTCACATTCACCATCGAACCTTGGTTTGACATTCAACAATTAAGTTGAGTATCACATATTTTGTCAATTTCACATATAATGAGTACTTCTAATATATTATTCATGCATTAAACACTTCAGACATTCAATGTCCGGAATCAACACATTCACATCACATAATAATTCAATTTATAATTTAAATAAAATAACAAATCAATGTGAGACTATCTAGGTTACTTACAATATACTCCAGATAGCTATTGCCTCGACATCCTAGCAATGTCTGAATGTTGTCGCTCTAATTTCTCTTCTATATCATGTAATACATACACATTTACACATTACTAATTTGTACATTTTCATGACTACTCAATCGTATACATATGTATATGTGATATATATAATGCATGTTCATTGACAATTTCGGGTATATTTCCTTAATTCACATTTTATGATCATTTATACTTCATAACTCATATATGTCTAAATTAAACTTAGATTTACACTTCCTTTGTACAAGATTATTCTAAGTTCATTTTTCATTCATTTACTAAGATCATTCAAGCATTAAAAGGTCACAAAATATCTAATTTATCATTAACCTTTACTTAATACACATTATTCAACTTTTTTGGATCACATTATCCTTTATAGGGTCACTTTTATTCTTATAACATCTCCAAAATTTCAGTTCTGAACACTTGGTAAATAACAATCCATTTTTGAATTTATATCCTTGTTCATCAACCTGAACATATTGTTGGACCCCGTTTCTGAAGCCCAACAACAGATTCGAATACCAAAAGATATTTGAATCGGGTCTCAAGACGAATTCTGAGGAGATCATTCGGGTCAGTCGCGCGAGGGTGGTGTGAATGAAAAGTGAAAAGTATTGCATTTATAATAAATCTTAGCGTGGTAGCAAAGGAAAGTTCGCCGTGACTAACCCGTAGAGTTATCTTTATGGACCATTCGGGAAAAGTTTGCTACGGCGAAATTCATTCTTCACCGTGACGAAGTGGCCTTTAGAAAGGTTCGTCGTAGTGAAACCCTTAGAATCCGAAACCCAATCTCTAAAATTCAAACATTTTAAATAAACGCATACATTTAAATTTAACCATCCAAACTTACCTACAAGCTCAACATAATCATCCACAAAAGAAACTTCAATTCTTCATGTCATTACTAAATCCAAGGAGTTTGGAACAAACTTTACTTGCATAACATCACACATATCAAAGCTTAATACAATTACAACATAATGCTCAATAATGATATGCCTATAAAGCTATCCAAAATAGTCACTAATTTAGTACAAAGTCTCTAACTATCTTGGAGTTTTCGATGCCTTGAAAGGATCAACTGTCGTCTTGTTCCACACCTGAGGAGGGAAAATAATGGGTTGAGTTACACAACTCAGTGGCTAATATATTTATAGCTATCAGTAATTTGCCACAAATTCAAGTATATGTATATATATATATATATATATCTAACAATTCAAGCATTTTCAAATTAGCTCAAAAACTCATAATTAAACAAGTCATCACATAATTCATAATATAGGCTTTAACCATTATGCATAATGAGCAAATACATCATGCTTGACAATTTAAAGACGCAATGCACAAACAAATGGCTTGAGAGTTCCATGGAAACAAAATGAAAAAATCGAAGTTTACACCATGAATAGAATGAGTCTATTTTCGGAGCTCATATGCTACAAGCGGGCAACCGGGAGAAGATTCTTGTCAACGTGCATGTGACGAACAGAATGGTTTCACTCTTTCCTAAATAAAAGGACATATTCGTTTTATCATATGCTAATACTTTCATGCTTTCTCATCTTTTCATTCATACAAAATGCCATGACATGTTTCAATGGCATAACTTGATCACAATTCATAAATCACAATGCATTTTCAAACATTCACGAAGATTTCAATACCAAGTAAATCAAGTTTAAGCAAATCAACATATATACACATAGGTAAGAATTTGCCCAATTGTACATTAACTATAAATATATTACCCACCTCATTTCGCTTGAATTTCAAATTCAAGAATGCCTTTCCTCTTGCTCTTGGATAGGGCTTGCTTGGTTTCCTATAACAAACCAAGTTCTCATTTAAACAACATTTAAAGGAAATTCATAAAGCTTCAATAATCAAAATGCTAAAGTTGAACTATAACCCTTTCAAACTATACTTTCGGGTCAATTTTCCATGATCTTTATGATTAGGTAAATGAAGAAATTTGATGATACTTTCTTCTAGAAAAATGTCCCCCGTTATCTTGTTTCTAATGACACCAAAATCATTCAATTTGATTTAGTAATAAAAAAAACTATACTCCAAACATTTTCGGATTACTCTTATACCAAAATAGTATTCTATGTTCAACTTCCTTCCAAAACTTGATATCCTTAGAGACTGAATTTAAACTTGATTTCTTCATATAAATTGTATCCCTATATCTTTAGTTTATTCCAAATCAAAAATTAATCCATTTGGATACCTAAAAAAAAGTTACGTTCAAAATACCGAAGCATGTTTTATGCTGGAAAGTTCGCCGTGGCGACCCAGGAAAGTTCGCTGCGACGAACTTTTCCATAAAGGAAAAGTTTGCATGAAATCTTACAAGTTTGCCACAGTGAACCCCGAGTTGGCCCCGGTGAATCTTGACAGAAGCCTATGCAAAACATTTCATTTTCCAGATTTTAACTTCCCACCTTTCACATATAATCCATCTTAAACCTAAACCATCTCTTCTACTTCATTTTTAACTTCATTTCAACCCAAAATCATTCACAAATGCACAATGATCTATCTTTGATCGTTAACCCTAAAAGATCAAAACATTTTCATACACCATTCTTCAACAACTTCCTACACACATTCAACTTCATTTTCACTTCTAACTATCATTAAACATGTTTCATCCAACAGATCAAGAAAAGAAGGATGCTTATACTTACTTGTTTAGCTTCAAACTCTTTAAGATCCCCAAAACTGTAGTCTCTATTTAATCCTCTTTTTGTATCTAAGCAAGAATAAAGATGATAACTTATCTCTATCAAGTTGATTTCTCTTTTTTTTTTCTTCTTTCTTCTTCCTTCAAAGCCTCCCAAGATTTTCCCTTCTTCTCTTCTTCACGTTTTTCTCTCCTCTCTTTTGTTTCTCACGACACTCTCCTCTCTTCTTCCTAATTCAATACCACATCTTGTCAAATCTTCCAAATTTGCCCTTCATTTTACTTGCCCTTCCAAAAATAACCCTGCTTCGTTTAATCTAAAGACTACTTACCTTAGGCCATAATCTAATACCTTAACTCAATTCTAAAAATAATTAAACAATTAAATAAACAAACAAATAATAAATAACTAATTAACAAATAACTCAATAAAATAAAATAAAATAAATTTTCGGGGTCTAACACATATCACGTACTTAATCCCTTATTCAAGCATCATTCTAGGTTCAATTCAAGCTTCATTCAAGCCTAAATGCATCATATGAAAGTACCTAAGCATTTGATGTCCCAAATCACACATAAAAGAAGCATGTTTGATGTTTAACTTGCCCCACGATCATAGGATGTTTCCATTTGAAAAATCCCAGCTTATTTCTTCCAAATTCTAGCTTTTCTCAAAACAGATTTTTGGGTCAATATTGCATGGCCATTTTGACAAATAAAATGAGTTATTTAGGTAATAAATTCTCTAAAAAAATGTTCCTATATGTATTAAGTTTCTAATGAGATCAAGTTTCGTGAAAACACTACAGCTAACATATTCTAAAAATTCTTCTTTCACTTTTCCAGATTTTCAACTCCTATTTGTTACATTCAACCCATCTTGTGCATAGTTCATCAACTTTAAATCATTTCCTCTTCATTCTCACCTCAAATTTAACTTAATAACATCCATGAACCATTGTTTATCAATCATACAAAAACAAAACATTATTTTCATCATTTATTATCATACATAAATATTATTTATTCTCATTTCAAGAACATTTCTCAAACACCTTTCTTAAGCATAAATTTCACCTTCATTATACCTTAAATCCCAGTCTATTTCATGTACATAACAACTTATAATCCATGGTTTTCATACACATTCATTCATTATTTTCCTACAATTATCCTATACACAAAAATATGATATACACCTACTTATTCCTCATCCATATTAAAGCATATATTTAACTCCACTATCATAATCATTTCACCTTTAAACCTTCATCACATATGTTTATATTTAAACAACCCATGAGGATTAATTTATAACTTACTTGATAAAACTCCAAGCTTCTTCAAAATCAAATGAACCCTAGCTTTCCAAGCTTTACACAATCGTTAATCTTTCAAGGAGGAATAGGTTAGGTATTTAGCTACAAGATGAATAGATAATAAGGATCTTGAAGAAACAAAGTGAAGGATAGCAAGAACTCAACGTGATGAGGGTGAGAGTGAGATGGTTGTGAGTGAAGAAAATAAAAAAGATGAAAAAGAGAGCATATGGCAAAAGTGAAAGACAAAAATAAAGATGGTCTTTCAAAAGGCAAATATCATCGAATGGGTTTAAAAGCAAGGTAAACAAATGCATGGTGAGTGTCATGACATGTGTCATGACACTTACCACTTAAATAACCAATTTAATAAGTGATTTTCTTAAGTTAAGTAATGTTTCTTAACATCTAGTCCATTTGTCTCCAAATTTTCAAATCATTTGTCACGCAACTTTTTATGTCATTTGTCAATATTTCTATTACCATTTTCACTTATTTTTGTTACCATTTATCAATTATCTTACCACTTGACATTTTTCCTAGTCCAAAATTCCTCAAAATTTCTAAATTTTACCAAAAATTTTATGTCAATAATTTTACTCACCAAATCAATTTTCAAGACATATAATATCCACAATTCACAATATAATCATATTTATAAATCAATTAAGATCAACTATACCGAATAAATGTCAAATGAGTGCATGTACAGTTATTGTAATGTGTGCAATTATCAAATTCACGTATATGTATGCTAAATGATGGATGGGCATCAAATGCATGTCCTAGTTTCTCAATATTATCTCTCATATTCAGGGTTCTAACTCTTAACATGGCAAAAATGGGATGTTACAATTTGCACCCAATATTATAACCTAGATATGAAGTTAAATATCTTGTCCTTATCTAATATATTCTCATTATCAAGCATTAACTATAAAAGAAGAATTATTTTTTAAAAAAGAATTTAAAGAAATGAATGGCTTAACAAATTCCCATACTAAACCATTTTGTTTTAATCTCTTTAATGTATCTCTGATAAGCCAAAAAGAGATGTTTGGAAGGAATTGATCCTTTAAGTCCTTTATCATCTTCCAAGTGTCCACGGGCAGACGTTTACCACTGATTTCATTAAGAGCCCATATTCTTTACCATAATTTTGTATCTCCATTGAGATATATAATCAAAAAGTTCACCGTTTCTATATCCCAACACCTTAACATATGTAAAATAGTGCTCTATATAATATAAGAAGTTCTTGAGTTCCTTATCATTCTAAATGCCCTCAAATTGTTTGAGTTATTGCAACTTAACACGATCTTTTCAACACATCCCATATCCCAACTAGCAACAATACTCTTGAGGATTTTTATCTCGAAACTAGCTTTTATGCCTTTATTAACCCCACAACTTGATTTTACAATACTTGAATTGGCTTTTCCAAGACTTCAAAATAAGATGTATAAGACGGGACTTCCTTTTCATCCATAGGTAAGGATGAATGAGCATTTTCACCAATTTAACACACTCATTTAGATTGTTACCATTTGCCATTGAATCACCAACATAACTCTAATACTAGTTGTTACGTAGATTTTGTAATGAACTTAAGTTCACACCAAAATGTGTCGAAATCTAGGTATGTTGTTGAAATTCCACAATTCAACTTAGCTTACTAATTCTCTCTTGTTTAAGTATTTCTCACAAAGGATAAAGCAAACCAACATGATTCATTAAGCCCACAAAATAAATAGAGAATAATAGGAATAAAGAAATTACACAAAGCTTTACAAAAAATTGCTAACCTTTATATTTCTCACAACAAATAAAAAGGGTATAAAATCTCTATCTCTCTCAATGAATGAAACCTTTGCTTAGATGAGCTATTTATAGGCATTTAGACACTTGTTGGAAAAGCATATGGCATAAAGCCACTAAGTCACTAACTTGGTCGGTGGTTGACATTCTCAACCACTTTAGGCATTACTTAAGTTAATAGTTTGTATAAAGTTTTAGTAATTCATTTATAAGTAAAAGATACATGTGATAAATGAATGTGAGACACATCACTCATGTCTTTTGCCATGTCCTTCCATACTAGTATTGGTCTTCAAGCGAAAGTTTGCCAAGTTCAAATCTAATCTGCATATGATTTGATAGATTAAGGCCCATGGTCTATTCTATTCATCCATGGTCCATGGTTTAAGCATAAATTCATCCCTAATCCAATCAGAACATCCAAGGTAAGTCTACTCACCCAAGCCAAGCCGATTAATGTCGTACAGTCCATCAAAGCTAGTCAAAACTCAAATTATGCTTGATCCCACCTAGTTAATTCACTTTGAGTCTTTTAGCATATTTTCCCCATGCCTAATCCTTATCAGACTTATCCAGGACGCACCAATACTTAACAAAATGTTAAGGGTTTAGTATGAATTTTCCATATTAATCCCACCACTTTTTGTTCCTTTTCCCCAACCACCATCACTTTTTGTCAGCGCATTCTTTTTAATTTTCTTATTACTTTTAGCATCTTTGACACCCACAATCTTTAGCTCATTCTTTATGTATGACAATTATTCTACAATAGGTGGGCTAGTAGGTAGTTATTCCAAATTCCTCCTTCTTTCGCTTTATTCGAGTTAAATACACCTTCATTTAACCACTCAACCCAACCATATTTACTGACCAAACCTTTAATATCATTTGTTATATCGTCATTATCTATTTCAAGTTAATCATTATACATATTTTTGCCTAACTTCCAATATTACCTTATCCAACTTCTTGTACTATTGACAACGAATGTTTGTCTTTTCACCAACCTATTTTGTCAATATTAATACCTTTTGAATATAATTATTTTGTTCCCTTCATATAATCATAGCATGAAAAAAAATTACACAAAGTTGTGAAAAGAATATGCATTGAGAAGTGTCTCGATAACCATGTAAATAATGGAGCATCTGGTCAATACAAACATTATGTAAATATTTCTTTATTTTATAAGAAGGAAAGCTAACTAAGCAAATATAGAATGCAAAGTACATCATCTGTCGCACATTTAAGAAAAGGAGACCTAATATTGATGTTCACCATGTTGGAAATTTAGACCTTCCAAACCCACACCCAAGGATATTTAATAGACAAAAATTATCAGAAAATAACAACACAAGAGATTTTATGTGGAAACTCCCAAATCGGAGAAAAACCACAGGCATCGAGAAGAAAATCTACTATGTGAAAATTTCTTACAATCACACAATTTTTCCTCTCACCCAATCCCCCAAAACACCAATACACTCACAAAGAAATACACAAGACAAACTCTTCAACTCTCACTTCAAAAGAGGAATTTAAATAGAGTCAAATTTGTCATACAAATCCTTGACTTTGTTTGGTGCACTAACTAAGGAGGTAGCAATCTCCTTATATAGGTAAGTGTCTTGTCTCAATTGTTGTCCCCAACCAATATGGGACAACAAAGGAGCCAAACTCAACAATCTCCACCTTGGCGACTTTGGTTGATCCCACAACCACACTCCACCTCAATGAAGATCTCTTGAAAATAACATAATTCTCAATGCAGAGAATTATTATGCTTCATAGCATCATGCTCCACCATAAAAGCATACCCACTCAGAATAAACCAATCTAAGCCTTTTACTTCGGCACATGTTGAAAATAACCTTGCTGAAAAATTATGGTGCAATTCTCATGTTTGGCTTTCCTGGAAGTTCATCAGCCATCGACATAAATTCCACCACATACCTTGCATTAATGCCAAACCAATGCCCGTGTGTAAACTTGTGGACCCGCTAACAGTAACAAATCCTCTTTCATGGCAACTTTGGGATTAGCGGCACGCCACGAGGATATACATGTCCCCTTTTTAGAGAGCAAGATCATCATCCATGGAGACAATGTTAGCGACATTGTCAGTCTCTCCATTAACTGACCCAGATCCTCTTGCTGAATCCGCTCTATCTCTCAGACAACCAGTATCACTAGTAGTAGTACTGATATCTATAGTTTTAAAAATCGGACCGGACCGACCGGTTCGACCGGTGACCGGTCGGCTATCCGATTCGGTTAACCTTTTAAAACCGGTTCTCAATTGAACCAGTGAGAACCGGTCAAAATCGGTCAATTGACCGGTCTGATCACTGGTTCAATAAAAATTATTTTTTTATTTTTTGTTTTTATTTTTGGTATATTTTTGTATTTTTAATATTTTTAATATTATATATAATTAAATATAATTATTGCATAATTATGACGTCACACTGGTTCGACCGGTGGTTGAACCAGTAACCAGTAAAGCCTCCGGTTCGATAACTGGTCCGGTTTCAAAACACTGCTGATATCAGGGATTTGTCTTTCTTTTAATACCTTGTGTAACTTTGAATAAATCAAAATACCCCTGACTTGCACTTGCCACAAGCCAAATTGATTCTCCCGTCGAATTTATCCTCCTCAATTCCAAGAGGATTCGAAGCTCTATTTTTTGGCATTTTTTTCTGTGCTCTTCTGCCTTGATGAATTTTGCCGTAGAAATGAATAGTACACTAGGAAAGTTTCAAGGAAAGAGAGGTAGGTTACAACGGACACTCTTAAATACCAAGTCTTTCCTTAGCTAAAACTTTCCTAGACATGTACTATCACACTACCACACCAAAACTTCACCACATTTAATAAACATTTCTCAAGAAAATCTTTTCTGATGTAAAAGATCAATCAAAACTGCGACCATAGAGCATACTTAGAATTTTCAAGAAAAACACACCTTGGCTCTGATACCACTTGTTGGAAATTTAGACCTTCCAAACTCACACCCAAGGATATTTAAGAGACAAAAATTATCAGAAAATAACAACACAAGAGATTTTACGTGGAAACTCCCAAACTGGAGAAAAACCACGGGCACCGAAGAAGAAAATCCACTATGTGAAAAATTCTTACAATCACAAAATTTTTCCTCTCACCCAATCCCCCAATATACCAATACACTCACAAAGAAATATACAAGACAAACTCTCCAACTCTCACCTCAAAAGAGGAATTTAACTAGAGTCAAATCTGTCATACAAATCCTTAACTTTGTTTGGTGCACTAACTAAGAAAATAACAACCTCCTTATATAGGTAAGAGTCTTGTCTCAATTATTGTCCCCAACTAATATAGGACAACAAAGGAGTCAAACTCAACATACCATTATCACCACTGGTTCGCTTCTCATCTCACCTCACCACCAATGTCATGGCTCAAACATAGGAATTGTGATAAATTTTGAGTTAAGGATTGTGTTTTTGTTTGAAATAATGCTTTACAAAGAGTGAGGATTAGGAATTTTTAGCCAAATGATGACGACATTGTTGTCTGTTGTAAATACACGTTGTTTAACAGGCTAGATTTTTCTTCTCACTCATTTTCTATTTGGAATTTATTTAAATTCCCACTTTTCTGGTCAACGTGTTAAAATAAAGAGGCTTATTAGGTGAAATTTTAGGTTAAAGAGGTTAAGTGCATTTTTAAATTAAAATTGTTTTTTTCCCCTTATCATATTCCGCTTCATTTCAAAGAGTCAATTTCATGCTATTTCGCTAGTAAACTAGATGCCACAGGCATCAAGAATCCTGGTCTTATATGTGGTCATATCTTCCAAATGTCAGAAGGATGTTCGACTACTAAGGTCTTCAACGAGACAAAAGTTTTGAACTAAATTGTTAAAAGTTTTGTACTTAAAAGAAAATTTTAAAAATTTAGATACTAAATTTAAAAATCTCAAAAGATTAGCTGCCCCTAAATTTATGCACCAAAATTTGAGAGTTCTGGTTTATTAACAATTCTGTTACCGTTCTAGTTGTAGATGGGATGAGCAATTTCTTGGATGTTCAAATGCACACCTGTTAAAGGCATACTACAATTTGAAGTTTAGTAAAAAAAACTCATCGTTATATTATTTTAGATGGTTTAAACCTGAGTCTATGTTTCAAAGATAAATATGCAGGTTGACAAGAATTCTCATCCTGCAAAAATATAGACGATATGGGGAAAAAAGAAGGAAGAAAAAAATTAGAATGAAATATACGTGAAGAATTTTACATTTTCCATGTTATTTAAATTATTTCATACAAATCGAAGGTATGGGAAGAAATCCAGAAGATTCGATGGCAATTAACACGTAGTGTCCATGTAGTCTACGAGCAAGTCCTTAACAATCCCTCTATCAGGCATTTTCCCTGCAGCTCCATAAATTGGAGCTAGGCCTCCACTTATGGGACCAGGATTCTTTTTCACCTGAGATATGTATAAAAAGTGAAAGTGAGACGAACGCTAATGCCACACAAATGCCCAATCCCTCCCCTCTTGGTCCCATAACATTAATAAACTAAAAGTATGAAAAAAAAAAAAAGAAATAAACAATCTCAAGCTATGATAAGAACTTACAGTCTGTACAGATTCCCTTAAATCTTGGAGGAAGGCCTCAAAAACCGGTACATGTTGAAGAGTAACACAGATGTGAAGGCTGATTTCATCACATTAGCATGGTTTAGTATATTTTAGCATACAACATAATTTCATAAAATAAATGTTCTGAATTAAGTTGATAGACTTTTAGAATGTGGAGACAACTTTCTAAACTATCCATATTTCTATGCGCTCCCAAGAGTACAACATTCTTGTAGGACAGAAACACTGACCTGTTCGGTTTCTGTAAGGCATTTAAATGCCAGCCTTTGGATGACATGACGTCGTTGACTTCAAATATGTCTAAACAATTTGATCCAAATGCCACGATTGTCATTTCTGGCTTTCCAACCACAAATAACTCAGGTATCTCCTTTATTCTGAAACAACAATTTAAACTACCAGCTTCAATAGCTCAAATTTATTAATACAAACCCAAAGCATAGGTAAACAGTAAATGTAACACATACCCATCCTGCATCTTCTTTGACGTCTCCATTATTGCTTTTGTATTCTCCAAGTACCCTGTAAGATCACACAAAACTACAATTAGCCCAAACGCTAAGCATCCACAGGATGTGCAACACAAGAATGGCAAAAAACAACACCTTCTTCCCCCAAAGAAATCATTGCCGCCCAAGCCCCAGCAATCAGATTTCCAGGCCTGCTTCCAGCAATAGTAGGAGAAATATAAAGCCCACCAGACCACTCCGTAACTGCAGCAAAGAGAATAACACATAATTGAAAACCAGAAGTACAAGCTGAACAATCAGGAAGTCCACAAGATGCCTATCGCAGCAGAAATCCAGACCAAGCTAAGGTCCTGGAATCCATATCCACATCAAGTGGATTAGGAAACAAAGTCATGTCAGGTAGTCCCTGTTAGAGATATCAGAACTTTGTTCTGCATATCAATCATCCAATTTTATCATTCAACAATTTCATTGTTGAAGAAAAGTAAACTTACCCGCGACAAATTGATGCTGTTCGAAGACAGAAGCAACAAAGCACAGACATAGAGTAGCATGTCAAGCCCAAGATGCCATGACAAGAAACTGACATTAGAAAAACTTCCAAGAGAAAGCATCAAATAATGATGTGAAATTACAGAAAACATAAGTCCTATGATTTCAAAACATTGATTACTATACTAATTAGGCACATGGTCTTCTACGAATTAGTGGCCTAACCACCGTTGGAAATAGAACAAACTGAAACAACCAATTAATTGACAGAGCAAGACAACATGAATTTAACAACAGTTGCTCAATATCACGGGCTGAATGACAAATGGAAATCAATTTCTAAAGCCAAGGAAAGTTTGTCTAATGTCTCTCGTGTTTCAGCATATATTTTGGACTCCCAATTGGAAACCAAAGAGATATCCAAAATGATATACTTTGCAGGAACTTGAACAAAAGCAGAACTAGTCATACCTTTCTAATATCATGATTTCTATACAGAACTATACTGGTTCCTTTCGGAGCAAGACCATATTTATGCACATCCACTGATATTGATGTTACTCCTTTAACAGTAAAATCAAAAGGCGGAGTAGGGTACCTAAAAAGAAAAGGTTATTGACTACAGTGCATTACAGAAATAAGAAATTTGGAACCAAAAGGACAATCATTAGATTAAGATTCTGTCATACCCAAGCTTACGGGCAAAAGGTAATACAAATCCCCCAAGGCAAAGGTCAACATGGAAACATATCCCATAGCTATAAGCCAACTTCCCAAGCTCCTACAGAATGAATTTCATGAAAAACACATGAGAGTTAGAAGAATAGGATAGAACCAAGAATTTCAATGCATGCCGTTGTTAGCATATAATCAATACCAAGGTTTCATCTTAAGGAATTCACATACATCAATTGGATCAATTACGCCATGTGGGAAACCGGGTGCAGATCCAACAATCTGAAAAACCATGTTAATAACATCAATCTGATCCAATCTGGAAACTATTTGTCAAGAAAAATAAAGAATACACCATCCATTCACTGAATGATCATCCATGACTTTGCAGCCAGCCCCACCTGAAGGACAAAGAAAATGAAATTAATAAAAAAGAACCCAGATACATACCAAAATTGTATTCCTGTTAATATGTCGCCTTAATGCTTTCACATCTGCAAGAAATTCCTTATTCACTGGTACACGCCACAGCTTAATATTAAAATATTGCGCTGCCTTGTCATATGCTGAGTGTCCAGATTCAGGTATGATCCTATGCTTGGGAAGAAATCAATTAAAATTACTTTTATGATGACAAATGGACAACCAAAATAACAATCAAATACAGAGAAATGGAAAACGCATACATTTCAGGCTTTGTAATTCCCTTCTTTGCCTTCATGTAGTCACGAGATGTCTTGACAGCTAATAATATACTCTCAGTCCCTCCTGAAGTCATATTTCCACATATTTCTCCTCCAGAAGACTTTTCCTTGCTACCAAGTAGTGAGGCTGTCATTGCAACAACTTCTGCCTCAAAACGTGCTACACTTTGGAATATGTCCAAATGCAGTGGATTGGTATGCACAAACCTGAATAGAATTCCAATAAAATGTTGGGAGATTAGGGTTCAACCAAACGAGAAAACATAAGACTACTATTTTGTAAAATAAGTATATAGAAAGCATTACTAACATTGAACACGCCTCATTTATCAGAGAAAAATGTCCTTCAGCTTCATTTCCTCCTATGTACCTGCCAAGCACATGGAAAAGAGAAAATTTGTGTACAACTGAAACCGTATAAAAATAAAGAATTTTATTGATCTGAAAGCAAACGTTATTTAAGTATGCAACCAAAAGTAATAACTGCAAAACCTACACTGCACCAGAGCATTTTCCTTGCCAAGCTGCATCATTCTTTTTTTCTTCGTACATTTTTTCCAAAACGCTGACCCCTAAGCCTTCCCTTGGCAGCTCTGAACTCCATGATTCTCTCTTAGATTTATTGCCAGATTGCATTTGATCCACTACCTGCGCGTTTAGCAGGCAAGAAAGACATTAGCCTGATTACAATTACGAATTTTGAGCAAGGGGCATAGCGTTATCTGTCTGCAAATAAGCAATGAGGTCTCTGGAGTTCGAATACCACTTTCATAAGTGTCCTAATTGTTTATAATCATTTACGGACTCTGAAGTTGCAATATCACATACGAACTAACACTTCTTTTTATCTTCTCTGCGCTTGCATATTTGATGATCAACGGCTCGATGTCAGCCTTTTAAGGTACATACGATATCTAGGCAACAATTCTGCTCCATATACAAACTTTATACTTTCAGTTTAACACCAAGTGATTCACCATCTAACAAGCCACTTACGTCGTCCATTAAGCATATGTAAGACAAAAACTTCCAGTTGGAAACTTACAAAAAGGATGTGTTGATGTACAGTAAAACAAAAAGACTGAATGCCAAAACTGGGTATTGATTGCTAACTTCAACTTCAATGTTGTTTTACTTTTCATAATTAATTCCCTCGTCAGTCCTTGTTCAACTACCCTGCAGCACTGCTTACGCCCATTAAATGCACTCCGAGTAAACATCAATGCAACAACACAGGACTGACCCGCAAATAGTGAAAACAGAATATAAATTCTTTACAGGAATTACAAAAAAAAAAATTTAATGAAAAGGAACTATCATATATAATGTCCTCACCTTCTGTTTTTGTTTCTGGATATGGCTATTCGCGCCAGGCACCAACCTTTCAATATCGAAAAACAAAGAAAAGCCCATCATCAATATTTAGAAATATGTACAAAGTGCTCGTTAAAAAATTTGAGAAACAAATCGGATGTGTATAATACTTACTTGACAAGGGTTGTAAGAAATCCAATAATAGTGGCCTTGAATCCATTTTGATGAACGAAAGCTATAAGCAACTGAAAAGCTCGCGCGAAGAAGAACGTGAGTAGAGGGGCGAGAACCAGAGCCAGAGGCTCGTACTCCGCCAGAAACGAATTCGTAGAAGCTCGAAAGCCACTTAACAACGATTTTAAATCCAAAGCATGCATTTTTTTTTCTCACAACAACAGAATTGGAACAAAACAGACTCACTTAGGTAATTACAGATTCGATTAGGCTCATATATGGTAGGGAAAGAGAGAGGGGTGCAGGGTGTTAGGTTAAGTTTGGATGGCGTGCAAGGCTTGTATGTTACTTGTATGGGATCAAATCCTCTGTTTGCTTGTATAGTTGTATTTGGCGGGCGGGGTTAGCGAGGTTGCATCAGCTATCTATTTGGGCCAATTATATTGATTGGTGTCTTTCGTAGATCGGTATCGCTTAAGACTGAAATGGTATACATGAGGCTTTGGTTTATCAAACAAACAATATTGTGCTTTAGATAAGTGGATATGGTGTCTTAAGAATTCCCACTTTCCTCTGCATTTAACGCTTTCGTTCCTTGTTTGACTGTGATTTGGGCTAAGAACAGAAAGCTTCTCTTGCTCTTCTTCGTTCCTATAACAAAAAACGTAAATCTGAGCAAACACTGAAGCTTTTAAGGTTTGTTTTAATACAAATTTCGTCCGTAGACGGACGCATCTGGATTTTAACATAATTGATTATAGAAAAACAGAATAACCCTTATCTCATTGAAAATACGATAATGCTGTAATTTGTCTCTTTCCTCGACAATTGTAACGCAAGCAATAGAGGCAAATTTTCTTCCACCTTTCATTAACCCAGTTTAACTAAATAGCTATTCGTAGAATGGCTTGTCAGGGCAAAAAGTTAAGAGCGTTTTCTTAAAACCCGATTACAAAAATCTGTCTCTGAAAGGGACTCCAACATAAAATCTGTAGCCAAAGAAAAAAAATGAAAAATGCCAGCGTGCTTGCGTTTTTTTTTTTTAAGTCTTAAAAGTTGTCTTGCTTACATCAGACTCCTTGATTCTGAGCTGATGATAGCCTAACCTGAAATCAATCTTAGAAAAGACACTTGCTCCTTGCAACTGGTCAAACAAATCATCAATTCGGGGCAAAGAGTATTTGTTTTTTATGGTCACCTTGTTGAGTCTCCGGTAATCTATACACATCTGTCATGTTTCATTCTTCTTGACAAATAAAATCGGCGCTCCCTAAGATGACAAACTCGATCTTATGTACCCCTTCTCTAACAGTTCTCTAACTATTCCTTAAGCTCCCTCAGCTCAGTTGGAGCCATTCTATAAGGGAGTATAGAGATAGGTGCGGTTCTGAGAATAAAGTCAATAGCGAACTCAATTTCCCTCATCGGTGGCAAATCAGGTAAATCTTCTGAAAACACGTCTGAAAATTCCCTCACAATTGGAAGGTCTTCTAACCTCCCTTCATTCATATCAGTGTCCACAACATATGCTAAAAAGGCTTCACACTCCTTTCCCATCATTCTGTCAGCCAACAAGGCCGAAATGATCCTCGATGATAGTGTTTTCCTGTCCCTTTTAAAAATCACCTTCTCACCGTTGCCCAGGTCAAATTCCACCTCCTTAAAGTTACAATCGAACTTTGCATAATACTTCTCCATGGAATCTATTCCCAGTATGACATTTAGCCTCTTTAGATTTAGAAGTAGTAAGTCCACTACTAGCTGAGCACTATCGATGAAAAGCTCACAATCCCTATAAACTTGACTTATAATCACATTCTTTCCTAGAGGAGTATTAACAATTAAAGGACTATCCAAAGGTCTCAGATTAACATCATATAATGTCATGCTTGCATAAACAAATGAATGCGTGGAGTCATAATCAATCAAAACATATATTTTATAATTAAATAACCGAGCTACACCCGCAACAACCTCAGGTGCGATTGTAGCTTGCTTTCTAGTCATAGCAAATACTCTAGCCTATGTCTGATCTCTTTGCCTCCCTGGAGGAATAGTCTTCTTTGTAGCTCCAGAATTGCCCACCTCTATGACTGGTCTGATTCCTACTATTAATGCTCTCCTTAGGGCTTTCAATTGGGACCCCTTTTATCTTGTTATTTGGGGACAGTCTCTAATCATGTGTCCCTTCTCTCCGCATCGGAAACATGCTCTAAGTAACCTAAAGCATTTTCCTTGGTGGAGCTTCCCACAATGCTCACATTAAGGGTTCATGTATCTACTCTTTCCCATCCTTCTAGGGCCTCCTGCACTTGAGGCTTGCCCCGAGACTGCTCTTATATGCTTGTTCTTGATAGGATCACTGCTTCCCACTTCACTCTGAGTAGGGTAACTTCTTGTACTCTTCTCAGGCCTTGGGGCACTCATTCCTTTCTTAGTAAACTACTATCTGTTCTTCCTTTTCCTGCTCACTTCATTCCTGATATTCTCCAGTTTCTCAGCCTAAAGTGCAGCATCTACCAATTATTGGTCGTCACAGAAATTATGGATCAGCACATTTTCCTTGATCCCCAGATGAAGTTCTCACTCAAATTTGCGGCACTTATCTTTTTCATTGGCAACATTGTTGGTCGCATACTGTGACAGTTGGGTGAACTTCAATTCATATTCACTCATATTCATGTCCCTCTTTGTGAGATTTAGAAATTTCCTGGCTTTCTCTTGGATATAGACTCTCGAGAAGTACTTTCTCTTAAAAGCTTCCAAAAAATCCCTCCATGTTAGCACCAGAGGCATAGCCTCACTATAGGGTATTGATTCCCACTAATGAAGTGCATCCCCTTGTAACAAACTAACCGCATAATCCAATTTCTCCTCGTCAAAGTACTTCATCTGAATTAAGACTCTCTCGGTTCTCTTCAACCATGCGTCAGCCTCTTCAGGATTAGTAGTTCCGTTGAAATCTACAGCTCCATACTTGCGGAGTTTATCATGCTTCCCACTCCTCTCCACTAGAGTTGGCACTGGAACTTGTAATTCTTGGCCCATGGCGTAAGTGAAAGCCTGAGCGAAGGCTTGAAAGAACTGTGGGTCCATAGTAGACATGGGAGGAGGAGGCGGTGGCACTTCATGTTGCACAATAGGTGCCCCAAAATTAGAAGCAGGGTGTGTCCCAGCATCTTGTGGGACATAAGATTCATCTGTGCTCCCTTGGTGAGAGCTAGTTCGAGTCATAGCTCCTCGAGTTCTCTTTCGAGGCGACATTTTTCACTCCTTCAATATAAGACCAGTGAAAACCTTTAGTTTATGTAAAACAATTTCAAATCATGTAAAACAATTTAAAAACCATACACTTTGCTTACTTAAAAATAATGCATGTTCATTTCATGTCTTAGACTACCTACAAAAGGCCTAGGATACTCCTAAACCTAGTCACTCCGATACCATAAGTGTTGGACACCCCGCCTTTGAGAGTCACGAGCCTGATGTCCTAAGTGACATCTAGACATGTGTCCCGCAAGGGTGACATACCCTCACCAAGAGGACTTATTTTTTCTATATTCGAACAGAAGTCGACCTTAATCATTTTGCACCAACTTTGGGATAAATGGCAAAACTGTCATTAGGGATATCGGGTTAAGATTCTCTTAGGACGATTTCAAAGAAGATTTTGAAACCTACAACTTTAAGGAAGACCTTGAGGTCAGATTCTAGCTTCTGAAGGGGTCGGAAAATGAAACAAAAGAAGTAAAAGACAGAAGGTAACAAAACATAGACGAAGTGAAAAGACAGAAGAAACGAAAGACAGAAAATAGCGAAAGACAAAATAAGTAAAACACAAAAGAAGCGAAAAAGCAAAAAAAGCAAAAAAGACAGAAGAAACAAAAAGACAAGAAACAAAACACAAAAGAAGCGAAAAGGAAGAAGAAACAAAAAGACAGAAGAAGCAAAAAAACAGAAAAAGCAAAAAGGCAGAAGAAGTAAAACATAGAAGAAGCGAAAAGGCAAAAGAAGCAAAAGATAGAAGAAGCGAAAAGACAGAAGAAGCAAAACACAAAAGAAACAAAAAGGCAGAAGAAGCAAAAAGACAAGAAATGAAAAGACAAAAGAAACAAAACACAGAAAAAGCAAAAAGACAGAAGAAGCGAAAAGATAAAAGAAACAAAACACAGAAGAAGCAAAAAGGCAAAAAAAAGCAAAAAGACAGAAGAAACGAAAAGACAGAAGAAACAAAACACAGAAGAAACAAAAAGGTGGAAGAAGCAATAAGACAGGAGATACAAAACACAGAAGAAGATGATGTCATCATAAAGGAAACACATAAGAATTAAAAAGGCAAAAGAAGCAAAACATAGATGATACAAAATATAGAAGAAGATGACGCCATCACAAAGAAAACACAGAAGGAGATGACATTATCACAAAAGAAATAAAAAGGTAGAAGAAACAAAACACAGATGATACAAAACATAGAAGAAGATGACGTCATCACAAAGAAAACACAGAAGGGGATAATGTCATCATAGAAGAAGCAAAACACAGATGATACAAAACATAGAAGAAGATGACATCATCACAAAGAAAACATAGAAGGAGATGATGTCATCACAAAAGAAGCAAGAAGGCAGAAGACACAACTCCTCTCTTACACATCTTCCTTTATAATGACCATGGCTTTCAGCTCAGATGTCCAAAATTTCTATGCTAAATACCGTTGAAAAGATTAAAAAAAAGACTTACTACTTACTAGAAGACACATTTTCCTAAATCAGCTTAGATTAACCCTGAAGTCAAAAAACGAATTTTTCCTTTGTGAAACTTGAAAAATTTCAACGTACCAATTTTAGATAGTCATGAGTAAATATGCAAACATATTCCATTTGTATCAAACAATAAAAGTTTTACAAAGTTTTAGTAGGCATTTCAAGCCGCAAATATATTAATACAGCAAAATCTTAAAATATAAAAGATACATGGTTTGCTCAAAATGCACCTAAAGCCTTGCTTTACAAACTTGTTTGAAATACAAAATAATCAAAAATTAGGAGTAATGTCTTGCCTCTTGACCTACTTGATATCCTGCTCATCACCTGAATGTGTGGGAGGAGAAATGAGGGTGAGCTTAAAGCCCGTGGGTAATAATTTAATAGTTTGTAACAAACGAAAACATTTATAAGCCATTTCCAATGCAGAAATTCATGAGTATGCAGATCATGAATGCATCACTTAAATTAACTTGTCATGAACACATAAACATATCAAATAGTTTGGGTAAGTCCAAAACATGACGAGCTACATATTTCCAATATAATGGTCCTGTGTAGTCGTAAATTCTTGAGGGAGTCCTTGAGGGAGCTCCATGCCACTAACAGGCAGGCGAGACAAGCCTATACTTGGGTCAACGTGCACGTGACGGTTCTTGAGGGATAACCACAAACTCACATAACACATAAGCTTCAAAATCTTGTAAGTTTGATGCCCAAAATGGCACATTTTCTTGAAAATTTGCTTTTCACATACTTGTTATACCTTAAAAACCATTTTCAAAAGTATGATTTCATAATCATGCATTATTTGTTAAAAAAAACAATTTCATAAGTCATCACACAATTCATGTATAAGCATGTAGCACAATCTTGCAACATTTAAAAACATTAAATGCACATAAATGAGGTAGTTGCAAAATTTATTTGTTGTCATTTCTTGACAGAAAACTTTTATTGGCTTATTACTTAACTATAAAA
>JANITW010000001.1:9424455-9441928 GCA_027564335.1 Erythroxylum williamsii | reverse complement strand
CAATAGCATTAAAATATAAAAAAATTTGTATTTTAAAAAATAATTATTAAATTAAAATAATTTTCAAAAAGTGGAAAAAAATAATGGAATGTTTAAAATTAATAATATATTTAAAAAATGAAGAATTATTAAATAAATAAAATTCATAAATAATATTGAATAGTTATTAAGCAAATAAGATTTAAAAAATTTTGTTATTTAAAAATTATTAAAATTCAAATTTTATTAAATTTAAATTATTTTTGAAAAATAAAAAATTAATAATTAAAAAACGTCACAGAACATTTTCCACTTTCTGCAACGTTTTTTAGGAAACATTGCGGAAAGTCAAAATGTAATTTTCCGTGACGTTTTCATCTTTCTGTGACGTTTTTCAAAACATCGCAAAATGTTAGTGTTTTTTGTAACGTTTTACAAAAAACGTCGCAGAAACCTTTTGCCTACATCACATTTCGCAATATTTTTTGTGACGTTTTTTGAAATTCTGTGACGTTTTTAAGGCGTCTCTAATTGTCCTATTTTTTTATAGTGGCTCATAGATCTTGGCCATGGTTATAATAGGATTTTGGTAGGCATAAGATTGAATGAAGCTTAGGAAAGATAATTGAACAAAAATTTGCTATCCTAATATAATATAAGTTTAAGTTTATATAATTAATAAAACATTAATCCCATTGAATTTAATCTTCTATTAAAGCTTAAATTTAAATAAAAACATTCACATTTTTATGGTATTGAAAAAAAAAGTAACTATATATGAGAGTTTCTCAACCTTTATTTTCGTTTTTTTAAGTTGTCAACATCCATTAAAATGGTCTTTCTAAAATTTTAATTTTCTAATGATAATGAGTATCAATTGTCTATTTTATAAGAACAGCTTTTGATTAGAACAAGGCCTCTTAATTTAAATTATTGTGTAAGTCATACAATAAACAAGAAACGGCATGGCTGCGTAGCCGCTGTCCCCAAAATTTGACCAGAGATGGCCGCCTGGTTATTGATCGAAAACACCGTCACCACGTGGTTTCTGCATAGTGGCATTGTTATAAGATATCTATAAAAGGCTGGTATATGACGATAATGACATCCAATTTTTTAAACTTCAGGGTCACAACCATCTTATTCAAAGACATAACACCTTAAACATTCACAAAAATAAACAGATTATTTAAACCTGATTGCCACTAACGGGTCAAACCCGACTAAGGCTTATGTTCCTTATAAACACCTATTTAATGCTGCCAAAAAAATTTGGTGTATGATTAGTCAATGCGTACCCATATCCATAAGGTACTTAAATTTTGTTCGGGAAATACAATTCTACGTTCTGAAGTTAAAGAAATTAATATTACAATCCTCAGTAGCAATTATAAACTTAGAATCCAAATAGAAGTTTTAAATTTTTGTTAGAACTTGAATCTTTTGCATTGTCACCTTTTTCCTGGTCAAGAGAAGTAGGGTCTGCTTGGGAAAGTTGTAGAAAAAAAGGAGTTCTTTTCAAAACCCGATTGAGTATAGTTTGAATAAGAAACAGCCCAAGCCGGTAAGCACAAGCTTATCATCGTCACCAGAACGGTGACAACTTAGGATAACGTGGACATAACATAGGCATTATTTGATAGGTTCCTGTAGGCATTATTTGATAGGTCCCTGTTCTTCGCACCTAACCATTTATGAGACTAGCACGCCGGTTATTACAAGTTTGATGCTTTGACGAATACTATATAATGTTAGCTAGAATTAATACGATCTCAATGAACCTCATGGATCCGAGATAATAATTTAATTATATTCCAAGAATAATCACTTCTTTATTTTCTTTCACATAAAATACGGAATTAACCCTCATCCATGTGTTCATGACTCAGTAGAACTCAAACGAGACAGATATTATCGTAGGTTGCCTTACCTAATGTCCATGGTATTATAGCGAGTTTGAAAACTGGGCAGAAATCTGATCTCGTACGTAGCAGAATAATTACAACAACTGGGCAGAAATC
Organism: Erythroxylum williamsii; assembly: GCA_027564335.1. Taxonomy (NCBI): domain Eukaryota; kingdom Viridiplantae; phylum Streptophyta; class Magnoliopsida; order Malpighiales; family Erythroxylaceae; genus Erythroxylum; species Erythroxylum williamsii. Next base: position 9,439,928 of record JANITW010000001.1, on the reverse strand, counting down.
TGATCTTAATTACAATTTTTTGTAATTTGATTTTTTGAAACTAAAATCACTTTAATTATATAAAATGCTTAACACATAAATTATAATAAAGCATAAATCTTAATTTATATCTTGTTCCGAAATTTGATTATTTTCCTGTCGTATATCTTGAACTCTTTCTGAAATTGATCCATTCAGACCATTGTTACTGCACAAATGTCCAGCCTCTAACAGCATTCACATAATATGCTAAGAGAATTATGTTACTCATACAGAGAAAGTTAAGCAAGAATTGCTAACTCTATTAAAGATTATATCTATTTATAATAAGTTTAAGACATTTTAGTAATTTAATTGAAATTAAATTATAATTTTAATTAAACTTTAATTATAATTATAACTAATTATAATTAAATACCAATTATGCTCAAATAAGTTCCAATATCTCATTTTTAATCTTTATTTATTAGATATCTCATATTCAATCATAAAGTTTATCAAAATTTACAATCAAGTCCAATTTGATTAAAATATTTTTGTTCTCTTCAATTCATTATTTATGTGAGACCCATCAGATTATTAAATATGTTGACAATAATTATAAATTATAATTGTAATTCATAATTAGAATTAGATCAATTAAAATTACTTTAATTTATCTTTAATTCTCTAATTAAATAATTTATAATCATAGATCAAGATTGGCATCTAACAACACATCATGACTGCCAAATATTTAGGAATGTCAAAGTAGTTTTGACTAATTTTTTCGTAAATAATTTTTCTGTATAATTCAATCATTTTATTATTCAATGTTTCGATTAGACATATAACATGAAATTAATGGCTACTATATTTTGAGTCCAATCATATTAGTTCTCAACTATTAGCTATTGGTTCAATTATTGACATTTGTAAAGTATTTACAATACATCATTCCACCTTAACTAAGGATTTCCTGAATCTACACTAATCAAGAAGAACAAAACATTCTCCCTAATTTCTTTAGGTTGATGAATCATACCTAGATCAAACAACTACTTTCATATAATTCATGTTACATCTAATGACTACTGACTGAATGACCTATAATTATAATAGGTCATAAGTAATATCAAAATATAGCAATTCGTATACAAGATAACTTTAGAGATTTTAAGTCAAAAGATCACTAATACAATCATTACAATGAGAATTTTCATAAACATACAAGTAGTGTTCCAAACGGATTTCTTATATTATGTTAGTTTAGTTAACTTGTTCTCTAACAAGCACCCACACATTTGTTTAAGTATCTCTATACTTTAGTATATAAGATTGACTACTTCCTTCATAAAGAAAAACATAATGTGTGCAAGCCTTTTATATTTTATTAATGTCCAGTCTTAATATAATGAATAATTTAGAGATAATAAATAAATGCAATATAAATCTCATAATTATAATCTTATTATAATTTCATTTGCAATGTATAATTATTTCATGGACTTTATCATATATATCTAAACATGTACAAGATAAAAAATTCCTTTAAATTATTTTGTCACTAAATTACAACCAATCGATTGGCTAACCATAAAATAACAATTTTTCACTTGCACTAAGCCAATCGTTTAAGTATCTTATATAATATCATAATATGATGATTATGCTATTATTGGGACGGAGGCTTAATAAGAGAATTCTATAAGATTCTCAACAGTAAGCAATTGTTTAAATATTACAACTTTCATCTTAATTATCATTATAATTACAAAAAATTGCCTAAACACAAAAGCATGATATACTTCTCTTTAGATTTTAAATCTATAGATAGATTAAGGATGTTGATAGGATTTAATGTTTAGTCTCTCCTTTTTAAATATCTTGGTGTTCCCATCTCATCCAAAAAGCTAAGGTACTAAGATTTTCTTCCAATTTTGGAAAGGTATAAAAATAAAGTCAATGCTTGGCAAAACAAGTCTTTGTTTTATGCAAAAGTCTTGTTCTTATCTCTTCAGTTTTGGGGAGCCTTCATATATATTAAAGTTCACACTTATTCCTTCCTAAAAAGATCAACAAAGAGTTAGAAAATGCATTAAGAATTTCTTACAGACTACAAGTGTTGTTAACTTCAAAGGTGCTAAAATAAAAAAGGATCAGTTTTTTTAGACTCATTTGTATGCAGTTGAGTCAAAAAATGCTTGTGGCTAAAAGAATTTGTAGATTGTTTACTTATAAAGAGTCCTTATGGTCCAACTAGACAAATAAATTTTATCTCAAAGTCCTCCAGTTTTTGGAAGATTAAAGAAAAGAGAGAGTTCTCTTAGTATTCCATTCAAATGTTAAGGAAGAGAAAATTTGTTTATCCCCTTGTCAAAGTTCACATAGGTAATGGGCAAGTTTTTTGGTTTTGGTTTGAAAATTGGAGTACTCATAGCCTCTAATCTTGAGGCAGGACGTCATAACTTATATTGGAAGAATTCCTATCCAAGCTTAGTTTAAGGATATAATTCAATAGGATAATTGGGCCTTAGTCTTTAGGGGTAAGAAGAGGATTAGATCCTACCTTCCTGATTACTCTCCCAATTCTTCAAGATGTGATAACCTACATTGGTTGCCAAATAAAGGTAGGGAATTTACTATTCAATCATGTCTTACTCAGTGTAATAAATCTTGTACCGTACCAACTAGTATTGGCCGAAAAATGATACAAAATGGGATATTTTAATACCAGATCCAAGTATCGATCTATTTCGCCTAGTACTGGCTGATATCGTTGGTAAACAAATTAGGAGCATTTCTGCAAAAAATGAAAAAATTTTAAAAGCCACCCCCAACTAGACTCCACTACCTTCTTCTTCCTCTCTTTATTATTTTCATACTCTCACTATCTCTCTTCTTCACGATCATAATCTCTTTTTATTATTAATAATATAATATTTAAATTCATATAGTAAATAATAGATGTATTTTTTCCACAAATAATAGTTAAAAATATGTTAAAATGAAAATTAAAAGGCCTCAAAATTTTGAATTTTTTAAAATTATTAATATAAATATAACTATATTTTATTATTAATAAAAATTACATATTAATATAAAAATATATTTTTTATTATTGAAAATTAAATATTAAGATAGAAAGTATATTTTATTATTGATAATAATTATTTTTATTTGATATTTTGATGAAATTATTATTTATTATATGATAAAATTGTAATATTTTAAATATTTTGTATTGTTCTTAATATTATATTTATATGATGATAAAATAATCTTTTTCATATTAATTGTGGCTATTATTTATATGTAAAATATGTGAAAATAATATTAAGAAAATTAAATAAATTATTGTTATTTTAAATTTCTATTATTATGATTTTTTTGATACAAAATTGGTTTAAATTATATAGTACAATATTGAAGGATTATTTTGTAATTTTTTTTAAAATTAGGGACTATTTTATAAATTTAAAAATTGCCCGAAAAGATATCTAATATTGACCAGTACCGATACAATACTATACCAGAATCCAATCCAGTATCAGGTTTAATACGATATTCATAACATTGGATTCATCTTCATTACAGCAGGAGGCTTATTACTTGTTAGAACCTTCCTGCAGCTAAGAATCCCCATCTAATAGAGCCTTGATACTGATACTAATATGGATTTATATATACACGGCTTCCCTGTCTTTAGTTAAGTTAACTGCCTATATGGAGGGATGAAATCTTCTCTTTCTTGCTAGTCTAGCTTATTAGGGTTCTATTTACCTCCAACATAGTTAAGTGCAGTCAATTTTTATATTATATCCTCTTGGCTTTGCACTCTTTGTTCTTTTGAATACTATTATCACTAATATATTTTAATTTATAAAAATAATTAATAATGTTTTAAATAATGATTTTTAATTTTATTATATTTTTGAGCCATGGACCATAGATGGTCACCACCTACAGGACTCTAAATTATGTCTATATATGATAGAGATAAATAAATATCAATAACCTTTAGCCATATAGGTAAGCACAAAATTTTTATTGAAATGGTTTGTTTTCTATTTCTTGTGAATTCCCTCTATGACATCATCTTAGTAATTTAGTTAGGCTATCATTGACTATCTTTGTTTATTTTTCTATAATAATTTCAAAGGATTATAATGTTTTAAAGAATAATAAAGGGTTACCAAATGGCAAATTTGAAGAGTTATTTAGAATTAGAATAAAAAATTTTATCATCACATGATGAAATGACTAAAATAAACTATGATGCATAAATGTTAATGCTATGTCTGATGAAACCTTGCTTCATTAATTCTTGCATTGATCTTTCATTCTTAACATTTTTCTCTCTTGAATACTTGTAAGGTATACTAATAATTACCTTTATCCCCCTTTTCAAGTGAATCCCATGATCCTTTTTTCTTTTATTTAGTAGTTGATTATACTCTTCGAAATTAGTTTCAAACTCAACTAGAAATCGATTGATCTCATCAAATTTACTTAGTAAATCCAATTCAAAGTTCACTTGTTAAAACTGTCACTCAATAGGATACATCAAAATTTTAGCATATATAAGCTCCTATATTTGGAATTCCTTATATTCTTATTAAAATCTCTTACTTGGATTTCCTATTAATGTAACTAAATGGCTTCCAATTGAATATCATAACTTAACATCTGAATTAGCATAAGATATCAATAAAGGTAATCAACCATTATACCCTTAAAATCATATGCAACCTCCTAATACAATATTAAGGCATAACTATAAACTACATTCCATGAATATTCAATATGAAATTTATTATGGAATTCTAGTTTATGGAATTCTAGTTTAAGTCCTCCACATATATTTATTCGAAAGGGATATACCTCTTTAATCGGTTACTTTTCTAAACTAATAACATATCTATAAAGTTATGACTACTTTTGTTATCAATTAAGATGTGAATTGGACTATTCTAATGAACTCTTGTAACTCCTATATGTTGATCAATCTTCAGGTCCTCTTCTTTAAGTATCTACATTTATGTCCTAATGTAAAGATGGAATTGTATTTTACAATTGTTCATAAATTGTATATGTCATAACATCATAAGCAGAATCCCATTACGTGTTTCTTGTCAAAATCTTTGCTAAAAATACTCTTAATGTTCTTTTGTATTTACCATAACTTATTATGGTAATATTTCTCTTATTTTTAAGGGGAGGTAGGATTGCACTTACATGGTTATACTTGGTGGGAACTAGTCCTTATAATTTCTCTTTGAGTATCGATCCGCTTATTGAGTTACCCAGAATATGAGGTGATTTTATTACCCATTTGAGTTTATATAAATTGATGTTATGTTCTACCTCTTCCTATGGTTTCCTTTCAAGAACATATGCTAGTTCGAAATTTAGGGATTAAATAACTCATCTTGAATTCACAATCTAGTTTTAGGCCTCTTAAGAAAAGGTAACCAAGTAATTATTAGGAACTGATAGTTTATTATAGGCATAATTAAATTATGCATAGTAGTCTTAAATTATACACTTTTTCTTTTGTTTTTATGTCTCTAATAGGATCTTCAAATATCTCTCCATCAAACCTCTAATTAATAGTAACTACAATCTCATCCCAAGCAATTAGGTAATGAATACTTCTGTTTTTCAAATATAATTGGTACCACTTTTAAGCTCTCATTAATTTGGCAAAGACTACGAGTACTAGTAATAATTTTTTTCCTCTTTTACTCCCATTAATCTCCCAAAGACTATGATTACTAGTAATAATTTTTTCCCTATTATATTACCTCCAATCAAGGTGATATTGATGAAACAGTTTTAAAATAAAAGGAAATAAACTAATGGCAAAGCAACGTAACCAAATAAACTAGAATAGTAAAAGAATGAAAAAAAACCAATAAAACAATGATATCTAGAATTTGAATCCCCTTATGACTTCTCATATAATAATGATTTAGCTAATCTAGTTAATCTAAAGTTCATAGAACCATAAACATTCCTCAACTATGCTAATATTTTTTTAATACTATTAACACCTATTTTTTCTATTGATTAATTAAAATGTCTGTTTAATTAAAACCCTTATAATCACATTAATTAATTTATGAATTTTACTTCTAAATTTGACCATAATATAGAAGATTTATGTCGACGTATCTTAAGTTTGCATGTAATTTCTTTTAGTTATACTACATATATTTATACATTAGATTTCTCATCCTCAATTACATGAAATCACAAATGAATCAGCATGTTGACAATATTAATTCAAGAATAAATAAGAACACATAACTAAATCTCAATGAAACTAAAAATAAATTAAAATAAAATAAGCTTACTACAAAGTCCAACCTGAGGTTCGTTTAATTTAGATACAAAAAAGAATTTTGTCTTATAATTATAGAAATCAAAACATCAAAAGTAAAGAAAAGATTCAAAATCAAAAGTGACATGATTGAAATCCTTAAAATCTCTAAAAACTTTACTATAGAATTGTTCCAAATGGATTTCTTTTGTTGTTTCTTATGTTTTTTTCTACTATAAGGTTTTTCCTTATGTTTCCCCAACCTCCTCTATCTTTTATCACTCAAATTTTATCTTTTAAATTTTGAATTTCAGATTCTAAGAGTTACCTGGTAATCAATCTTAGAGATTTGTCAGGGTACATTCTAAGAAAATATTTTGATCATGTATGACTATAGATTGGACCACAAAAAGAACACTCTCCATAACCATATCTCTAGAATTAAATAAACTTTGAAAATAACTTTTTATCAACTCTTCAATCTCCATACCTATAGACCGCAAATTCTCATCACCATCATAAATTTAGGAAACATTATTATGTCTTTTTCTTTTAAACACCATTATATGGAAGTATCGAGAGGCTAAATCACTTTCAAATAGTCAAAGTAGTTTTGCTCTTTGTGTCTAGAAGTTTGACTATTGGATTAATACTTCGTGATAATCTCAACTTGTCAATTGAAACTCTTGGATGCCTGTATCATTAGTGTAGCCTCTAAGAGCAGTCATCCTTCTAATTCTTCCTAACCTATTCCTAAAATAGCCAACAACAAAATCCCCCCATAATTGAGGAGGTTTTAAGAGAGAAATTGATGTGTCTCCAATAATGTTGCACCACTTCTTCACAACGTAGCTTATATAGCTAAGCATTTTTAAAGTAGAACCTCTTAACTTTCTAAAAAACACCTTATCAACATTAGGAATTATTAATAACTAGTTATGATTAGAACAAGTATTCACCAAATTCTGAACTTAAAAACCATATAACTAATTAACCATAAATTATTAGCCAAAGCTTTATCAAGTTTCTCCTTAAACTAGTATGAAGATCCCCCACCTTGTTTCTAGGTGAAACAATCACCATTTTTGACCAAATTTAGTATTTGTATTCTTTCTCTAAATATGTGAACTAGTAGCTTATAACTTTCCTAACTAGTTTATAAGTTTAGATGGTGCCATCAGGGACTATTGTATGGAGTATTTTCTTAAGTTCGGTATGAAAACTAGATCAAAAATCCTAGAAATTATAGTGCCCAAAAGTCTACCTGAGGGAATAAAAATAGTTTAGAGGAAAGGCTTTAATAAATTCATTGTGGAGACAAATATAAAAAAATGACTGTCCAATAGTTAAATGTTGCCAATTATCCTAGATAGCAGCATATTACATTGTTAATTCACTCAATTAAGTGTATGCAAAGGAAAGTTTGCTCATCTAACATGTAGTTTGTAAATATATAACATAATAGGCTTTTCAAAAAACTAGTTATTCTAAGTTAAAAATTGTAACTAGAACTTTATGTTTTTAATTCCCTCTTAGATGAATGTTTTACTCACATTATAAGATATGCTTGGGAATCTTTCCTCCTAAGAATTCTTATTTTATATAACTTTTAGTAAATTAAATTCTTCCAGAAACACACTTATGTCACAAAAATGACAAATTTACTACATCAAAAGTCTTTTAGGAGCATTTACGTTGGTATTCTAAGAGACGTTCATTTATAAAGACCAAAATAACCGTTAATTTGAAGAAAATGATTATTAATTTGGGGATTCATAAACATTCTTCATTTTACTATCTATGAGACTAACTAAAATTTTCTAATAAAGAATTCAAATAAATTATAACAATGTAGCAAAAAGGTTATTACAAGATAAGTTGATGAATGTATACCAAATTTAGACTAACCACTCTTACAAATTCAATATCTACAAAACATCATTACAAAACTAGTTGATCACTATATACTAAATTTAGACTAAATATTCTTGCAAACTCAAGATCTACTACACATTATTTTATTTTCATCTTACTTCTCTCTTATTTAACTTTCTTTTTGTCACATAATCCTAAGAAATAATAACAATGTGAAAAATAGACCCAAATTTAACTAATAAGTAATTAATAGGAACAAAATCTAAGTTAGAATTAAAATAAATAAGGGCTAATTGATTATTATTTTCTTTCTTCTTGTTTTCTAAACAAGTAGTAAAACACTATTATTTGCTTTTCTTATGCCTTTTTTTCATATAAAATGCACTCGACATTTTTATTAAATGCAACTTTGGAACCTTTAACATTTTAAGTATGATTATTATTGTGCTTCTTAGTGTCTTGAATTTATTTAGAAGTATGATGATAGGATTTGTTTTAGTTATTTCATTTCTTAGGAAAACAAGACTTAAATTGCGAAATAAGAAAAAAAACTCCAATCTTTTATTTTTAAAATTCCTCTTTTTTATCAATATACTTAATAACATGTACTCATATTCGAGGCTTGGTTATTAGTTAGCTAGGTCGTTTTGATCTAGCTACTCTCAATATGTAGGAAACTAGGGCTAGGTAAAAAAATATGGTAGAAATGACAAGTTAAATACTTTTTAGTTTAGCCTGGATGTGGACCATTTTTTTATTGTACCATCTAACCCCTGTTATATTGTTATATCTCATATTTATTAAATTACTTATAAGGTTTTCCGCTCTTGATATTGTTGAAAAAAAAATTTAGAAGATAAAAGATTGAATTAATAAATAAAGATTTATCTCTTAGGATACAAGCATAAAAGCATATATACAATTTTTCTAACTAGGTTAAGGATAAACAATTGAGATTACTCTACATTAGTATGGAGACAAAGAAGAAAACTAACCTCTAGGCTATTAAAACTATTTGTCTCTACTAAGATTGTTCATGTTTATAGAAGTTTTACGAGCCCTGAACAACCTAAAAGTTTCAAATATATGATATCTACTGCTTCCTTATTAGCATTGCATCAAAATGGGTAACCTTATTTTAAAATGAAAGCTCCCCATCTCTCCCTAAGGTTATTGATTAATTTCAAAGGAAATCTAACAGAAGAAAAAAATTGTGGATTTAATGCATATCCTTATACTAAGCTTCATCTTACTAATCAATACAAAGCAATTCTCCATTTAGCAGCCTCACAGCACCTATGATCAACTTTAATGAACTATCAGTATCATTTAACTCTTTCAAGAATCCTTACTTTTGAATTACCTTCTTGTAAAATATTCTCTAATTTGTTTCTATCTATATAAATTATACTACATTTCAGAAGTAAATTTTATAGCTTAAGAAGTCTCCTTAACTAACATTGCATCTTCGACATATCCAGTTGATCATTCCTTGCTAGCTTGTTAGAGGGGAGTTTAAGTTAAGTAACTATTATATATTTTCCAAAACATATAAAGAGAAGCTACATTGAAAGAAAATAAGCTCAATAGATTCAGGCTTTTGTTTGTATAAAATGAAATTATCTAAAGAGTCTTTTATGCTAACAAGTATATTATTTTTGCTTAGCCTCCCCCTTATGATAAGCTATAAAATTAAGGAAATTCTTAGGCTTTGTTGATTAAACCACTAAATCTTGTGCTAGTTTACCTTTCAAGCTTGATTTCTTAATAAAATTTTAGAATAGCCAATTGTGAATATTCTTGAAAGATATCTACTCCATTGAGTTGAATCATTTCTTTTAAAGTTGAGATTGTAGTTATGGAGATGAAGTGTGATTGTAATCTTCTGTAACTGATCTTGGAAGCTTTGGTTGTTACCTAAGACATCCTTCACTAAAGCATTATCTAGAATAAAGTTTTTGATAGTTGTGAGCTTAGCTAACCTAATTAAAAGACCAATATTAGTCCAATTATTGTGCCAATCCATACAAAAGCCCCATTTTCAAGGTTATGCTTAAATTCCAACCTAACTTTCTCTCTTAGAATAAAATGTGTAACATTGTTCAAGAAGAACTGAAAGTAGGATAAATATATTCCACAAATTTTTTCTCCTCAAATAATGAGCATAGATCTATCTCACCTAAAACACCTACTTGTAATTTAGGATCCTCCATATTTTTCTAATTATTAGGACCTTGTTGGTAATTCTGATGGAAGTTATACCTTATCCATCTCCTTTTTTTGTAGGTAGACACCACTCTATGTATATTTAGCTATTGATCTTTTGGAGATATCTCCTGACCATAACAATATCCTCATAATCTGCTCTAAATTCTTAGCTATACTAATTGAAAAATATAATATGAGAAGAGTAATACATATGGAGGCTATTAAGAATTAGGTTGATAAGTTATATTCTTTTTGCTAATGACATACTCTTATTACACTAATTGCAAACTCTTCTCTAAATTCTTTCAATTAATGAATGAAACTCATTATAAATTGATCTTCTAGAGTATATAGGAATGCCTAAATATGTAAAGGGTGGCTTTATAATTTCAAGACCTATCAAAATGGAAAGCCAATTAAAAAGAGCTGAAGCCCCCTAAAAAGATAAAAATCTGGCTCTTGTCTTTGTTCATTACAAGACTAAAAGCTCTTTAAAAGAATGAATTGCAAACATTATAAGACTAATAACGCTTGCATCAATTCTTGAGAAAAAAATAAATTCATCTACAATGATAAGTTGCAGATTCTCAATTTTTACATTGGTATGGAACTTAAAACTCCTTTCCTGGTTGATTACTAGGCTAATAATTTTGGTTAGCACTTCCATACTTCAAGTGCTGAGGTATGAGGAATTCCTCTTTTAATAAATGGATAAAACTCATTGTAAGTGAGTCTTCGAGAGAGTACGGGAATGCCTAAATATGTAAAGGGTGTCTTCATGATCTTAAAACCTATCAAATTAGAAAGAACTAAAAAGATGTGAAGCCTCTTAAGAGATAAATAGTTGGCTCTTATCCTTGTTCCTTTTAAGACTTGAAACCTCTTTAAAAGAATGAATTACAAGAATTAGACTATTGATAGAGCTTGCATCAGCTCTTGAGAAAAGAATCAAATCATTTGCATATGATAAGTTGTAGATTCTTAGTTTTTTACATTTGTTATGGAGCATAAAACTCTGTTTCTAGTTGCTTTCCTAGCTAATAAGTCTGGTTAAGAATTATATACTTAAAGTAATGAGATATAAGATAAAGGATAATCTTACCTCAAGCCTCTTACACTTGATAAGTTTACTCTCATCATTCGTAAGGATACTGTAGAAGACAATTGTGATACATTATTAAATCCACCTTAAAAAGTTTGTTAGGAAACCAAATGCCTTTAATGTATTCAAGATGAAGCTCTAATGAATGGAGTCAAAACCTTATAAAAGTTAATCTTAATTGTAGTATTCTTGCTTGAGTGTCTCATATTGTAGTTGTTGAATAATTCTTAAGCTAGTAATATGTGGTCTCTATTTTGCCTTGTTTTGATGAAAGCCCCTTTTAAAAGATTGATATAATGGGCTACTACAACCTTAAGTTTGGAAGCTAGGAGTTGGGAGATGATCTTATAAATTGTATTGTAATAAGAAATGGATCTAAAATCCCTCAAAAAATTTTGGAGTGAGAACTTTGAAAATGAGGCTAATAAAGGTATCAATTCCTTCAACTTCTTACCATGACTGAAGAACTCTAAGACTAATTTTGTGACCATGAGCTTGGTATGAGACAAGTTTTCCAAAAGAATTACCAATTTAAGCCATCAAGACTAGGTGTTTTATTAAGTTTAAGTTTAAACAAAGCTTTATCACATCACTACTAGAAAAGGGTCTAAGTAAAAGTCCAATCTCTAGATCAGTAAGTTGCTTACGAACGAAAGATTGAAGGAGTTACACAAACAAAAAGTTGTTAGTATGTGTCCTAAGTATTTGAGAAGTATGAAAAAGCCTCTTGTAATAAGTTGGTTTGTTAATCAATCTAAAGACCATTCTCCTTCTTAAGTGAGGCAATTTTATTTTAATTCTCCTTAAGATATAGATTTCAACAAAAAGTTGGTGTTTCTACCTCCTTTTTTAAGCCACTAAATACTTTATCTTTATTTTGAGAGGGAAAAAGTTTGCTTTTACTACCTGATTGTAGTTAAGAAGAATTATTTTTTTCTTCTTCTTCTTTATCTTATAGTTATTTTTTATTCTTTTTATTTATCCTTATCTAAAAGAGAATTGTATATGTTTGTTTGAGCCTTGATCAACTTCTCCATGGTATCAATGATAATCTGATAGGTTTTATTATACCTTTTGCAATTAGGAAGCTTGAGTTCTTCCTTAACCTTATAAATTTTTTATATATAAGTGAATAATTTATGCTCATGCGGATCATTTGCTGTAGTAATTTATTCTTCAAAGCCCTCTCCTTCAACTAAGAAATTATTAAATATGAAAAAGTTTTTCCTTTTATAATTACAGATAGGGTTTTGTATCATAATAGGAGTGTGATTAGAGATTAAGGAAAATGTTAAAGAAAGCTTACCTTCACGATAAATTGTGAGCCATTGTGTATTGACTAAGACTTATTTAAAAAATTTTCCTTAAAGACCATCTTCTTTTCTTTTTCTTTTTTTTTGGCTTGTCAAAGACTTTGTACACATTTTCTGTAATAGGTCAAAAGTTTTGAATATTATGTCTTAAATTGGCTACTAAGAAGGTCTTGGATATTGAGTGCTTCATAGCAATCAAAGTCAAATGATTAGGCCTTTTCCACCTAATAAGGATATTTTTCTATTCAACAATACTTGCATCCATTAGTTGAGGTGAAATATCCTTTGTAGCATTCAACCAATATTAACTATCCTTAAAACATACTCAAACAACTTATTTTTACTTCTTTTAATTTGACTTATCCAAAATCTTAATGGTAGCATTATTTTTAATTATACTAATGTTAATTGAAATATCATAATATGAACACGAAAAGTTAAAAACAGACAAAATAACTAAATCAAATTGTAAATATTTTAATTATCAAGAGTATCGATACATCACTTTAGTATAAACATATACGTATATTACAATAATTCATAATAAAGTATCATAATGACATTATGCAAATTCAAAATTTTAATTAGAAAACTTTGTATATATTAATTAAGAATGCTTTATACAACTCGTAAAGTTAATACCTTGAGTTATCTTATTTAGGTAGACAATTGAACTTATAATGTTGATATGTCATTATAAAAATATGAGAAAAGCTTTATAGATTTTTAACTAAATCATTTTAATGATGATCATCAATAAATTATTATAATTAATTTATAATAGGATAGGAATGAAATTATCCAAAAGACTAAAGTGTATGCAATTATGAGCAAAACGAAATATATATAGTTTCCATATTTATATACATATTCCAAATAAAGTTCAACATTAATTTTAAAATTGTACTAGATTATTCTTAAGGCAAGTAATGTTTAGTTGCTTTTGACGTTGGTGTCTTGGAAGATGGTAAGTCAAGAGTAAAGATTAGTTGAGCTTGAGCATATTAATACTAACTAAATTGAGCTTATCACTTGATTTCAAATCGGTGACTCGGCAAATGACTTATTTATAATATGTAATTTGTGATCTATTATATACACCTAATAATTTATTTAATGCATATCTAAAAAAAGTAGTTACGGATTCCACTATTATAAAGAATTTAATAAATTAGAAGAATAAGTTCCTTAAATCTATGGCAATCCATCTCATTGGTCATTTTTCATCTTATCATTGCCAGTTTATTTCTGACATCTTTTTATACGCCGATCTTGATTCCCCACCTTAATTAGTAAATCAGAAATTAGTGATTATCAAATAGAAATTTGGGAGCAGACGTAATTTCTTTTCCTTTATTACTCAAAGTTTCTCTACTTACAAATAACGTTTTAACATAAATTAGCTAACTTGGTCGAACTCTGGAAAGAAAAGAAAATGCGACTTGTATTATCTCCTGAAAAGTAAAGAAGGATATTCCCTTATGGTTATCAATAAATCGCCAATGGTTGCATGGAGAAAACTCATTGCTTTTAGGTAAGGCCATCGTAGATTGTGGGAAGTCGGTGGAAGACAGAGGCAGCGCCGCCCCTATGATTACAACAAACTCATAATATAAAATGTTGTTAGACAATGTTCAACCCACGTGATTACTTTTACTACGGCTCCACCTTTAACCTTTTGGTATCCGATAAATTTGAGAGCACGAACGAACCGAAGAATCTAGATATCCTGTAATTTATCGTGTTTAATAAATCTCAATTATTTATTTATGTAAATTATGTATAAATTTTGTGTAAATTTTATATGAATCTCATAAAATAAATAACTAAGATTTTATGAGACAAAATAAAACAAGATAATATTGAACAAAAAATCTTGTAGTCCATCTGAAAGCACCTCTTGAAATTTGGCTGTTTAGTCAACTTTTTTATTTTCCTGGTAAAACGACTATCGTCACTTTGGCTCTCCTTCTTCCGATACATGGGAACATTTTCACATTAATCGAACTCATGAATGCATAGTGTAGTTCTGACTTTATTATATTATCACACGCAATCAAAGAGGACAATGCTTTTTCTTTTTGTTTTCAAGATATAATATTTCAAGCAAGTGTGCTTGTGAAATTTTAAGTGAAAAGATTTAATATATAGTATAAGCGAACAAATAGAATATCCGTGAGTGGTTAACTTTCAGCTTCTTTATCATCGTCTTCTTCTTCTTTTTTATTTAATCCTAGAGAGCCATCATATATATGGTATATATATGGTTTAGCTCACCCTGTTAAATTCTTATCAATTGTTTTGCACATGAAATTTTTATATACTCAGTTAATTCCAGGTATACACTAGAAGCATGATGTCAATTAGATGAGTACGTTAATTAATTTGCCAGTAACATAAATGCTTGTCTCATTAACCAAGTTGAAGTGATGGAGTTTTATTATATATAGAAGATTTTCACATGTTAATCATGTTTACTGTTGACGTAATTAAATAATGAAACATACTTCCTCCAATTCATAATAAGAGTCGTTTTAGAAAAATACACGCTTATTAAGAAAATTAATGAAATTATAGATATACCTTTGCAATAATTAGTATGTGAGAGAAATTGCATATTAAATTGTCTTGAAATTGTGATCTGTATAATTAAGATGAGAGAGAAATGAAAGGTTAATTTTGGAAGAAAAAT
>JANITW010000001.1:9386529-9403803 GCA_027564335.1 Erythroxylum williamsii | reverse complement strand
GACTTCTTGAGAACATTTCTTCCCCATTGTCTTAAGTTTCTAATGACACTAAAATTATTCCATTTGGTTTAGAAATCTGAAAGTTAGGCCCCAAATATTTTCAGACTATTAGTAAAATGAAATAGTACACTATATATAAATTCCATCTAGAAATTGAAAGTCTTTGGTACTGAATTAAAATTTGATTCCTTTAGATAATTTTTAGCTCTATGTATCTAGTTTATTTTAAAATAAGAATCATCTTATTGGGAGCTCTACATATTAAGCTATCATCAAAATACCAAATTATGTTCAGTAAAATATCCAATTCATACTCTTCCAACCCATACCCTTACTTGATTCAATCAATCTTTTGCAAATGGACACCAATCGATACCAATTTTTATAGAGAGGTATAAAAATGTTTTAGGAATCTATTGGTCTAATAATAACTTCATTTGGAGGTCGGATGCCGCAGTTATGGCCAAAGAATCAAACAAGGTTTTGTCCTCAATCATATTGGATTGGTCTCGGGACAATTGGCATATCTTTCTCTAAAGATGTCTAATTAAGGTCATGTTAGGATGGTTTCTAAGAGGAATTCGAGATCTAAAACTTTTGTGAAGATCTTGAAGAGAGAGTTGGTTATCTAGAGGGTCAAAATTGAACCAGACGAAAGGCTTCAGACTACAACCTATTTTGGGACGATTGGCATAACTTTCTCTAGAGATGTCGAATTAAGGTTATATTTGGATGGTTTCGAAGAAGAATTTGAGATCTACAACTTTTGAGAACCTTGAAGAGAGAATTTGTCATCTAGAGGGTCAAAATTGAACCAGAGGAAAGGTTAGATGAAACTAGATGAAAGGTCATAAGAAAGGCTTCAGTATAAGACCTATTTTGGGAAATTAGTATAACTTTCTCTAGAGATGTCTAATTAAGTTCATCTTAGGATGGTTTCAAAGAAGACTTCGAGATCTACAAATTTTGTAAAGACTTTGAAGAGAGATTTTTCATATAGAGGGTCAAAATTGAACAGATGAAACCAGATGAAAGGTCAGACGAAAGGCTTCAGTATAAGACATATTTTGGGACAATTGGAATAACTTTCACTAGAAATATCATATTAAGGTCTTCTTTAGACGGTTTCGAAGACATAAAAGAGAGATTTTGTCATCTATAGGTCAAATTTGAGTTAGAAGAAAGGTTAGATGAAACTAGATGAAGGTCAGACGATTCAGTCTGAGATGCATCAGACGATTCAGTCTAAGATGCATCAGATGATTCAGTCTAAGATGCATCAGATGATTCAGTTTAAGATGCATTATACGATTTAGTCTGCAGTGAATTAGACGAAGGTATTTCCACTAGGTCTTACTCAAATCACCAAAAGTTCTAAATCACTAACTACACTCTCCAGAGCATCTACACTTATAAAGATCATAGCTTTCGAATCCAATGTCCAAAAATTTCATACTATATAGTTAGAACACGAATTTTACCCCTATGGAAGACTTAAAATTTGCGCTGTACAAACTTGAAATATCCTGAGCATAACCATTCAACTACCAAGTTGACTTCATTAAACTCTCAAATCTCATGACTCATCACATTCCACTACATCTCATCATTCATAATTCCTATCTTTCTTTTCCATAACATCTCACTTCAAGTTGGTAACTTCTTCAAGTATATCTAATTTCAACTCACATCATTCATACACAATTGATATTTCATTAATACCAAGGATAAAAGTTTACAAAGCTTTAATGGCATTCCAAGCCACATTACATTATCGGTATCAAAATCCAAAATACAAAAGATATAAAACCCAATAATTCTCAAAATGCGTCTAAAGCTTCACTTTTGCAAAATGTAACTTAATTTACAAAAACATTGCAAAGTTAGAATAATACCTCAACTTTTGGTTACTCGATCTCATTCTCCTCACCTGAAGATGGAAAGGGGGTGAGCTTGAAAGCTTGTGGGCAACAAGTTTATAATGGAAAATAAGCAAAATCATTGAAATGTTCATTTGTCGTATAAAAGTCATAATGAGTTTATAAAACGCTTCATTCTCAAATTCTCAGTCAAATTTACAATTGTAGCTCAAACGTATCATCATTTTAACATAGCATATACATTTAACCATCAATGCAAACCACTTAAGTTATACAACAAACTGGACAATTCAAAGATGCAATGTACAAACAAATGACTCGAGAGTTCCGTGGAACAAAATGAAGAAACCAAAGTTTACACCGTGAACAAAACGAGTCCGATTTCTCAGGATCTCGTGGCCTCAAGTGGGTATTCGGGAAAAGGATATAGGTCAACGTGCATATGACTAACGAAACGGGTTCCTCTCTTGCCTAAACAAAAACACATATTCATGCTCAAATCATTTTATCATATGCTCATACTTTCATGTTCTTTTGATTTATACAAAATGCCATGACATTTTTCAAGACATAACATAAATGTCTCAAAACATTTCCTTCTTCATTTCGAAATTCCTCAACAAAATTCATATACCAAACATATAAAGATTTCTCAAATCATTCAAATAACACTCATGCAACATTTATAAAATAATTGAAATCATTTAATTCTCTTGATTCAAAAGAAAACATTGGTGGCTCATAACTCTATTATAAACATGTAACCTACCTTGAATTCCTTGCTTAAGAAATTGGCTTAAGGATGTCTTTCCTCTTGCTCCTCTTGCCTCTCTTGATCGCCTTTTATAATAACAAAAATCTCACTCAATAGGGTTTTCAATTGAAAACCCCACAAGGCACAATCACTAAAATTGGTTCTAGAATACTTAAACCCATACATTTTCTAAACTCCATTAACTAAAATCCTTCCAAAAATTCAAAAGATTCAAAGTGATCTTACCTTAATTCTTCAACAAATGAAGAGATTTTTGGCTCGAATGGAAGCTCTTCTCTTCCTTTTCCTTGTCCCCTTCTTGAACATCCTCAAACTCTCTCTTAAAAACCAAGAAATGAAGAAACCCTAATTATCTTTGCTTCTTTTCTCTCCTCTCCACCGAAACTCTCTTCTTTCTCTCTTCTGTTTTTTTCTTCTCTCTCAATTCATGTTTTTGCCTTCTTAAAAGAATAAGACAACATTTCTTCTTCCATTTCTACCCTTAATGAGTCCAAACAATCCATTTTATCCTTTCTAATAGGCTTATGTTCTTTTAACCTTAAGTGTCTTACCAAAAGCACTCTTGAACATTCTTATAACCTTAACACTTTAATTCCATTAACCCGTGCAATAAAATCCTACTAACCTTGACATAATAATTAACTCCAAAAATAATTAATCCAATAAACCTCATAATTTATTTAATCATGCTTAACTTCAATGAACAAATTTTGGGGGCCAACAATTAGTGAGATTACCTACTCCGAAATAAGGTGATAGCAATAAAATCCTACCATAAACATTATATAGTATTTTTTGTCAATATGATACAATAATAGTTAATCACATTATTTTATTTCGAGCTTCTTTTGTATTTAGATTTATAAATTTTAATATAATCACAAGTTTGGTTTAATACTTCTATGGTAAAACGTTCATTAAGAAATAAAATTGTTAAGGGTTATAAGCATAATGCAATATATACTAGGTTCAACAATCTTTATATGGTAACCTTCTAAAGAAAACTTACACCTAACTACTAAGGAAAGCTTGTATTTTCTACCACCAAATACATTAGACAAACGCATTAAGATTGCAATAAGAATGTAAATAATCTCAATATTGTCAAGCTATTGATACTCTTATCAATAATTAATAAAATATGAATGGTTCCTAATTTAACAATTATCCTTTAATTAATTAATAGTTGCATACTTATTTATAAAGGCATCCATTTATAACTTACAATTAGCTCTTATAAATATTCAGTTATTTAAAATTATTTAATGAATTTGAGTTTCTTAGGTTTAAAAGTTATATAAATAAAATAAATATGATGTTACATAAATAAAAAAATTTAAAAAAATAAAATAGGATAACAAGTATCTTTACATAAGGAAGGAATATTATAAAAATAAAAATAATTTAATTAATATATAATTTTAAATATACTTCAAATATATTGAAACTAAAATAACAATAATATTAATGGTCATTTAATTAAAAATAATTTTGGAAAATATATTATAAAATTAGAAACAAAATAGAGAACAAATTCAAGATTTAAAATTAAAATTGATTTATTTTCTAAAATTTTAAGTAACATTATATGATTGATTTCATATAGATTCTTTATATGATTAAGCATTAATTATTGTAAGTAAAATATAAATAAATCATATATAATAAAATTTTATAAACCTAAAATTGGTATAAATAATAATTTTGATAGAAGACATCAACTTCTCATGAAGTTTCATTAATTGAAAAAATAAATTAAAATAATAAATATATTATTAATATTTAATAAACATAATAAATTTTTTTAATAACTTGATATTACACATTTTAAAGTATATAATAATATATAAATATGATAAATTAATAAATTATATATTAATATATTCTTACACATGCCAATTTGATAATTCTCCTTGAAGGCTTATGATGTGGTTGTTTACATGAAAATGCTAGCTTAGGTTCAACAAGTGGGACATAATTGCAGTGATGCAGCGTATGCAGGCTGGCACCGACCTTGAGAAGGCTCTTGTGCGAGAATAAGCCCAATTAATGTCTTTCTCCCTTCCTCCTCTCTATCTTTCTGTCTGTTTCTTTTGTTGCGCCGATAGGACGCTGCGTGTTTCATGTCTGTCCTCGTCCTTCTTCTTTAGGTCTTCACTCACTGATCTAAAGCAACGATCAACTTCTCCCTTATTACAACGGAAGATAATTCTTGAACACGCTCGCCTGAATCCATGAGAAAATGCTTGGAGCTGGACCAACTGTTTCTCTTATTATTGATATTGTTCACCACCTGCGCTCGTTAGTTTCTTCCTCCTCTTACTCTCAGATTCTCTCCTTTAGCCATGTCGAGGTTCGTTACTCCATCACCGGGTTTCTTTTCTTTTTCTTATTCTAGCAATGTTTTGGGTCGTCGGGTTTCTAAGGAACGTGATTGTTCTGCAAGGACCTCAATTTGGTGCTTGGCTTATGAATTTGTAGCTTTATTAATTAGAAGGCCTTATTTGAAGCAATTACATGATAGATTATACATATTACCTGGTGAGAATGGCGGCTGGTTCAAGGAGCTACTGAGCGAATTTTGAGAAACTTTGATCTCATATTTTTTTTCAGTCCTAGGCGAAGTTAAAATTTGATGTTGGAATCTTGAGGAATGGAGATCTAATATATAATTGTTGGGATGCAGATTTTTGGCATTTGGAAATATTAGAAGAGCTGTTAGATGTACCCCCAGAAGTAGTCAGTCAGAATTAAGGCATCATGGGACAGTAGTAACATTTGGCTTACGTTTGCCTCAATACAGATTTCATCGACATGCATCTTCCCAACTTGTCAATTTAACGAACTACACTTTGAGAGATTTCTCCACGATTTCAACAGGTACTGTTGCATACCATGCGCAAGTCAAATGGAAGAAGCTTTTTGGAAAGGGCTCTGCCCGAAGCCGGGCATTTTCTCACATAAGCAGGATTGCTCAAGCAGTCAGCCTGGCATTGACACGCTCTCATTTGGTAATCCCCAGTGCTCTTGCATTTACGTGTGGGCGGGTAGCATGGGCAGAAAGGACATTGGTAGATACAGATTACTTCTCATCACCGACTTCCTTGTATATGCGCGCACAAGATGGCCATGCTTATGTGACATCTGTGTTTTCATCAGTTGTGGAAGATTTCATCTTGCTAGTAAGAGCTATCTATTTAGCAGTTCTGTTTACCCCCAGCTTAATGATGGCACCATTTGCCGAGCTTTTTGGGCCAGAATTCAGGAAATTTTGGCTTCAGATTGTTCATCGGACACTGGAATGGGCAGGCCCTGCATTCATAAAATGGGGTCAATGGGCAGCTACAAGACCAGATCTTTTCCCTAGAGATTTGTGCACAAAACTGTCAGAGCTTCACAGTAAAGCTCCTGAACACAGCTTTCCATACACAAGAAAGACTGTTGAAAAAGCTTTTGGTCGAAAACTTAGTGATATATTTGAGGATTTTGAAGAGATTCCTGTAGCTTCTGGAAGTATTGCTCAGGTGCATCGGGCCTCACTGAAATTTCGATATCCTGGTCAAAAGCAGGTGAAGCCAATGGTAGTTGCTGTGAAGGTTAGACATCCTGGTGTTGGTGAATCAATTAGGAGAGATTTTATGATAATCAACTGGATAGCAAAGACGGCAAAGTTCATTCCAACCTTGAATTGGTTGAGATTGGATGAAAGTGTGCAACAGTTTGCAGTTTTCATGATGTCTCAGGTTGACCTTGCAAGGGAAGCTGCACATTTGAGTAGGTTTATATATAACTTCCGAAGATGGAAGGATGTTTCTTTTCCTAAGCCTGTGTATCCACTAGTGCATCCTGCTGTTTTGGTGGAAACTTATGAGCAAGGGGAAAGTGTGTCGCACTTTGTGGAGGAACTTGATGGACACAATCAGTTTAAAACTGCACTTGCTCACATTGGGACCCATGCTCTCCTGAAAATGCTTCTGGTAACATAATTTTATCCTTTCTGCATGCTCAATTGTTTACAAGCATTTGCTCGTGTTATATTTAGTTATCAGCTAGAATTTGTGTATATTTTGTGGATATTTCTATTTGAAAATGGTTATTCTTTTCTTTAGGTGGACAATTTTATCCATGCAGACATGCATCCTGGAAATATCCTTGTTAGGATGGCCCAAAACAAGTCCTCTAGGAAAAACCCTTTTAAATCAAAGCCTCATGTCATTTTCCTTGATGTGGGTATGACTGCTGAACTTTCACAACGTGATAGAGTGAACCTTCTTGAATTTTTCAAGGCTGTTGCTCGTCGAGATGGCCGGACTGCAGCGGAGTGCACGCTGAGATTATCAAAGCAACAAAATTGTCCAAATCCAAAAGCTTTTGTTGAGGTAAATAGGTGCATATTTTGATGTTTCTGTCTCATTGTAGTTGAATATCAATTTAGTTGCAGTTAGATGTAAGAAACTGGAATGTTAATCAAGTTCCGGTGCTTGTAAGATATGCTTTCCTCTTTACCTTTAGCAGTTTTGGCAGGCTTGTTTGGAATCTTAGCTTGAATTTGCATAGGTGGAGATTATGGTTAGAGGAGAGTGTGCTCTGCTAAATTTTTTTTGAATTAAATACAATTTTGATATGCATGCATTTAATCCCTCAACTGAATTGGGCTTATCAAAAAGCTAAGCTACTCCACTGGTTATAAGAATTCTTTCCCTCAAAACTTTTTCTGTACCTACAAATTTCAGTTTCTTTGGTTTGACAGGAGGTGGAGGTGGCATTTGATTTTTGGGCCACTCCTGAAGGTGATCTAGTGCATCCCGCTGAGTGCATACAGCAATTACTTGAGAAAGTCAGGCGTCACAAGGTCAATATTGACGGCAATGTGTGCACTGTAATGGTCACAACTTTGGTTCTTGAGGTACATTAATTCTGCCTCTTCCCCATGAGGCATGTTGCCATACTTAGCACAAATACCTGATTTCTTTTGACATTTCATCACGCTAGGTTGATAAACTGGTGAGCAAACTGTGGCCGAGTTATTATGAGAATAAGCACTGTACGGTTCATATGCATCATAGTATTTGAGAGGGAAATTATTTTAGGATAGGAACAGACCAAGTTCATGACATTTATAATTACTCCAAAGTCTGAACTCTAAACTCATGCCTGGTAAAAGGGACAGAATGTTTCCCATTTATGAATCCATAATGATTTTATCAACTTCTGCTTTATTTCTATATAAGAATGTCACTGAAGTGACCTGTATTCAGAAGCTAAAAGAATATTTGGCTAAGTGGCTGTTGTAGTTGCTCGCAAATGCAGACGGTGTCATATGAAAAGTATCCATTTCTTTGTTTTGTGGCCTTTTTTTTAATGTATTAATGTTGTTTTCACCATTCTTGTCATGCTGTGTCATGTGATTCACTAGAATCTGTTCTTGTTAACGCTCTAAATTCTTCAGGGTTGGCAGCGGAAGCTAGATCCGACATACAATGTCATGCATACATTACAAACGTTACTTCTCAAGGCTGACTGGGCAAAGTCACTTTCCTACACCATCGATGGGCTTATGGCCCCTTAAGAAGGTTCTCGCTTCTTGCTGTTCGTTCCTTTGAGGCAATGCTAGGACTCAAAATTATAGCAGTTCTAAAGAAATAATAGGAGACTCAACTCTTGTACCGCCTCTTTAAATTTTGAGATTTTTTTTTAATTCTTTTCCTCTTTCTTTTTATATAAAATTTTGCCCCTGTAATTTTGTTTTTTAATCATCTCCAGAACATAATTTCTCTTGCATACAGTTTGTCAAGGGGAAAAGAATCTTCAAATTAAGCAATGGGATGCGGCTGCAAGAGTTGAATTCTTTGATTGTGTTGTGACCTTTAAATCTGTACAGTAGACTTCCAACATATTTAGTTTATTGGGATGGATATCCACTTGGCCGTGCTTTCGGTTTGATCAATGTTCAGATTGAAGTCAAATTTGTTAGGCATAACTAAGCTGGCTGATTTTCTAAATCTAATATAACTAACAATTGGGTGGAAGTTGGAGTTCCAAATATGTAATCTGAATTAACTTCATCATGAAACATGCGATTTACGTCTGACATCCAATTGGCTATTGGGCTCTCCGAAGTCATGACATGGAGCGTATTCAAGTCAATGACAGACGGCAACGGCGGGCGGGCTCTCCAGCAAATTGGGCAACATACATGGATTTGAGCAAATTATCATGTATAAATTTTAACGATGGGTCAGCTACAAATGCATATTCTTTTTTTTTTGTGTAAATTTTAAGCATTATGTTGTATTTGTAAGGGTGGCTTTAACATCCGACTGAGAATGACAATTAAACAAAATTTATACATATAAATAGACTATAATAAGATGTTTGGATCCTTTAAATGAACCTGTAATGAAGAGTTGATTTACATAAAATCTACTCTTTTTTCCATAAGGTGGAATCGTGCTGAATTTTGAAGACTAGCAATAATCAAGGGCGGGAATAATCAAGGTCCTGACCTTTAGGGATGTTCGAAAAAATCCACGAACCTATGAACCAAATATGAACTGCGTGAACCGAACTTATAAATAAGGTTATCCGAACTTGAGTTCAGGTTCGGTTTAAACCGAACCTAAAAAATCAGGTTCATGGTAGGGTTCAGGTTCAGGTTTTTAACTTGTGATTCTAGGTTAACCGAACCTAACCTGAACCTATATTAGGTTAACCGAACCGAACCTGATTTATAGGTTTAGGTTTAAATCTGAACCTGAAACACTTAAAAAACCTATCATATATTTAGATATAATTTAGATATCATTTGCAAAAATATTTTATTATTAACATTTTATTTGATAATTTATTTTTAAAAATAATAAATTGAGTTATGTCTTTAAATCTATTATGTATATACATAAAATAAATAAAAATCTTTTCTTATTACTTATAATTTTATTATCACATCGTATAATAAAAATCTATTATGTATATAGCATGATATCCAATTAATCTTTTATCAAATTCTAAAAAAGTTGAAAGGTTTTTTTTATCCATGAAAACAAAGGAAAGGTTTTTCCCTACCATAAATGAACCTTTCCAAAACCCTTAGCTCTGCACATTACCGTCCAAAGCTACCTATCTCATAGTTCATACTATCATACAACCGTCACCCGTCAGTCGTGGTTCTACTAAAGAGTCTCTCAGGTGATCACTGTTAAGGTAAGTGGAAATAATATTACTTTGAGGATGTATTAGTATTACCGAATACCGATTTACCATAGTTTTGCAAATAAGAAACAAAACCATAAGAAATGAATTACCATAGCAATTGTCGACACGTGAACGTGATGAATTGAGACTGTGAGATGTTATGCAGATTAAAGAGTAGACAGTAGACACGTCCATGGCTCCAACCTCCATGCATATATAATATGTTTAGATGTCTTTTCATCTTCAAGTTGTGAGACGTGGCAGTAGGGAAGACTCTTTTTAATCATATTATATATGCATAACATACAAAGCTTTAGTATCTTACATAGCAGTAAGGAGTTCTACGTGAATTAGATAGCCTACATAGCTTAACATTACTAAGGAGCTTGTCAGTGTAAAATATGCGCTCAAAGTGAATTAGATGCTTATTTGCAAGCTTTGTGATCATTGCTAATTCTGGCAAGCTTTGTATGTTATGAGACATAAGAGTCAGGTGTTCAACTTACGTTAGTAAATCTTTACCACCTAATTGATTATCTAAATATATCTGAAGTTTTAAACATTATTAGAAAGTAATATAATAAAAGGGTCGATCATTAAAAAAATTACAAAATTTGTGTAAAACTTCAATCTAAAGCAAACTTTAGTTTTTGATTAAAAAGATTTATACTTTGTAGAATCTTTTCTTTTCAATATCCCAAATTATTCTTTTTTTATTTTACATTAAATTTACAACTACAAAAGCTTTAATTTTCTTTATTTTTTTGATCAGGTGTCAACCTCCATGGACTGCACTAGCAATGCACTATTATTGACTCACGGAACGGAACTAATGGAGATACTTCTCACTTCTCAGAGCGTTGATGGTGTTGACATGGCTTCTATAACAACTTCTGGTAATCCTCAAACACCTGATTCTAATGCATCAAATCTCCCTAAGCTTACTACCACCTCTTCAAACAAGAAACGATCTTGGGTTTGGGAACACTATATCAAGTCAGGTGAAGCTAACGATAGGGTTGGTGTATGTCAATACTGTAAGAAATCTATTGCTTGTAAAAAGAATAATGGTACTAGCAGCCTGATCAATCACTTGAATAGATGTGTTAAGTATCCATATAACAAGCACAAGGAACCCAAAAGTGGACAAAAAACTATAGAAGGAGCAATAGTAGAAAAAGGTGAAGATGAAGATGGCACATCACGTAGAATGATAACATGGATGTTTGATCAAGAAAGATGTAGGAAGGCACTTGCTAGAATGATTATTGTTGATGAGTTACCTTTTCGTCATGTAGAGCAAGAGGGGTTTCATGATTTTTGTGCACATATCCAACCAAAATTTAAAGTTCCTTCTCGCACTACAGTGACTAGAGATTGTTATGCACTTTACTTAGAAGAGAGAACGAAGATGAAGGACTTTTTTAAGAAATTGCCTTCCAGGGTTTGTCTTACTACAGACACTTGGACATCATGTCAAAATCTCAGTTATATGTGTCTCACGGCACATTTTATTGATGACGATTGGAAATTATGCAAAAGAATTATAAACTTTTGCCCAATTTCTGGTCATTCAGGTGATACAATTGGTAAGGCTGTTGAGACTTGTTTGGTTAGTTGGGACATTGAAAAAGTATTCACTATAACGGTGGATAATGCAAGTTCAAATGATGTAGCTATTCAATACTTGAGAAAAAGAATTAATAGTTGGAAGGGTGGTGTATTGAAAGGTGAGTTCATACAAATGAGATGTGCTGCACGCATCTTAGGTTTAATTGTGAAAGAGGGTCTGTCAAAATTGGGTGATTCAATTATTAGGATTCACAATACAGTAAAATATGTTCGGTCTTCTCCTGCTAGAAAAACAAAGTTCAAGTCTTGTATAGAAAAAGAGAAAATAGACAGCAAGAGTATTGTCTGCTTAGATGTTGAAACAAGATGGAATTCTACTTATTTAATATTAGAGTTAGCTTTTAAATTTTAGAAAACATTTAATTTATTGAGAGTCAAGATTCTAAGTATGTTGAAGACCTTTCTGAAAAGAAGAATTGTAACATCCCATCACTAATGGGAAAGGGTAAATTGGTCATTTGGGATGGGTTAGATGTGTCTATGCATATTTCGGCTTGAGCATGCATTATATAGGCTCTATATATTTAGATAAATGGAAATTGTTGCACATGCACATGAGTGTACATGCATTCATGACATTTTCCGGCATATGTGTGTATACATGAAATTATTGTGACAAATGTGTTATTTGTATTTGAAAGTTGAATTGGAGTGAATGATCTTGTGTTTACATTTTTGGGGACTTTTAGAAAATTTTCTGGAATTTTTTGGGAGACAATGTCCAGACCGGAAAAATTACTAAATGACAGACTGATGGGATTTTCGGTATCAATAATGACTGTCCAATGGCACTGGAAAATTAGATGCATGATTTTCAGATTTATTAATTTGAGCCATTGGAATTTGGGAGAAAATTAGAATAATAATTGGGAATAGGGCATAAGAAGTGGACAAGTGGAAACTGACATAAGTCACTTGCCAAACATGGCTCTAAGCCCATTTTTAAAACCCTTCTTTCCTTTATTGATTGCCTTAGACGATGCTTTCTTCTCCTTTGAAACAAAATTGCTTTCATATTTAGCTCCTCCTCTCTTCTTCTTCGTGGGTCTTCAACTTCCTTGTTCACCTCTTCTTTCTTAATTTCTTCTTGCTTGCTCCTTCTTCCTACATATACAAAACCAACCATAAGTTTTGTGTTGAGATGTTTGGTGTGGTTATGAGTGATGGCCGTAGGTGCTGGTGAGAGGTATAGAGAGTTCGAGTAAATTGAAGACTTGAAGATTTTGAAGCTTGAAACTCATTTAGGTAAGAATATTTTGGTAGTTAGAAGCTTTTATTATGATTGAATATGCTTTATTCCATGAAGTTATTGGTTTGATTGTTTAGGTATGTTATTTCTTTGATTAAATGATAATTGGTAAATGTTGGTTTAGAAGTTGAGGAATGAGATGTTTTGAGTGTATTTAGTTGTTTTGAAGTGTTTTGAATGATGTTAGATGGGTTATATTTTGAAAGATGGGATGATTAAAGATGAAGATGGTTAAAAATCTGGTTTCCGGATGTTTTCTGGGTTCGCACGTCGCGACGTGCTCCTCGTGC
Organism: Erythroxylum williamsii; assembly: GCA_027564335.1. Classification (NCBI taxonomy): domain Eukaryota; kingdom Viridiplantae; phylum Streptophyta; class Magnoliopsida; order Malpighiales; family Erythroxylaceae; genus Erythroxylum; species Erythroxylum williamsii. Next base: position 9,390,783 of record JANITW010000001.1, on the reverse strand, counting down.
CTGCGGCGCACACAAAAGTGCACGCCGCGGTGCGCAAGAGCATGCACGCCGCGATGCACGCATGCGTACAGGTCGCGGCGTATGCTAGTGCTCTCACTACGGCGAGTGACTTTCCGCCGCGGTGAGGACCCATTCTTCTCTACGGACATGCTTTAGTTCTTTAGCCATAAGTTTTGATGTATAAGTTCAAATGAGTTGGTTTTTGATTTATGGAAAACTAGAGACAAAGATCTACAAGTGCTAAGAAGAAAGAAAGTTTTGAATCAATCTTTAAAGATCTCAAACTTTGGATGAAAATTGAATATAGAATTTAGTTTCAACATAAGGATAGCCCCTATATGTTTGGAGTATAATTTTCGGATTTCTGAAATGAATTAAATGATTTGCTGTCTATGAGTTCCTATTATTTAGAGGAAAAGGGCTGTAACGGGAAGTTTTATATTAGTGCCGGAAATGTCACGAACATGCATTGTACGCATTTTAAATTGCTACATGTGTATATATACATGTTTTCTGTGTACATTTGGTAATGCTTATATACTTTGACTGTTATAGAGGGACATTTGGAGCGTCGATCCACCGACGTTGCTGAGACTTCCAGGCAGTAGCTCGGAAGTTATAGGTGAGTAACCTATATGGTTCCTCAATCCTTATTTGGTTAAAATTCTGCACTTATAAACTTGTGGAGATAATGGCGGGCTTGTGTGTTATTTATGATTTGGATTCCGGACCGATGGTGTCCGACGTATTAGGAGACTATGCCATAGAAGTGTTATCTGTTTGTGAATCTGTGACTTATTTGTTTCTGATGTGATAAATTGTGACATGTGGTATAATTGTGTTGTAATTACTGTTAAATTGGGATGTATGCATGTCATACATGAAATGCATGATCAGATAATGACAGTTGTGACCGAAGCAGCCACCGAGAGCTTAGAGCTCAACATATTAGGGCCTCAAGCCCACCATATTTCAGAGCCGCAGGCTCACTGACTAATGCGCCCATATTGGGACAGTTCAGGCGCTTGGTCACAACACCGTAATAAAATGGGAAAGTGTCTCATACACATTTCATGTGCATTTGATTGAATATTGGATTGGGTAAAAGGCGAAATGCCTTATACTTGTGCGAAAATAATTATGTGGTATTTCTGAATGTGCTATCGAGTAATAATCTGTGAATTGCTTGACTATGCATGAGTTGGGTGAACCATCGATAATGGTTCCTCACTGAGTTCGCAAACTCACCCAAAATTGCAAATTATTTTTCAGGACCGAGAGAGTAGACTCCTAGCTCCAGAGAGACTTTTCCTGCTGTGTAGATCGTGTTGGCAAGAGAAGTCATGGCACACAGGTCGGTTAACTGAGATCTTTTGGGGATGACCTAATTAGGCATTTTGTACTAGTTTTCTTTTGGAGTATTGTGTAGACAATGAAAAACAGACAGATGTGTAATTACTGTTTTGATGATATGAAATGAAAAAGTTTATGGTTTCAAAAATTAGTGATTTTTAATATCGATGCTTTATGTTTTGATGCCATGTGAGGTACGGTAGTGAGCGTTACAGCTGGTGACTCCCGGAATCTTCTCATTAACCAAGCTTTACAAGATCAGGAAGCAACCCTTCAAATTGCAAAATTTCATCTCAACAAGGAACAGAAACAAATGAAATAGTATGCAAACAAGACAAGATCCAAAAGGGAGTTTGAAGTAGGGAATTAAGACTACATGAAACTACAGCCATATTGGCAGCATAGCATGCAGAGAAGATCTAATTAGAAATTGGCCCCTCTTTACTACAGACTATATTGAATCACGGAAAAGATAAATAGTGTGGTATATACTTTAGAATTTCCCAAAGATTCTTCAATTCATGTTTCTCAATTGAAGGAGTTTATCTCAGACAAGGTGCCATGTTCATCACAACTACCTTCGTCGATGACCAGTACAGAGTGGGTATTAGAAGTCTTATGGGGGAGGAGAATGGTTCGTTGTCACAACAGAGCCATAATGCAAGTCTTGATACAGTGGCAAGGAGAAACCCAGGACAGAGCCACTTGGAAAGTACTATTCGAATTATAGCACCGTTACTTGGAAGTCAACTTGGTGGATAAAATGAATTCTGAAGGAGGATGGGATGTTACGTATAATCAGCAGTAAACATAATAGACAAGAAACAACATCTCAAGTGAAGAGAGAGGAGTGAAAACGATGATGCAAAAGACAACATCCAATAATAACGGAAGCGCACTCGAGGAGATATCAACATACCTACGTACAAAACATGTCAAGTTTGTAGAAGGATGTAGTATTACAGCAGTACTATTTTTATTATTATAATAGGACACGATACTTTTATTATTATTGTAATATGAAACAATATGATTTTTATTATTTATATAGACCTTGAAATGACGACATACCTTAAGAAAGGTTTAATGCAATTGTTTCCTTTGCGCTCTGCACTCTTCTTCTTCTTCTTCTTCTAAATCCTCTCCCTTTCCTTACCTCCGTCTGGAAATTCACAACAGTAAACCATGTTGGAACCTTTTATTTATCATCTTCTTCTTCTCTTGTTGCTTCTCCTACTTTAATCGCAATATTATATATAATCTAAATCGTCAATACAACCAAATTTGTGATTAGGGCGGTGATTGCAGGGAAAGTATTATTAGTAATGAGAAAAGCTGCATTTTGGTCACCCTTTTCTCCTGGGAGAGGCTGATAGAATGGGACTCTAAATCGTAATTTATTGTTCATCTTATGTGTTAATTTGATGAAGCTGGGCCAAGTACCTTCATGTTTTTCAGACTTGATCATAAAACCGCAATTTCATTGTGGCTACGTTAGGATTTCCTTTTCCAAGAGCGAGGCTAATTACTGATTGTAACCACTTTTTAGTAACTGTCCTCCCAGAACCCTGAACTGGTCAAAGTTATCATTAAGTTTTTTTATGGACCTGGATTAATGACGGTCAATACAATCTGTTCCTATATGGTTTATGTTACTTGACAGAAATAAAATCTAATGTTTATCATGCCCCTCTTCATATGCAGTGTCGCGCTGTTTTTATTCTCCGTGATGTCATATTTTGACTCTTTAACGACAAGTGATCAACCTGTGGTTTTCCTTTCCTATTGACAACAAGGAGCAAGTAGTTGTAGTGGGGTAGAGGATGTGATTGAGAAACTACGAAAAAATCTGCTGATTGATTTTACTTTTGTTGTCATTTTCATTGTAATGAACCATACCATAAGATGCATGTCGTCAATTGGGCAACGATTTGCAGCCCTAAACCTATGGGTGGGTTAGGACTCCGCATGGCCAGGGACAATAATATCGCCTTACTGGGTAAACTCCTTTGGTCTTTGGTTGTTGGTGAGGACAAACTATGGGCCCACCTCCTCAGTCACAAGTACTGTGGCGGCCCCTTGGTCCTTACTCATCGGCATCTCCATAGGGCGTCTCCTCTGTGGCGGGCCATCTAGTAGGTAGTCCCCTACCTCCGTGATGGTTTCACCTGGCGAATTGGGAATGGTGATAATGTCTCCTTTTGGCATGACAGATGGGTTGGGGATCTTCCTCTTCGACTGCTTATTTCTCCCATTGACGTACAGGACACGACTTTTAAAGTTTTAGATGTTCTATCCCCGGACTTACATTGAGATTTCCACGCTCTTCGCACTCCTCTCACTGCTGATCTTCGTGCTCAAATCTTTGTTGTCCCTTTATCTCGGGCTAATTGTCTTGGCGACCATTTAGTGTGGGGGGAATCCTCATCCAGGATTTACTCTTCTCGCTCCGGGTATAACTTTCTCTCCTAGGTCCCTTGTCCTCCCAACCATAGGAAGTATAGGAAACATATATGGCACCTTCCTGTCCGTGCCACGCTCAAGTTCTTTCTATGGCACATTCATGGGGATTGCCTTCTGACCAATGCTCTTCTTTTTAATCGGGGTATAGCAACCTCACCGATTTGTGCTCAATGTACACTGGTTCCCGAGACCACTCTCCATTTGTTGTGTGATTGCAGGTGGTCTAGGGATGTTTGGAATCGTTTGTGTGCTCCGACTGTTGCTCCTTCCTTCTTTGCGGCTTCTTTGGACAACTAGGTGGCATCGAATGTGTAGCGCCCCCTTACCATAGAGTATACACCGGGACGCCCGTAGGTCGTATCGATGCATAACCTACGATGAGGGTGCACTACGATCCGATCATTTCTATAAACCTCATGGCATCAATATAATAAAGCA
>JANITW010000001.1:9316305-9352480 GCA_027564335.1 Erythroxylum williamsii | reverse complement strand
GGGGGGGGGGGGGGGGGGGGGGGGGGGGCGAGTTCATGGGGCGGGTACGGGTGATGGCATACCCGCCTCGTTGCCATCCCTAATTGCGTAGTCCATTATTTGGTTGGATTCTGCGTATGAAATTTAGAATGATCTCAAAGCTCGTTTCGCTCAAAATAATTTGTTTCGCATCTGTGACCTTCAGCTTGAAATCTACACCTGTCAACAAGGTGTTTTGTCTGTCCATAAGCATTTTACAAAACTCAAAATCTTGTGGGATGAATTGCAAATCTTGCGTCCTCTCACATCTTATTCTTGCACTCCTTAATGTTCTTACAGTCTTTCTAGAAATATAAAGGATTTTCATGAAAATGATCAAGTTATAGTGTTCATTAAAGGTTTGAATGAAAACTATGCTACTGTCAAGTCTCAAATTCTGTTAATGGATCCTTTACCATCCTTAAACAAGGCGTTCTCTTTGGTCATTCAGCAAGAAAGGCCTTTGGTTTCTGATATCATTGTTTTGGTTGTTAAAGGTACTACTGCTTTTACCCAATGTAAGTTCACCAGCACTTTCGCACCACCAATTTGCATCCATTGTGGGAAGGAGGGTCATACTATTAATCGGTATTATAAGAAGCATGGGTATCTTATCAATATGAAGAATTCCAAGAAGTCTTCCATTCAAGTTTATGCTAATATTGCGGATGCTGATGTTGAGAACAATCCATCCAATGATTATTCAAACTCTGCAATATTAGAGGATCAGGTTTCTAATTTTCAATTCACTAAAGATCAGTATGAGCAAAGTTTACAACTGCTGGCTTTCTTCTACTTCTCATCATGTTAATGCAGTGACTTTGCACAATCGTATGCCAATAAAGTTGACTGCAGGTTTGCTTCCTCCCATCCATAAGATGACTCCCCATATATCTTTAAATATTGCTACAGTCAATTAGTTTAATTGCAATGATTGGATTATTGATACTGGTGCTACAGACCAAATTGCTTGTTCTTTAACATTCTTTCATTCTTATAAGATGGTTCACGATGTTTATGTCCATCTTCGTAACAAATGCAAGGTTCAAGTTACTTATATTGGTACTGTTCATTTGAATGACTCTTTACAACTTTTGAATGTTTTATATATGTCAGACTTTACCTTTAATCTTTTTTCTATCAGTAAATTAGTTTATGATATTTTTTACTGTATAATTGTTTCCTCTTCTCGTTGTATAATTCAGAGCATCCAGCTATGGAAGATGATTGGGGTTGCTGAGCATTCCCAAGGCTTATACAAGCTGAAATCCAATACCATTTTACCTGCTTCATCTGCTATTCTTGTTAATTCTGTTACGTGTAATAAGGATACTTCATAACTTTGGCATAATAGGCTAGGCCATCTTTCTTTTCCTAGACTCAAAATGATTGTTCCTTTTGTTTCTCATATTGAACCTTGTGATACTTGTCATATGTCCAAATAGAAACGTTTACCTTTTCCTCTCAACACTTTTGTGAGCCATGCAATTTTTGATCTCATTCATACTGACATTTAGGGTGATAATTATGCTCCTACCTTTAGAAGGCATCGATATTTTCTCACTATTGTCGATGATTTTAGTCGATTTACTTGGATTTTTTTTGAATGAAGAATAAGTCTGAAGCTAGAACCATTATGCAGAATTTCATTTCCTACGTCTCTACTCAATTCTATTGTACTGTAAAATGTGTTAGAAGCGATAATGATCAGGAGTTCAATGCTCCAATTTTCTTCAACTCACATGGCATTGTTCATCAAATATCTTATGTTAAAACTCCTCAGCAAAATATAATTGTCGAACGAAAACATCAACATATTTTGAATGTGACCCGCACACTCAGATTTCAGGCCAACTAACCTATCTATGTCTGGGGAGAATGTGTCTTACATGCTGTCTATTTAATTAATAGGATCCTAACTTCTGTTCTTCACAACATCTCACCGTTTGAAGTAATTTATTCTAAATCGCCTACTTTTGAAAACTTAAGAGTTTTTGGTTGCCTTGCTTTTGCTTCAAATCACTCTAACGTTATAAACAAATTTGATTCCAAAAGCATCAAATCTGTTTTCTTTGGTAGAATAAGAGAAAACAGTAGAAAGTTAGTCAGGACTGGATCGTTGAGTAGCCATGCACTTGTAGTCAGTCAAATATTGTGGCTTGGACTTTGGTTTGGTGCTTTTGTGTAAGTTGTGACTTGGAAGCAGCTGAGAGGAAACTTGAGGAGGAGGCTAAGTCGTCGAGCAAGAAAGATCAGAAGGAGGAAAAATAGCGGGTGATGTTGAACCCGAATCTGAAAAGGTGACAACCATATCTGGTAACGATGGATTAGCAAGAAAAGTTGAGATATCATCAAATGAAGACTGTACTGATGATGAAGGCAAAATGAAATGATCATTGGATGACTCATCAAAAATTTGCACGTCAGGGGTTAGAGTGGAAAAAGGAAAAATATGTTCATAAAAGGAAATGTCCCGAGAAATAAAAATTTGTTGAGCTGTAAGATCCAAAGGCTTAAACCCTTTAACACTCGGAGAAAAACCTAACTCCTAAGCATTATGTGTTTGCTGCTGCAGTTGATCGAGACCATGAGCTACACACCTATGAATAGGCGGTTAAGGATGAATGTTGGCGACAAACTATGCATGCAAAACTAGACGCACTATAGCATAATCAACAATCATACTTAGGAGCTGGTTGATCTACCGCCTGGTAAGAATGTAATCGGGTGTAAGTGGGTCTTCAAAATAAAAAGAAAAGATGATGGATCAGTCGAAAGATACATGGCTCGCCTAGTTGCTAAGGGTTACACCCAAGAGGAGGGCTTAGATTTTTTGGACACTTTCAGTCCAGTGGCCAAAATGACGCAGTCCGTCTTCTTCGAACTTTAACCGCCATCCAAGGATGGCACTTACATCAGTTTGATATCAACAATACATTTCTTCATGGGGATCTTGTTGAAGAGGTGTATATACAGCTTCCTAAAGGTTATGAAGATTCTCATAATAAAGTATGCAGCTTAGTTAAATCTCTTTATAGCCTCAAACAGGCTAGTTGACAGTGGAATGCTAAACTTACTTCTGCATTACTTCAGTATGGTTTTCAACAGGCTACGTCAGATCAATCTTTGTTTCTTAAATCTGGTGATGCGGGTTTTATGGCACTTTTGGTATATGTGGATGATGTTATAGTGGCCAGCGACGACTTGGACGCCATTCATCATATCAAGCAACACCTCCATGATGCCTTTACAATTAAAGATCTTGGAGAGCTTAAATTTTTTCTTAGCCTTGAAGTCGCCAGATCCCAGCACGATATTAACATTTTCCAAAAGAAGTACACACTCGACTTACTTACCGACTTTCAGTTCTTGGAGTCCAAACCGGTTGCCACTCCTATTTTACCAGAAACAAAGCTCTCAAAGGATAAGGGGGACGTTTTGTCAGATGCTACTCAATGCCGCAAGCTCATTGACAAACTTCAATATCTGACGACCACTAGACCTATCATCTCATTAATTATTCAACAGTCGGCTCAATTTCTTGCTTCTCCTACTTCGGTTCACTTGGCCGCTACTCGTAGAGTCTTACGCTATTTAAAAGGAACTATAGGATAGGGGCTTTTCTTCTCTTCCAACAGTGACACTACGCTCACGGCTTATTCAGATTCAGATTGGGGCACTTATCGAGATACTAGAAAGTCTATCACCGGTTATTGTGTGTTCCTTGGTTTTTCTTTAATCTCTTGAAAGACCTAGAAACAAACCACCGTCAACCGCAGCTCTTCTGAAGCTGAACATCGTGCCTTAGCTACTACTACATGTAAAGTGCAATGGCTCCACTATTTACTCGGAGAATTCCATTTGTCTCCTACTGTTCCGACACCGTTATTTTGTGACAATCAATCTATCATTTATTTAGCTCAAAATCCAATCTTTCACGAACGCACAAAACACATTGACATTGATTATCGTGTGATTCGGGAAAAGCTGCAACTTGGTCTTATTGTGTTGCTTCCTGTTTCTTCCAAGAATCAGTTAGTTGATTGTTTCACAAAAAGGCTTTCTTCGACTATTTTTCGAGATTCTTTTCACAAACTGTGAGTACATAATCTATAAATGCGACAATTTTGAAGATGGTCAATAAAGAAGACATTAGAAGGTAATAGATGCTTAGACGCTAACAAATTGAAAGGCAATATAGGGGTGAGAATTGAGAATTGAGAATCAGGGTTTGTAGGTTAAGTTTGGAAAGTGAGTTTTTCTCAACAAACATATGAGACAATGAACTAAAAATGTTTTAGGTAGGATATCATGTTTGACTTATGAGAGAGCTTTTCTTTAACTTTCTATTGAGATGCGCATGTCCCGACGCATTTTCTCAACTTTCTTGACCTAAAAGACCAGACTACCTTCGACTTTCAAAATCCCAGAACCTCCTACTATTGGTTATAAATTGAAGGACCAAATCTACCAAGTCAGCTCGAGTTGTATGTATCTTTCAAAGCTCTAAGATGATACAATATAGATTGTTTGTAAAGGATGGTGTGAATATTGCCCTTTCACACTATACAAACACACTTAATATTGGAAATATTTGACTTAGGCATGTCAACTTCTTCTCACATTAATAAACATGTTACTCTTGGTTGGAATCTTTATCCAAAATAGGCGATTCCTTTGGAAAACGAACTTCAATTTTTTTCTTCGGAAAATTCATTTCCTTACCAATTTTTCAATAATTTAAATGCGTCAACAACATTTTGTTTGCGCTTCACCATGGTTTATTACACTGGTATGAACTTTGGAAGATAAAAACAATAAAAGGGTTAAGTCATAATAATATTGTAACTAAAATAAATCTCCCCTTATATGTAACTAACGAATTTTATCATCCCACGTTCTCAAATCAATTCAATTGGAAGGATTAGGTAAGCTATATATGTAAGTTTATCATTTATAGCGACTCTGTCTCATAGCTTGCAGGGTATTTGGATAACTTTCCATAATTTTACCAATTAGTTGTTTTGTTGGATTAGCAACAACTTGTGGCGGATAAGTATTAGAGATCCATCATTGTCCATAGGTGACATCGACATACTTCAATGACCCTCATTTTAATGAAGTTACCATGTCATGTCGTGCCATGGATGACCTATAATCACCCGTAGATGCTTAGTGGTAACAATTGTACATGGATTCAAATTGATGTGAGAATTAGTAAATCGTGTATATGCTGGGAATGAAAATGGTAGATCATTGTTAGAGGATTTTTATATAATGACATTTGCTGATGCCTAAACAATTCATGCCTAGTAAAAAAAAACCACGTTAGTGAAGTAATTATTGGATAACCAATCTTATCGCGTCAATATATTGAATTGAGATGTGACTCCTAAGTGTGCTAATTGGGTGCATTGTATTGAAAGTCTACAATGTCACTATATCCTAAAAAGCCTTTGTACTTAAAATATAAGTGCGATGAAGGTTCATATGATTATAAGAATTAAAAGTAGACAAGTTTTTATATAATTTTATAAAACATCATGTCTCCTACTTTATCACTGTTTTTCAAAAATTGTCTTATGTATTTCATTTCATGTAGGATTTCTTTATATTTTCAAGTTTATTCAATGTGTTAATTATACTAAAGTTGCATATAATTTTTATTTTTCTTAATATTTTTCATTTTTATTAATTGAATTAATATTTAGAGGTAAAAAAATACAATTACATTGAAATATAAATAACAAAAAAAATTATTTACATTTACATTTGATATAACAAAAAGATTTTCATGAAAATTTTCGAATAATAGCCTCAATTTTAAAAGTTTGTAATTAAATATATGATCTTTATAAATATATCAATACTGAAGTCCATTCTGTACGTTAGTTAAAAAAATAAGGTACATACTATTAAAGTCAAAACTGTTATCATCTAATATATATATATATATATATTCAATTCAAAATGGTAAATCTTATCTGACGTCTTATATATACCTTTTTAAAAGAATATCATTTACACAAAAGACTAAATAAAAGAATATCGTTTAATATATAAAAATTTAATTTAATAGAAAGGTTGTTGAACCTCAGTATGTATATATGTATGTGTATATATATATATATATATGTATTTCAAAATCAAATTTCTAATTGGTTCTTGGCATATTCTATTTTATCTCATATTTTTTATAACGTATTAGGAGAGATTTCGAACCCATATTGTGTTCACACTTCACTATTCATTTGTGGCTATACAAAGCATATGAGCTCTAATAGAAAAGGAGGTTGGAATTATCTGACGCACTTCACTTCATATTTGAACACGTGGCATCTTCTGTTCGCATATCTGTAATTATCTTTTTCTCAAGATTGTTCGTATTCCTCTAGTTTATGTCTACCGTCTGATCTACTTCCCATCGCATTATCAACGACCAAAGATGCTTTGACTTCGCTGACAGACCAATACTGTAACTTCTTGTAGCAAAGTTGGAGTTTTTTGTTTAGAGGGGGCCAAAACGAAAGCAAATAGAAAAATGTAGAAAGATAAAAACTTTATAGTTTTTGAAGTGGTTGACAGAGATCATGATAAATTGGATCACTCCCAGCTAAGAGGAGGAGGTGGTGGAAGAGAGATCGAGAGTATAAGTATGGAAGGGGTTTAGCTACAAAATGAAGAGAGAAGTGTTGGGGTTACAGAAGAATTTTGCTTTATAAGAGAAAGAACATAATGGGAAGAGGTAGGGTTGAGTTGAAGAGGATTGAGAACAAGATTAACAGGCAAGTGACCTTTGCAAAAAGAAGAAATGGGCTTTTGAAGAAAGCCTACGAGCTTTCCGTTCTTTGCGATGCCGAGGTTGCTCTCATCATCTTCTCCAATAGAGGAAAGCTGTACGAATTTTGCAGTAGTTCAAGGTATCACCAAAACAACCAAACCTTGTACCACAGTACAAATAAATAAAAAGGAAAATCCCTCGCCTTTTACCTTCTCTAATTGATCCATCTCTCTCTTACTCCTTTTCTTGTTTTGAAATCTCGAGAGCTTAAGGGTTTGATTTTTGTTGTTTCCAGTGTCTGTTTTGAGGACCCGAAAAGAAATTTCTTTTTCAAAAAATGAGACCAAGCAAGAAATGAAATGAAAAGAAAGATAGAGATACAAAAGTTGTTTATAACTCTGACGAGGTTTTCCGTTTCGGTGAATGTCTAGCAGGTTTTTAATGTTAGATCTGCTACTGAAAACTAAACCCATTCATAAAGAGAAGCCAGGTCACACACTGTTTTATTGTAACCTAAACTTCTGTCTTCTTTTTTGTTACCAAAACATCTGCCTTTTAGTGCGCAATTTGTGGTGTCGAAAAAGTGATCGATCTGATCTTGGCTTTTGGATTCTTAAGCAGATGCAGCTCCTAGCAATTTTTTCCTCAACACCAAAAGAACTCGTTTCAAAACTTAGTTTCAATTCTTTCCCAGCAAAAGCTTTGGCCATTGTACTGCTTCTCTCTCTCTCTTAATTTTCACTGTTTTCATTCTTCTCTGGTCTTTTTAAAGTTTCTAGCACAACTATTGTTACCTCAATCAAGAAGCAACTCCTCCATAGTAATTGCTTACAATTTTTTTAAATTTTCTTTTGGTTGATTTAACCATGCTTTGAAAAGTTCTTGTCTCTATAAAGCCCTTAACCATTGATATGCAATATTGATGTCAATTTCGTTGGATAATTCTGCAATTCGGAGGCTTATCGCTTTCTTCCATACTCAATTATGGAACTTCTTGTCATTTTTAGGGTTTTCGGCCACCTTATCTAAGTCTCTCAAATCCTTCCCTCTCTGACTTAAAATTCTCAGCGTTTCATTCAAGGTTCAACTTATGCAAACCCAAATTTTAAAAAAATCAGTTATGCTGAATGAGACGGCCTGTTTTTCTTCTCTTCAGAGAGTTCAGGTTAGTATTTTCTGAACATCCAATTTTTCCATTGGATCAAATTGAGTCTCTCTGCGGGACATGCTTGCATGTCCAAAATACAGCAGAGGAATTGCTGTGTAGTGTAGTGGATTAGATGGGAGACATTTTAGGGTTTTGGTAACTCCAAGAAGTTAGGGTTTCCTGCATCTCTAGTCAACAAACTTGTTCTTTCAGTCAGATCTGACTTAAAGTTGATTACCCATTGTAAGTCTCTAACCCTAATATCCACAAGATAGAATAAAAAATCTTAATCTAAAGGATACATTTAATATTATCTATTATTCTTTTATTATTATTTCCTTAAGCGTTTGAGTTTTACTTTTAAGTATAAAAAAAATTGTGTTTTAAAAAAATTATTATTTTCCAAATGATAATATTTACAATGTAGTATATAATAATTTACTAATTTCATATGTTAATTATAGAATTTATTTTTTCAAGATTGGTGGTATAATCTTTATGCCTTAACGTGTTGAATAACTGTTTTCTTTTCTATTTTCCCAAAAAAGACGTTTTCCTTCTCTTTTGGTTGATTAAATGATTGGTTACGACTTGATTTCAAACAATCCAATGTAATTAGCATACCCCTTTTATGATTACGCTGCTTCAACTCATCACGTCACAACTTCTAAGAATTTCATGTTATGTTGTTTGTTTCAATAGTACTTGCAAGCCAATATAATTAATTAGTAGCAGTTTTATATGGAAGGGCTCAAGTTTTATATGATGCTTATTCTTGAAATCACTAAACAATTCCAACAGAGGAAAGGAAGCTCCCTCATAATTAATTTGTAACTAGCTAAAATTTATTTATATTTTCATTTGATGTAACATAACTTAACAATTAGCTTCTTTTCACTTATTTTAAGTAGCATGCTCAAAACTCTTGAGAGGTACCAAAAATGCAACTATGGAGCACCTGAGACGAATGTGTCTGCAAGAGAGGCCCAGGTAGATTTATACCCTCTTGAGTTTAATCTTCTACTGATTGCCCATATATGTGTGTATTTATCCTTTAATCATTTCTATATTTAAATGTTTATACGAGGAATTAAGACGGTAAGACATTGGCTAAGAAAATAGTTTTTATGAAGTTATTATTTTTGGGAAAAGCATAGGAACATGGCATGTGTCAAGTATTCACATGCTTTAGTGGATGACTGCATGTTGTTGATGTGAATGTAGCAGGAGTTAAGCAGTCAGCATGAATATCTGAAACTGAAAGCACGATATGAAGACCTGCAAAGAACCCAAAGGTAAACTAGGAGAATCCTTTTCCTCCTCCTTTTTAGAGCGTGATACTCGCCAAGAAATATTTCTTTAATGAATATTGTTAAATAAATGCTACTACTCTTAGGAATCTTCTGGGAGAAGATCTTGGCCCTCTGAGCAGCAAAGAGCTTGAATCACTTGAAAGACAGCTTGATTCCTCGTTGAAACAGATCAGGTCAACGCGGGTACGTACTTCCTCAAGCCTTAATTTGTGTTGAGAATCTTCAGAAGATACTGATTAGTTGGACGCTACTCCACCCTTTTATGATAACCGAGCATTAGAAAGAAAAACTTATAGTTTCTCCTTTGCGTGAGAATCAATGAAGAAACAATGATAGTACCACAAAACATAAATTGGCCCTCTTGGTTCTTTTTCTATCGACTATAAGGTTTCCTCCTCTTATGTGAGATATTTGAGAAGGTAAATTAACTAGAAGGCATGAACATCATGAATCCATTGTTCTGTCTCTTCCCATGCAGACTCAATTCATGCTGGACCAGCTCACTGATCTGCAACGCAAGGTAAGGATGATAGCTCCTATACCTTCCCTTTTATCTTAATTGTTTAAAATCTACAACGTATCTTCACGTGCAGGAACATTTGCTGAATGAAGCAAATAAAACCCTGAAACAAAGGGTAAGTTGATTGCAGAAATACCTATGAACGAAATGGAGTGACTTTAGTACCTTTGGATTTGCATATATGGTGGCTTTCTATATACAAGATAACAGGAACATGAGAGTATTTGTTGCTTTCGGTGCAGTTGATGGAAGGATACCAATTAAGTGCACTCCAGCTGAATCCAAGTGAAGGAGACGGAGGTTATGGCCATCCACCAGGTCAAAATCAGGGAGATGCTTTTTACCATCCATTGGACTGGGAACCCACATTACAAATTGGGTATGTATAATCTATTAATCCCATTCCCATACATCTTGACAATGATTCAGACCTTTTTCTCTTTTGTAGGAAATTTAAAAGTAATATTACTTTGACTAATTGCAGGTATCAGCCTGGTGATCCAATATCAGTAGTCACAGCTGAACAGAGTTTGAATAATTACATGGACGGATGGTTACCATGACGACGAGGGCGGCGATCATAATAATAATAATAATAATAATAATCAAGAGCCAGTTAGCTTCATGCATGTTGGTATGATAGGAATTAATCACCAAACTAATCTCTTCTTGTATGCCACTCCCCGAAACAAAACTGGGCGTGGTGCGATGTTTCGCTATGTGTTATTATTTCCATCGACAGTAGTAACAATGAACCTCATGTTATATATGTGTGCGTGGGTGGGAGCGCTAGCTGCGTTTCTTTTTTTTTTTCAGATGTTTGGAAATAAGTGTAACCTCTGCATCTAATATTCAAAATTCTACAATTTACATCAAGCCTGCATAGAGTTTTGTTTTTGTGTTATTACAGTAAGAGCATTAAAGAAAAATTACATGTCAAGTACATGTTCATTTTCTCTATATATTGATAGGTATCAAACTATAATGCTAAATTTTCCAAATGAACAAGCAACATATGGGCAATGAAAATTATATCCTAGTGTGACAAAGCATAACATTTTATGGATAATAGACCATACTGTAACAGTATGTTCCCATTAAATAGCAATATATTATTAAGGTTTTCAATTTCATTCAATAATTTTCAGCTACGAATTTGTATTCTTAATTTTTTCCATTCATTTCTTATAATTTGTTAGGTTGTTACTTAAATTGCATTTGAGTAGTATAGGATGAGAACAACTTAGAACAACTCCTTTAAAATGAAAGCAATGATATGCTCACAAATACAATTAGCTAATCCTTTTGTATTAAATGCTTTAATGATGATATTCATTAGTCATTACATACACTATTTAATTTCCAAATACAATTAACAGAATATTGTAACAATAAATTGTGTGATGGTATAACTTTTTCTCCTAATCTGTAACTATGAGTTTCGAGTTATGTGAAAATCAGTTTTGTGGTCATCGTTGAGAAGCCAGTAATAACCACAAGTATTGTTAACTCCTTGTCTCTAGCAAGATCAAGCAACCTTTTATTCTTGTTTACATTAAATTAAGCTTTAGATGCCCTTGCATTATACTCTGATGAAAACACATTTTATATGGAAACTTATATATTTAAAATGTTTGTCTATTGTTTTTATGCCTACAGTGAGTAGTTGATGCAGTTTGTATCAAATTAGGAAGACATTCTCTTCACAGAAGTGGAGGGCACTGGTATTTATTGTAAAATGAAGTTTGTTTCTTGTAGAATAGTATCATTTTTTGTATCATATTGTATTATTTATATTTTATTATACGTATTTATTTTTATTTTTTAATGTTTTCTTTTATTTTTATTTTAATATGTATATGCATTATATAATATTCATGTGGTTTTACCAGAAAGAGCCTCTCAATAAGTTAGGGGTAAGGCTATGTACTGCTGGACCTCCCCAACCTCAGCATATCAACAGAACTTTCACTATTTGTTATTTTTAAGTATCATTTTTTGTATAAAATAATAGTGTTGTTTAGGTTGTAGTAGTGTTTTTTAATAATATAGTAGTATATTTTATTGAATGCAGTGACACCTTTTGTATAATATGTAAGGTATAGTTTGCTAGAGTTGTATAATCTTTTGTATCTATTTGAATGACATGAATAACCTAGTGTATAACGGTACTCATTACAATCTATGGAGAGATCGAAAGAACATTATGGAGATTGTGCAAGAAGAATATCACAACTCAAGGAATAAAGTAAGGAATTGATTTAGAAGAAGCTATGGCTAATCCAAGAACTTCAAGGGAGTTGGTTGTCCCAAACTTAAACTAAAGATCTCTACTCATTACTTTGCCCTATTTTACTTAGCATATTACTTTGAGATTAAGTCTAATTTGATACATCTATTTTCATGGTCTTGTAGGTGAGGATACTCATAAGCATATTAAGTAGCTCGATGTGGTTTGTCTTAGTATGAAACCTATAAAGGTTATAAAAAAATATTGCCTTTTTGATTTGTCTGCAATGAAAAGGTTATTTATGGAAAAGTATTTTTCAATATAGAAGTAACTTGGCTTCTTTCCTGTTTGTATATTTATTTACTTGTTTTATTGTCTTATTGTCTTATTTACTGTTTGTGTATTTATTTACTTGTTTTATCTATTATTTTGACTCATTACCCTGTTATATACTTATTGTATTACTTATTTCTATATTTTTATTTATACAAACTATCATCATCATCAATTAGGTTTATTTTTATTTTATTTTTAATTATTATTATTTTAATATTGTATATGTATATTTTTATATAAATATATTTTTTGTCGTATGGGTCTATCGGAAATAGTCTTTTTACCAGTTAGAAAATAAGACTATGTACTATAGGATCTTCCTTGATTTTGCATATTAGTGAGACTTTTACTTGGTTGTTATTGTTGTTGTTGATGATGATGATGTTATTGTACAATTGGGTTTGACCATTATCTAGAAGATCTATGTCTACTTATCTTTAGGTTTGTATGCAACTCCTTTCAATATGTTAGATCTATTTATACAAAGGCTTTCTGAATCTTAATTGCATGAAATCTCATATAAATCAAAATGCTAGAAATATTAATTCAAGAATAATTAAGAACATATCATTAAATCTTAATGAAACTAAAATTGAAGAAAATAAAAATAAAATCATTATAAGGTCTATCTCGGTTATCTAATATAAGTATTAACAAAGGTTTAGTTCATAACCATAAAAGACATAACATCAAAACCAACGAATAAACATAAAACTAAAAGAAACATGATGATATTCCTTTTAATCTTCATGAAATCCACCTTAAAGGATGAAAATCCATTCTGAATGTGTTTACTTTTTTTGTTCTTCATTCTCTCTATAGACCTAGGCCATCAGTTTATGTGTTCCTTAGCCTTCTTCTATTTTTCCTTTTAATTTCACAATTTATAGTTAAAAAAATTAAGCTCTGGGTAATGCATGGTCACCAATATAGGTGTGTGTTATGACTATAATGATTAAAAAATTTCGAAACTTTCAATTATGAAATAAATAAGGGCTCAAAATGTGAACACGAGTATATATACATATGATCCAGTAGTATGCGGCCTTACTTTTAACTAGTTAAGAGGTTATTTTCAATATACCTATATAGAAAATATATATGTGTGTGTGTAAAATATACATATGTATAATAAAGTAATAATAATTAAAAATGAAATAAAAATAAATAGACATAAACAATAATAATAATAAAT
Organism: Erythroxylum williamsii; assembly: GCA_027564335.1. Taxonomy (NCBI): domain Eukaryota; kingdom Viridiplantae; phylum Streptophyta; class Magnoliopsida; order Malpighiales; family Erythroxylaceae; genus Erythroxylum; species Erythroxylum williamsii. The sequence goes on along the minus strand of JANITW010000001.1, from coordinate 9,338,940 downwards.
AAAATAACAAAATACGTATATAGAAAAAAAATAAACATAAGTAATATATAAATATTGAACAAATTACATAATAAAAAATAAATAAATAAAAATAAAAATAATTAATTAATTACACAAATAGTAAAAAATACAAATAAATAAATAAATCAATGAAGTTATTATAAAAAAATATTTTGGCTAAGTAAGAAAATATTTAGGCTAAATAATTAAGAGATAAGTATTACATATTAAAAATTTAGGCTAAATACAAGACATAATACTTAAAGGAAAATTGTTCAAAAGACATATCAGAAAGAGAAGGATCTCTCTATGTGAGATTCTTTACCCGTATCCTAGTATGTCAAAGTTTTCTATTAAGGGCCATGTCTTTGATAATTTTTAACAAAGCTCATTCTTAATCACCTCCTCTCAATTCTTCTTAAGTCTTCATTTTTTCCTCTTATATTTTCTAAGTACAATCTTTTAGCATTTCCTCACTAGAGCGTTAGAGTGTCTCCTCTTAATATATTCAAACTACCTACGCATTGTCTCTCTTAATTTTCATTAGTATTGGCCACATTTACTTTATCTCTTACCGTTATATTTCCGACCTTATCTTTTCCAGCAAAGTTTCACATCTAATAGAACATCCTAATATCCACCCTCATTAACTTATGTCTATGTACCTGTTTGATGGGCCAACACTCCACCTCATACACCGTGGCTGACCTAATTGCTAAATGGTAGAATTTACCTTTAAGCTTAAATGGTATCTTCTTGTCACACATAACTCCTAATGCATTTCTCCATTTAGGTGACCCTGATTTGATATAGTGAACTATGTCTTCATTGATATCTCCATTGCTTTGGATGATAGATCCTAAATATTTAAAACACTCTTATTGTGATATAACTTCTGATCCAATCTTTACCTCTATATCGAAAGCTACTTTATGGCCTGAAAAGTTTTACTTTAAGTACTCAATCTTAATCCTTCTTAATTTAAAGCCCTTCGACTCTAACGTATGCCTCCAAAGTTCTAACTTGACATCCTCCTTTTTCTCATCCACTAAAATAATGTCATCAACAAATAACATACACCAAGACATATTCCCTTGGATATTCTTGTTGAGCTCATCTATCACTACTGCAAAACATAAAGGGGCTTAATAAGGAATCTTGGTGTAGCCTAAGATCAATAGCAAAATATTTTTTATGCCCTTCTATCTTCCTCAATCTAGTCTTTACACCTTCATATATATCCCTAATAACCCATATATATATAGGTTATTAGGAACTCCTTTAGCTTCTTTACACCTCCATATGATTTCCTTAAGTACCCTATCATATTTAGGTTATGCTATCTTTTCCTGTAATATTTTATTAATCTTCTAAAGAGATGTAAAGCTTCAGTTATAGACCTTGGCATAAAGCCAATCTGATTCTCAGAGAAAGGAACATCCTTTTTCACTCTTCTTTTAATCATCTTCTCTTATAACTTCATGGTATGACATAAGTAATTTGATGCTTCTATATTTGTTATAGCTTTGGATGCCTTTTTTTTTTTCTTATATAGAGAAATTAGCATACTAAATCTCTACTCATCCGAAATTTTAGCAAACTTAACAATCACGTTAAAAGGTTTGGTTAGCCAAGTAAAGCCATCATTGCATAGGCTCTTTTACACCTATATTGATATCTCATCCGACCTTATTACCTTCCACTTTTCATCTCCTTCAAAGCACTTTTAATTTCTTCCTTTTGTAATATATCATCAATAAATAAAGTTACGATATCTCTCGAACTTGCTAACATCACTGAAAGAGATGTTGTCCTCTGCGCCTTCATTAAAAAGGCTATAGAAGTATTTCTGCCATCTTCTTTTGATGCCATTTTTAACCATGAGCATCTACCCTGTTTCATCTTTTAAACAATAAACTTGATCTAAATCTCTTGCTTTTTGTTCTCTAACTCTTACTAACTTAAACATATCCTTTTCTCCATCTTTAGTTTCCAATCATTGATATAATTTCTGTAAGCTCTGCTTTTAACTTTTGAGATTATCTCTTCATCTCTTTCTTTCCCAGCTTGTAACTTTCTCTAGTAACTACTCTCTCTACTTTTTTGGTGCTATCCAATAGAGCTTTATAAGTATCCTTCTTAATCTTAACCTTTTCTTATGCATCTTCATTCTACCATTAAGTCTCTATCTTACTACCTTTAGGACCTTTAAAACCACCTAAGATCTCTTTAGTTGTATTCCTTAAAAAAGTTACTCTCTCTTCCACAACCACCTAAGATCTCTTTAGTTGTATTCCTTAAAAAAGTTACTGCTCTCTTCCACATCTGGTTGGCATCTTGTTCTTATTTCCATTCTTCTCCATATATTACTTTATCACTAAGTTGTTCCACCATATCTCCTTTCATATTCCACCATTTGACTCTAATACACCTCTGGGGACTTCTATTTTTCCTTTAATCCTTAATTATAAGATCCATAACCAATAATATATGCTAGGTTGATAAGCAAGCATTAGTCAACACCTTGCAATCCTTACAATTAGGTCGATTGTTCTGCTTTACGAAAAAATAGTTAATTTGAGTTTTTATAGTTCTACTCTTAAAAGTCATCAGGTACTCCTTAGTATCTTAAAAAAAAGTTGGCTATTATCAACTCAACGGTACTACTAGATCCAACAAAGTTGTCCAACTTTCATTTCTATCATCGTACCCAAAACTCTATTAGTCTATGAATATTCGTCCAACGTTTTCCTATACGAACATTAAAGTCTCTTGCTAGAATAACTCTCTCTCATTAGGGAGGATTTATTAAATCACCTCATCCAGCTCTTCCCAAAATTAGTGCTTTAATTTGTTCGTCCAACCTTACTTGAGATGCATAAACACACACGACATTGAAAATAACACTTTTCACTGCAATCTTTAAGGGCATAACTTTATCATTGGTCCTCTTTATTCCCACAACCTGATGTATGAATTCCTTGAAAACTAAGATACCTACCCCATTCTATCGTCTTGATCTCATTAATTTCCTTGGCTTTAGTCATTGTCCACTTTATTTTATGGATGTACGCTATATAAATCTTGTATTTATTTAAAATTCTCACCAATTCTAAAGATTTTGCAAAAACTTATCTATAATTTATCCACATCATCTCTTTTCTTAGACCCAAAATTTACCAAAAAATTAGCTCCTACTCTATCATGAGAAGTTAAAGCCACCACTCCTATCTTAATAGTCAACATAAGTTATAAAAAAATAAGTCTAACATGTCACTCTAAGATTACTTTAAAAAAGAAACAAAAATTGATCTGAAATTTCAAAAATAGGCACCGTATTAAACAACTATAAAAATTATAAGTAAACACTACAGCAAATAAATCAAAATTTGATGGTCTAAATTTGACCAATGTGAGGTCCTATATTCGTTGTACTGAAGGTATTTCTAATTCTTAAAAAAAAGGTTAATTATAAAAAAAGCTCAAATTTTTGTCAAATTTTAAAATATAGTCTAAAATTTAAAAAATAGCAATAAAATACCTAAATTTTATTTTTTTAATTATAGTTCGAACTTTAAAAATTAACAATAAAATGCTCAAACTTTCAAAAATTTTCAATCTAGCTCAATGTTAATTTTTATGTTAAGTTTATTGACACGATTTATCATATGTTTTAGAAATCTTAACTACTAATATACGTCAGTCAAAACTAACACAACAAATGAAGATTAATAAAATGACATCCTTTAATTACATAATTTAAACTATGTCGTTGTTTAAAAATGACCTAAATTAGATTACGCAAGCCTAACAACCTTACGCTTTTATTTCAATTTTCCTTTTATTTTCTGTTTGTTCTCTTGATGCTCTCATCTTTCGATTTTTAGATTACGTAACCCCGATGTCCTCACACTAAGGGCATCAAGAAAACAAAAAAATAAAGGGCTAAAGATATCGAGAAAACAATAGATAACGTCGGATTAGAATTGAAGAAAATTAATGAAAATTTTATTATCACTTTTCAAAATTTGGGCTAAAATTGAAAAAAAAATAAAAATTTAGACATTTTATTACTACTCTTTAAAGTTCGAGCTATAATTAAAATTAAAAAATTACAAAAGTTTGAATTTTTTTATTAATTAACCCAAAATAAGTATCGGCTATAGGTAAGGTCAGTTAGGCTCCAAATCTTGTGTCTCATTTGTCCAGTATCAATTCTGTTTTATTCATGCACAATCATAAATTTTACTAGGGCTCACTAAAATTATGACTGTGCATGAGTGATAGGTACTGGATAAATAGGAGAGGATTTGGTTCCGGTCAACTCACGCCACTTTGTCACATCTTCCTAATCTACAGTGCGTGTACAGACTATGGACTAACGTATCTATTACACATAAAAGAAAAGAAATGAAAAACTTCCAGGCAGCCAAAGCCAAACTCAAATTAATTCCACCTAAAATTAGAATTGATATTCTTTTCTTTTTCTCCAATCCTAACACTGTAAGATTTCCGGATGGCTTTTCAGATTATGGGCGTCAGATGTGTTGAATATTGTCTCAAAGAAAGTCAGAAATAGAAGCTTGGAAAGTCAGAAATCTTACCTTCTTAAAGTCAAAAATTGAATCTCACTTTCGATGATTATTGACTCAACAATGGTGACTTGATTAGAGATTGGTTCAGCTAATGTTGACATTCATCCATGAAGTTCTCTATAAAAGAAAAGCAAATGAAGGAGGAGAAGAGAACACAAAGAGAGCAAAATTTCTGGTGTGAGAAGAGAGAAGAAATTGTTAGAGTGAAAGAGTCACTTTCGAAAGAAGAAGAAGAGAGAATAGTAAAAGGGAGAGAGAAAAGAAAAAACTATTTATATATTTATTTTTTGTTTATCTTTTCTAATAGTAGTGTGTGAGTTTGGATTATTTAGATCTCTTAAAAAATTGAGTGATAAATATCATTGATTATACTCATTCGTCTCCAAATTAAATATAAGCATTGCTAAACTAATATAAAAATTTTAGTATTCTTGCTATTTTTTATTTTTCACTCTAAATTTATTAAACTTTTCGTACAACAAGATGTTACAAGTAAGTAAAAGCTGTGACCGCCGTGTCGCTCTTTTTCTTTCCCCACTTGTGTGACCGAATTTTCCGATAAACATACAAAGATTTGCCCTATCGGAAGTGACAATCGATAAAGGGTTTCGTATTTATCAACTTGCCTCGAATCTAGCAATATTTTGGAAGAGAGAAAGCAGAAATTATCCCAATTTTGGTTTAAGCAGATTTTGGAATTATATTACTTCTTCTTTTTTTCTTTCCAGAAAGAGGGAAAATAAAAATGATGAGAAGGCAACAACAACGAGATCAGCAATCCGGAGTGTTCTACGAATTATCAGCTCTGGTTCTTTATCTGCTCCGCTCACCTCCCTTCCCCGACCAAGCTCCGGCGTCGGGTTCTTCTTCGTCGTCGAGGAGAAGGTTGCCGTTGGAAAAGATATCTCCGACTGGGTTTGCGTGGCTGCTGCTGGGGATGTCGGTAACTTTGATGGTGTGTGGATCAGTGGCCTTTTTTATAGGGTTCATGTTGATGCCATGGGTTTTGGGATTGGTGATGGTGTTTTATGTGGCTGGGATTCTGTCAATGATATCTTTGTTCTGTCGCTCTCTCCTTTGTTACGTTATGCCTCCTCCCCCTCCAAGGAAGGAGATTCCTGGTAATTTAAAGTTTTGTCCTTTTGTTCGGAAGCATTTTCATAGAATCTTGGAGGTCGTGTTATTCATGTCAATTTGATGTTTTGGCCTTTTCAAAATTTGTAGAAGTAGAGAGAAAAGTGGGCCTTTTGTTCCATTACAGTGTTCATTCAAGTTTGTGGCGTTGTTTTCTGTCATGTAGATTGTATTAGTAATTGGAGTTTGTTTCCTGTGTGAAATAATACTTATTTGAGTGCTTATCCACTAACTTATCCATGTTATAACTTATTTGTTTGCTGTGTGAAATAGTTCGTATTTGAACGCTATTCCATTAACTTAATACATTTTATAACTTAGCCCTGGGTTTATTAAAGACCTTCATTCCCACAGCTTATGGAGCCTCCCCCTGTAACATGGAAGTTATTAACCTTAATGGTTTTGAGTAGTACTGAAAGTATCAATCTCTGACCTTTCTATGGTTGATCTTCAGAACCACCCCTCATGCAGATGATGCTATTTGTGCTTTTAACTTCCTTTTGCGTAGAAATGTGCACCACCACGGCCACAGCAGCAGCAGCAGCAATGATAATAATAAATAAATAAAAATTGAGTTTCCATTGGGTTCTTATCTTTTGTCACTAATAGCCTCCACATTTGGGGTTTAGATGCAATCAAGAATGACGTATCATCGATTTCCTTTTGTCAACTGTGCCGTGAGATGGATATTCAGTTACATGCATGAAAGATTAATTCTTTGTATTTGCCAGATGCATGATCTTTTACCAATTTATGTGTTTTGGCATTGTTGTTTATTTTCTTAATTGACTATAACTTCTTCTAATCTGATGCTACAACGTTTTTGTCAAAATGTGATAAATACAGATCTTAGGAACTGAAGTTGCTTAGGTGACATCATTTACTAATAATAGGAAACACGAATATATGTTAGCTGTAATTTCGGAAGCTTCAGATGGAAGTTTGCGTCTGAAGCTTTTAGTGACTTGTAGGTTTTAGGATGTTGAGAATTTTTTAGACCTCAAGTCTAGTGTGCTTTCTGCACTTTTTGATCAATTTGACAACCACATTGATGGTTGTGTTGTGGCTTGCCCTTGTCATGACTGTAAAATTTGCAGCGTGAACTTTGCCTACAAACTAAATCTGAGATGAACCTGCGTGGTGTCAGATTTTCTGTCTTTGAACCTCAATGTGGATGTAGTAGATTTAGTCCTTCACATTCTGTTCTCATGCTGTAGTATAGAAGGGTTTGTGCACTTATCTACATCTTCTTGATGGAATATTAAGTATGTGGCAAATATGTTTCGTTATAGGTTTGTGTGGAAATTGAGTCTTGCCACTTTGTTGGACGGTTGATTAATACTTTTTTCCGGTAACTGCTGCAGCTTGGAAATTTTTATGAAGACAAAAGACTGTATTCAGGGAGGTGTATTGATTTACTGGAGGATTCAGCAGCACTGATGTTCCGGTAAGTGATGCTAGTTCAGAAGACAAATGCAATATGAATACTACCCAACTTCTTTCAAATATTGATGCAAGAGTTGTTGATACCTGTTCTTCCTGGTGGCAGAGATTTGTTGATATGGGTTCATTTAGTAGAATACATAGAATTTGAACTTCTGTGTAATAAAAGAAAATTAGTTTGTTGGAGGGAGCGGCGGAGGTTTGCCCCCATTTTACTACTGTTACAATATAATATCTAATCTTCTCTTTTATCTGTCTCTCCCCTTTCCAGCTTTTTATGATAAATGCAAAAGACTAGACGATAGTATTATGCAAAATTATTAAAAATATTTAGTATCTCAAATTATCCATACTAATAAAAATTCCTTAACAACTAGACTACTTTCTTTTTTTAATTTCTACTATTGGACCTTCTCCTCTCAAGATTTTAACCTTTTTGACTCTTGGCCTATCACATGTTTTAGAGAAAAAAAAAATGTCCTTCAACCTAATGCCTTCTTAAATGGATTTTTTAAACCAATAATGGTCATCACTATCTTCTTAAAACTTGTATAGGTACTCAAAATTTGATGCACTATCACTAGCATAATCAAAGGCCTTAAAAAAAGCTCCTTCCAATTTATGTTTCCTACTAACAGTGCCATGATCATCTTCCTGAATGTTATCAACCTTTATTTTCGTGTGCAGCTGAACTATATCCTTCACCCCCTCTTGACATATAAATCTCATGAAAATTATTCAGACTTTAACGTAGTCAAAATCTTGAACATGTGATGATAGACAACCTTTCAAATTCAAATAACATTAAGGTGCACTTGGCTAGTGGAAGTGATTCATCTAATCTAACTATATATAGGATAGTCACTTTGCAACCTTCACCTCTCCTCTCTCCTCTACCTTATAAACATTTCCTTTACTAAAACTTTTGCTTGCTTTATGGTACATGACACTTATTAGTTTTTCTTATATAATATGAAACATGGAATTGGTATACACCTTCTAGAGTTCCTGCTCAATATCAAATCATGTTGCCAATGATACACTACACCTTCTCTGAAGTGATCAAACTCTATTTTCTGAATCTTTTCCTAAATTATTTGCTCATATTGCTTATCAAATTGTCTCAATATACTATGCACATTCACATAGTCATCGAAGTAAGCATTCATCCCCTCACTTCATTGTGTCTTCAATATTCTCACCCAAAAGGCCCTTAAAATATATAGTAGAGCCAACAAGAGTTTACCAGTGAATTATCTTCCAAGTGAAACTCCACCATCATTTCATCCCTTTTCCTAACAAACCACTAGCTATGGTTTAGTGGAGAAAAGGGTATGAGAGAAGAGGACCCCTTGTCTCCTTATCTCTTTTCTATATATATGGAGGTCTTATTGCAAGCCGTAGCCCATAACATTGCTTAAAGTTCAATATTCAAGTATCACAACAAATATAGCGGATTGAAGGTGTTCAATTTTACTTTTGTATATGATCTTTGTTGTTTTGCAAAGCAGAAGCTCCACAATCAATTCTACCAATCAATTTAGTAAAACTCAAGAGTGAAAATCAAATTTGACAAAAGTACCATGATGCTCTCTAAGAATGCAGCTTCACTTGAAGAGGAACTAGGCCATATTTCCCACATGGATGTGATTCAACCTCCTGTTACTTACCTAGGAATCCCCATCACCACTTTAAAGAATTCCTACATAGGCAACAGTCTTTATTTTTTCTATCCAACAATGATCGGCCAAAGTTAACCACATTTGGGCACAAAGCACTTCCACGAATAATTACAAAACAGCTGTTAAACTCGTTCAGGTTGTACCCTGAACTAAATGACAGAGACAAATTTGTGGACCTTCAATCTACCAGAAGAGGCTTACAAAGAAAGATGAAAAATCTTATTTATTAAAGAACTAATACAAGCATTAGAATACCGAGAGTTACAAAGTCCCAAAGCTCCTAGCTTTCATCAATATTTTAGCAAATTCATTCTATTAAGCATCTAGAAACTGCAGATTGAAGGATGAAACAAAGCCAGAGATAAGTATATGAGAAGCAGAATAACAAATAAAAGCTATTAAACAAAACAAGCAGGGTAAAAACTCAGTAATTCCTATCCTGAATAGATGTGAAGACCAACTGCGATAAGAAAGATGGTGATGATGCCAAAGAATATGATGGTGTGGACAAGTATCGAAACGCCACTTGTCTGCATATTCCCAAACTCAACCACTCTGTTTCTTCCAGGCAACTGAAACAACAAACCTGGACTTAGTAGAACAAAAAGCACTAATGCGATTACCGCAGGACCCCAATCCGCCATTTCTGTTTCTGTTTGGTCGTCGGCTTTCTATGCAAAGTTCTTTTCTTTGTAGGCAATAAAGATTAAGAACTTAGGAGCTGATGTTTGATCTGGTTGTAGGTTGATAAGAAAGAAAGGAATATAAGCATATTAAATATCTGTACATTGCATCTCTGATAAGAAATATATTATTGTACTTCATTGGCACATTCGGCGTATTCTGTATTCACGCACCGCAATGGCACATGGCTGTTTAATTTCTCTGCAAGTAATTGATTCATTATTTCTTGCCATTTATCATACTTTCATGTACATTTGTAAAGCGTCAGTACCCCTTGAATTGGCCAAATTTCTATCTATAATTTAGTTCTTATTGGTAGTGGAGTTTACTTAATTTTCACGACATTGTTTTCGTTCGTTACACGTTATGTTCATACTTCATAAGCACGGAGCAGCTAAAATTCTGTCCCTGATTACGTCAGAACAAGATCTGAAGCACTGCTCAGTAACCTGTAAAAAATCTTCTCTCTGTCTTTAGTGTTTTTCAAGTAGAAAGTTTCTAGGTTCTCACAAGATATCCATCTCGAAACCATTGTTACAGCACTTGGTTGCTTGACAAATTTGGAGGAGGAAAGACTAGTTACCCAAATGCTTGTATGAGTTCAAAAGAGAAAGATCAAAGTTAGTAGCTTGCTGAAGATTGCAAAGTTGGGAAATCGTTGCAATAACCGCCTTGTGGTGCAACTACGATTCTCACCGATAAGTATACAGTATCTACGGGGGGATGACTTTAAAGCGTGAGAGGTGATACAAATTTATTATATTTTATCATATACTCCCACGTAAATGATGGCCAATGTCTAGAATGAGGAATAGGATGAACACATTGCCATTGGGCCTGATCAAAACGCAGATGTAAAGGCAATACCATGCCATTTAATCGACATAGTATCTATTCCAGCCTTCATTTTAAGGTCAAGGTATAGCTTATGGAGTTGCCGCATTCACTGGATTGGTTTTGTCCGATAATTATATCAGAATTGCAAGCAACACCGTTAAGCAGAATGTCACTGTCTCACTCTCACTCGTCAAACAAGTCTCACTCTCACTCATCAAACAAATGGGCAAACATTGGTAACCGGATGAGAAGTCCAAATCTCATGTCTAATTTTATAGTATTTTATTGTGTCCTATGAATCTTAACCATTTATTTATGTAGTTCCTGTATAAATAAACACAAGTCCCACATAAATAAATGGTTGAAATTTATAGAACAAAATAAGATACCATAAAATTAAACAGAGGATCTTTCCTCATAAAAGAGTCATTATGATCTTTTTCACATATCTTTGCCTAAAATATTAATTATTAATAGTAATTAAACCATGATCCTGTAGTTGGTCAAACCTTTTATATCTTGCTATTAATTATCAAATCAATTGCATGTTAATCGAAAAATCACAAGCTCATTTACTTTAATTACTGAATCAATCTGTCATCAATGACGTCCACTGTGAAATGTTATGATTGAACAGACCACTTCATATTGAAATAAATCAGCAAAGACCCCCAAAAAAATAACATTTACAAGTATCATAATTACTCCTTGGTCTTATCATTAACCAAGGTAGAGGTGAACTCTAACAGCAAGCAAGAAGACGCAAATGAGAGCAAAGTAGAGGATTGCGTGGACCAAAACCGAAGCACCACTGGTCTGAAAGTTGCCAAAATCGACGCACCGGTTACGACCTGGCAACTGGAACAAGAGCCCAGGAGTCAACAACACAAACAGAACCACTGCAACAAACACTGGACCCCAATCCGACATCTTTCTTTCAACTTTGCTCTTCTTCTTGTCTGTTTCTACTCCAGAGCTTGCGGGAGAGAAACACAATAAGAAGATAGCTATGATAACTGAGACGATCGCTTAAATGGGGATTGGGAAGTAAGCGAACAGAAGTTACTTGTGATTCTCTTGGCATTCCATTTGTGATCATGATGGTCCGCTGACACGTGATTACTTTGCAAGAGAAGAGAATAACTTGCTGGGTTTGCTTAGTTTCTTGGACGGTGTACTCGTAACGTGACAATTGTCGGTTCTTACGTTTATCACTGCGACAAAAAGGCAATCTATAAGGGAAAGGAACATTTACCTTTGGCTACGAAAAAAAAATCGTAGATAAAGGGTTCTTGGCGACCATTTATATTCATCGGGAAAAACATCGCTAATTTATCGAAGTTGAAAATTATATGCTATATATTTTTTGCTAATCGTCGCTTTTGTTTACGTCTTATTTTTACTATTAGCAATATTTTGAAAAATTGTTGTTAGTATCTTTTGATTTTGCTTAGTTTTCGAAGGCAAAAATTGTTAGTTCCGTTTTTAGAAACATACTTAAAAGTTTTTGCTATGCTTCCAACTACATTTTTTGAAGCGCAATCAAAAGTTTTCATAAATATAGCCAAATGTTTTTAATTACATTTCTAAAAATATAGTCGAATGATTTTAGCTACGTTTTGTAAAATATAGTCAAAATTTTAATCGACATTTTAACAAAATGTTATATTATGTTGAATTATAATTATTTGTTATATTTGTAATCCATATTATTGTAAATAATATATTTTTTGTTGTTGATTTATTAAAAAAATTATACAAAAATAATTAACAATTTGAAGCATTATATAAAAAAAATAAAATATTATTAAATTTTCCTGTGTATAAGATTTTATTTACAACTTTAACAATACTTATATACAAAATAATAAATATAGAGATTAGTTTACAAGATTGATACAAATCACTAAGCTCCGTTGAATCTTCTTCAAATATGTAATCAGAGATAAATTATTACATTCATCTTCACTGCTTTGATAATTCGGGCCAAGTAATTTTTTGAGGTACTTTTCATTCTTGGCCAGCTTTTTTTTTTTAGTTGTTATAATTGAACCTTAAGCGACTTGTTTTTCCTCTTGAAGATGTTGAATGTATATAGATCTTAACGAGGATATACATTTGGCTTAAGGTCAAACTCAAGACCTTTGATATAACCGAAATGTGTACCAAACATGGTATTGCAATTGTCTTCTACATTTACCTCATTCCCTTCAGAAATTACTTTTTATAACAATTTTTGCATCTTATTCTAAAATAAAAAAAGCAAAACCAATATTCAATGCAAATATTCTTAGTTAGTACTATATAAATAAATAAACTTAAAATTTAAACAAATTTTTATACTTACATAGTTATTTTATACTTTTTCTGACATCCATCCTTGACCATCCTTATAGTGATTGACTTTGTATAGTGTGATCCTATCACACTCTTATCCATATAATTCGTCCTCACACAATTTTATGGGGAAAAAAATACAAGACACAATAAATAATATATTCTTTATTGATATAATTATAACTTATAAACAAAGAGCTTTCATATTCATTACAGACAACTACAAATGATTTGAGCCTTGATTGTGAAGAGCCTTTTTTTTTTCCTCTATTGACCTTTGCCTTTTCACATTTTTCGTAAATAAAGAAAAAAGATAATCATTAAATCATCTAACAAAATTAATGGAAGTAAATGTGATTGGAAAGAAAACAAACATGAACTTTGGGAGAGCTCCAATAATCACACAGATTATTCCAATTTTATGGAGACATTTGTTCCTAAACATGTCTCCTTACCTCCGCATCATAAGGAAAATATTTGTAATATTGATGCAACTTATAATGATGATCCCTAATCATTTGTTTTAATAGTGAAGTCATATATTCTGAATATCAGGATTGTTGATATCGATGATATTCAATTTTATTTGTGAACAATAAGTAAAAGTGAAATTAATTTTAGAATAAGTGAAACAATATCGCATATAATTAAACAAACAAAAAATTTACCGCAACTTTATCCAGAGCATTTTCAAGCAAATTGTCTTCCTTCATGTTCTTTGCATGCTTCAGGCAAGGTAATTATGTTCTCGCAATAATCTCCAACTCATTTGACAATTTTGTAGATTGAATCTTATATAAAGGACGACCTTATGAAGTATCAATATATACTAACAACTTACTATTCATTGCAACATTCATTCGTTGAAACTCACAACCTCAAGTTATACTTCTACATCTTTTTATGACGTTGAAATTGGAACTGAGAACAAATGAATAATGATGAAAAAATAGGCATTAAACATGTAAATATATATTTGAGAATAAGTCTATTTGTAGGTGTTAAAGATTAACAAACTTGTAGATCTCTCTGTACTAGTTAATTCATGGTTGTTTGAGAAAGAATGTGCTTGTTGTTGACATGCTTCATCGGTGGTTGAGGTTGAATGTTGTTGTTGGCTAGGAACTGTTGATTTGGTTGAAGTTATAGATCCCTTTATTCAACAATTTTCATACTTGTCACCTTCTTCCCTTTGTTTCTATCAGGTATCATATATTGGATATCTATAAAAATAAAATTTAATAATAACATTACAAACTTACATTCAGTCATTGACATTAATTGTATTAATATAACTCAATCATCAACAATCTGTATTAACATAAGTCAACCATTAACAATCAACATTAACATAAGTCAATTGTCAGCAATCCACATAAATATGAATTGCATAATTTGTTGCATATGAATGAGACATCTAATAAAAAAGATCAATGTCCTTAAAGAATTGATCACTTATAAAATTACATAATCCATGTCAATACATTTTTTTTCTATAAAGGAAAATTATGCTTATCGTGATGAATCATTACTTTTTGTCATCAACAATCTGCATATGACATTAAATTCTAGACATGAAAACTTCAATACCCATAAATCATCTTCTAGGTCTAAAGGTAAAAAGAATTTCAATACTTTTATATATAGTTCACATTCTGAACCTATAAAATATGGTTCACAAGAGAAAAATAGGCACAACTTTGGTGGAAGATCAAACTAAAAGAGCATGTAATATCTTATCATTCATATATTCCTCTTTATTATAAAAGCTGATATAAATAACGCCATTATAATTCTATTCTCTATGATAAACAAAGAAGCATGATATTTTTGTCAAAATCATTATAAGAATCATATAGAGTCAATGATGAAGACATTTTTAGACAAATTCTGACTTAGAATAAAGTATATTTATCTTTCTTTAATTTCAATTTGAAACACTACAATTATATTTTTTTTGTTATACTATAAAAAACTAGGTATTAGTTAGATATCTCATTGGAAATGAGAAAAATTATCAATACAAATTCTTCTCTACGCAACACTTGGGATACTTTTATTTCTACAATTAGTACTTTCCATAGTAAAGGAAAATTAAAACTACTTGATTTTTGAGATTCAATTCTCAATAATTGTGTTTATAGGAGGAAATTAGTATAATCCTCATGGAATGCCTTGAGCAATATAGGAAGGGGAAGGAATAAGCAGCAAATTTAAAATAAACATGACATATCAAAATCTAAAGGAAAGGGAAAGTAAAAAAGTATAAGCAATGTTCCCTACTAGAAATGTGGTGATAAAGGTCATATCAAAATGGATTTTCTAAAGCCAAAGAAGAAAAATAATCAAAAGAAAAAGGCAATGATTATGTGAATTAAGTAGAGGAAATCAATGATGCTTTAGTTCTAAGTTTTGACAACCCCAATGAGCCTTAGGTTATGGATTCTATAACATTATTTTATTCTTCTCCATATAGGGAGTTTTTCTGGAATTTTTGATTTGAAAATTTTGGGAGGGCTTATGTAGGGTTACCAAAAATATTTGGGCAAATGTAGTCAGTAAAATAGCATACTTGATAAATAAAGGACCATCGATTCTTTCAATTTTCAATATTTCAAAAAGATTTATGGTTGGGAAAAGAGTTAAATCTTTTATATTGAGAACTTTTGGTTATGTAGCTTACATATACGTTGACGCTCATAAGAGAGATAAACTTAATCTTAAAGATGTGAAATGGTTTTTCATCAGATATGGTTTAGTTGAGTTTGGGCACTAAGTTTGGGATGATAAAAGTAGAAAATATTGACACTATGCCATGACCTTTATTGGGACTACTTTGTACAAAGACAAGAATGATGAAGTTAGACAAAGGACTGAAGAGTTGCAAGAAATTATAAAGGATGATATTGTAATAAAGTCTCACAAACATCCAAAAATAATGTTGATGGGAAAGAGTTGGTTATATCTTAATGAACATTGAGAAGATCCACAATGGTGCCCATAGTGCTAGATTGGTATTTCCCTTCTCAGTATTTATTTTGTTAATTGATGCTGGTGAATCATAAGCCTTTCAAAAGAATATATAGGTGAGTGATTCTCTTAAGTGGGAGCAAGTTAATGATAAGGAGATTGGATCTGTAGAGAAAAATAACACATTAGAATTTACTGAATTACCTACAAGGAAGAAAGCGCTACCCAATAAGTGGATCTATGGAATTAAATTAGAACCAAATAATAGTGTGAGATTCAAGGCAAGATTGGTGGTTAAAGGGTACTTATAGAAAAAGTGGATTAATTGTACAAAGATATTTTCTCTGTTGGACCAATGGTGGTTGACAAATAAAAGTCCCTTTATGTTTTGATAATTATAAAATATATATGAAATTGGTTAAGAAATTATTTCAGGTTTTTAAAGGCACAATGTAATTTCAAGGGACAATTTTCAGAGATGCAAGTGATAGACATTGTTCAAATTTCAATTTACAAATGTCAAGGAGATAATATATTAAGGAATCAAGCAAGAAATGATCTACTATGATATGGAGAAGATCTACAACGTGTAAATAAAGATCTTGGTGAAGATTATGGATAAATATCTTGAAAGATCTAAGATTATCTACAAATTTGTCCGTTGGAGAAATTCCAGTCGACTACAAGCAGTACCAGTCGACTAAAATTATCATATCTGAAGAATATAGTTCATTCTAGTCGACTATAAAGTGTTTCAGTCGACTACAAATCATTTCAGTCGACTATTCGGAGAGCGGAGATTATTTTTCGTAAGTTCCAGTCGACCAGAACCTATTCCAGTCGACTACAATCAGTCCCAGTCGACTAGAAGCCCTCGACCAGTCGACCAGAAGCTGTCCCAGTCGACTAGGATTATACAGGATCTGATTCTGACGAAGTCAGTTGATATCAAACGGTAAAGAAATATTTTTATAACATTATGGAGTATCTATAATGGCTAGTTGATGATCTACAATGACTATATTGATCCAGAAGTCAGAAAATAAATAGAAGAATGCTCAAGAGATCAAATACGGAAGGTATATCAAAGCATACTAATTTCAGATCATTATTCTATTGCTCTCAAAGTGCATATTGCTCATTCAATTCTATCAAGCTGTTTAGAGCATTGTCTATTCAATATTTCTTTCATTGTTATTGTGAGTTGAGTGACTAGAGGAAAAATCACTGGTGTGGTTAGATTTGTGCCGGAAATCAAATCGGGATTGTAAGGTTTACTTGAGCCGGAATTCAAGTGGTTGTAAAAGTTTGCACTGAACTAAAAAGTGTACAATATAGTGGTTTGCCAAAATCTTAAATGGGAGCTTAGGTAGAGGACGTAGTTCTTAGCACCGAACCTCTATAAAAACAGCGTTTGCTTTCTTCCCTACTCTCTTTTATTTGTTTAATTTGATTGTTATGTGTGTTTTAATTCTGTGATTTTTTGTAGAACTCTGCGAAAAAGTTTAGACGATCTATTCAACCCCCCTTCTAGATCGCTTTCATTCTCTTGTTATCAAAATAAACTCAATTAAAATTTTGTTGATTATTTTATGAAAAATTAAGTAATTCATTGATATAAAAAATTGTATAACCTTACTAGGTACAAAGGAAACCTGTTAAAAAAGTTTTGAGATTTTATGTTTTTAGTTTCACAAAACTTTGTAATGGATAATTCAAGTAACCATCGTATGCTTGTTGATAAGCTTTTGTTATTCCTCTTGCTTTCATATAGAGTCTAAATTAGAGGAAAGCTTGTTAGAAGCTGCTCTCTGCTTATAGCATTGCTTCTGAATATTTTGAAATTCCTCTCTTGTCATATGTAGTACATTATAGCAGCCAAACCAATCTTGAAGGCTTTATAATATTCCTTTGTTACCATTTTTAGGTTCCCAACCATTTTGATCAATTTATGCCAGGAGTTGGTTTCTTTCCTTATGCCAAGGACTCTTTGCATTTTACTCCATATAAGTGTTGTATGCCTCCACCTGACTAGCAAATGGTCCAGTGTTTCCAAGTTATAATTATACAACTCGCACTTTAGAGAATTGATGAAGAACTTTATTCTATGCTTGGTGAGTAGTTTCCCAATCATCCCCATCCACAATATAACTAAATGAGATGGATTAATATCAATATCAAAAAATTATATTTTTCCATTGCACCCTATTTCTTGGGTCGTTTTGAAGGAATTCTCTACTTTAAATGTCTTTAAACCCTCTATAATCCATAATATTTTATCCTTAGTTGTTTCCAAACATACTAGTAGATTCCCCATTATGATGTCAACATTCCTATTATCATGGTAAGCCCAATACCGTCGATTGTTCCTAATTAGCTTGCTAACCTTAGTATCAGAACTAACCACCATCTTTAGGTGCTGTATTTCCTCAATTTTGTCTAATGGCTCTTTGGAGTGCTAGTTATCAAACCAAACCATAGTTTGTTCCCCGTTCCCAATCTTATGGAAAATTAGATCCTACATTCGTTGTCTTGTGTTTAGTATTTTAGGCTTACAAAGTATCCTCCAATTGACTTTATTTGTGTTACTTCCATGCTCTGCTCCCTCCCATAAAAGTTCTCTTAACTTCTTGTCAATCTTCTTAAGTAGACTCTTTAGGTGAGATATGTTGCTATTGATAGTTTGCTTGGGATGGCCTATATAAGTTATAGTCTTCCACCATAATTAAAGTATTGCACCAATGGTTAATTCTTTTATGAAGTGTGTCCATCAAAGGTCTGTAATCTGGTGCATTGAATTTTTCTTTTGATATAGGCACACTAAGGTACCTAATCAGGATACTTCCTTGCTTCAGTCCCTTCCTCATTGCTTTAGTGGCAACTTTAATTCCACAATTTGAAGACAGGTAAAAGCAATTTTTACTTGGATTGGTTTTCAATCTTGACATTGTCTTAAAATCCTTCATTGATTGCAAGAGAAGTTTTATGATTTTCTTAGCCCTACAAAATAATAATAATTCATCTTCATAAGCAAGGTGTGTTATTTTGATACTTTTAGATATGTGATGGTATTGAAATCTTGAGTTATTTTCCATATTCCTTGCAAGTATGATTGAGACGGCCTCTATACATATCATAAATAGGTAAAGGATAGGGGATCCCCTGTCCTAAGCCCTCTTTTAGCTTTGATTAGCTTGGTAGGTTCTCCATTCATCGAAACCCCAAGGGAAGTCTTATTCACGCATTCTTTAATCCATTTCCTGAACAAAGGGTGTAACTTGTTGCCTTTAAAATACTAAACATGAAATTTTAATTGACTGAGTCATATGCCTTTTCCAATTCTATCTTTATTGTTCTATCTTCACCTTTGTCTTAGCATTGTATCTTTTAAGAAACTTTTGATAAAGAAAAATGTTTGTGCCTATTTTTCTCCCTCTAATGAATGCATTCTAGGATGGATTAATGATGTTTCCTAAGCTCCTCTTTAGTCTACTTGCGAGCATCTTATTAATGGTTTTGTAAAGCATATTATAGCAAGCAATTGACCTGAATTGTTAAGCCTGCAAGCATTAGGTTATTTAGGGACCAGGCTCATAAGGTCCATTCTTTCAATAAAATTCCTTTTATAAAAAAACTCCTTAATAACTTATGTTACTTCCTTACCCAATATATCCCAGTTCCTCTGAAAGAGTCTCCCATTGTAGCCATTTGTGCCTAGGCCATTGTCAAGACTTAGTGAAATAATATGTCTTTGATCCCTTCCCCTAATATTTCTTTAATTGTTTCTGCCATATCCTCTCCTTAAATCTACTTTATTCTCCTCATTTTATCATCTAGAATAATCTCTATTTCCTCTTCTAACATGTTGTTTATTGAAATACTCAAAATTAAGTCTTTTCTTGCTCCCTTGGTTTGTATTTTTGTCCTAAATCATTTTCCAGGCACTAAATCTGGTTTTTATTCCTCCTTGTTCTAATTGAGGTCATAAAGTACTTTATGCACATCTCCACCTCTTTTAGCCAAATCATCTTTTATTTTTGTCTTAACAGTTTGTTTTTGCCTTCTAAGGCCTTGTTGTACTTACTGATTAATGTTTCTTCTTTTGTTTTTAGCAGTAGGTCCTCAGGTCTTGATAGCTCCTCTACCATCTTTATAGTTTATCTAGTGCTTTTGTAATTACCTATTGCTCTGGTATTCTATTCTCTTAATTGAACTCTTTGAGTCTTTCTTTTACTATCTTCAACTTCATACATAATTTGTAACCCTTTCTTCCAGCAATATTTAAGTTAGTTCCCTCTCTTATAATTCTCTTAAACCTTGGATTGTCCATCAAGTCGTTAAGGACTCTAAAAGGTGTAATCTTTTTGTTGTCTAAAATGGTTAAACCTAACAATAGAGCTGTGATTTGAAGTACTAGGCTCCTCAAAATTTTGTATTACTTATGGGAAATTGGGCTAACTAGTCACCACTAATCAAGCATTTATAGAGTTTCTTTAGTAAAAACTAGCCTCCACTCTGCTTGTTGTTTTAAGTATACATATTTCCACAGTACTTGAGATTTGTCAACCCAGTGAGCTTTGGTAGATCTTATAACTCCTTGAAGTTTTTCTTTGCCCAATTACTGCCACCCCAAGTTTCACATGTATGGAGAGTGCAACTGTAATCATCTATTACTAACCAAGGGGAAGTAATTGTATTGTGGATCCTCACCTGTTACTCCTATAGAGATTAGCTCTAGAACACGCAATTTGTTGCATAAACTGTTGTAACAGTTATGTGTCTACTAGAGTCTTTGAGTACCAATTCATAATTTATCATTTGTTAATAGACACCTACTATAAGTCTCCCTCCTACATATTTTTCATGATTAAAGTCACCTTCCAGTTTTCCCTGAAGAACCATAGACAGTTCTCCATCCGGTCCTCTTTATTTTGGTTTCAAGTAAACCAACAAAATCAACCTTTTTATTTGACATCAATTGCCTAAATATTAATTGTTTATTTAGGCTATTAAGCCCTCTAACATTCCGTACTACCCTCTTCATAAGAACTATTTTTTACTTGACTTCCTCTTCTTTAATTTCCTACTTTACAAAAATTTCCGGTAAGTTGTTTAGTTCCTGAGGTCTCTTCTTTCTTTATTGAGGGGGTATTGTCTACTACATATTGATATTTCTCTAGCCTTTTTCCACTTTCTTAATCCTAAAGGTCTACAAATGGGGTACTGTCACCTTCATTTTGAACCTCCTCCATCTCATTCACCACCTGCTTTGCTTCCTTAAGAGTTTATGCTCTTGTTTTGGACTAGTGTTACATTCATTTGTTTCCCCTTATACTATATTAATCTTCCTATCAACTCAGCCTCTTCTCCTATATTCTTATTCTCTTCTTGGTTCTCTTTCCTCCTCCAAATCATTTTCTCCTCTTTACTCTTGACAAACATGTATGAAATTCTTAAAAGATCTTCCACTAAATCCCCATTCTCCTTTAACTATATAATCCTTAAAGAATCAAGAAGTTCTTGGGAAATGTCCACTTCAATAGATACTTTATTAAATCCTATTCATCTCATCATTGCAGTGTTTTCATCCATTCACAAGAGTTTTCTTATTTTGATAGCAATATAGCTCATGCCTTTTGTGGACCAATCTTCCAAAGGAATTCTATGGAAATTAACCTACAGTGGGATTCTTTCCAATTTTCTTTTATCAAGAGTTACCTTTGGATGTCATTTCTTTAACAAAATTGGATGTCTTAGGACATGCCAAGGTCCCGCTTCTAACAACCTATGAGCATTTTCATCTTAGTCAAACTTAAACCCAAAAAAATCATCTTCATTCACCGTTGTGGTTACCAAACCCATATTTCTCCAAGAAGAGTTAGCCCATTTGTTAACAAATGGAAATGCTAGTTTTCCTTATAAAAACAAACTACTAGATACGAGCTTTATTTCCTAGCTCCAAGATGGAGCACCCTAAGTAGACTTGAATGGGTTCTTCTCTAGTTGTCTTCTTAAACCTTAACTTCCCTAAAGTTCTAGAATTGCCTACAATTAAAGTAGTTTTCCCCTTTATAGGTTCCTCTAGAGAGTCAAAACCTCTCAAAAAGGGCAATTATATGGTGTTTTGAAGGGGGTGGGCTTGCAATTGGAGTGGTTTATGTGTAATTTGTTTATCTTTGGTTGATGTCGTTATTGGAATTTCATAAAGTAGTTGGTTGTTATATAGGAGATGGTTTCTGTTTCAGGGGTTAGGGGCTAAGCCTTCGAAATAGTGATGGGGCAGGGGGCGGGGGAATAAGGCTGTTGGAAGGATGTTTATTGAGTTAAAGGGTGAGGGGATAAGATTGTCAAAAAAAGGGGGAAATAAGGTTCAAAAGGGTGATGATGGGTTAGAGGGAGAAAACACCCCCACGCGGTCATTTGCTTCAATAAACATCCTAACATAGTTCTTTATTCTTTGCGTTATAACCAAAGATTTCCATTTGGAGAAAATGGATGTGAAAATAACATTTTTACATGATGACTTGGAGAAGGATATATACATGTAACGACTAAAGGGCTACATGGTTCTAAAGAAGGCACATTTGGAGTGTAACTTGAATATGTAGCGCCCCCTTACCATAGAGTATCCACCGGAACGCCCGTAGGTCATTCCGGTATATATCCTACGATAAGAGACCACTACTGACAACTACCACTAAACTCCTCATGGCATCACAATCATAAAGCAGTACGAAGAAATTGACAACTTTTTAAAACCAAACTGGATTTCATTTCATTCACTCAAAATTCAGAAATTTACAAACTGTCAGTATTTTCAGTCTGCACATGTTCCAAAACACCGTACACTACGTACCATACAGTAATGTACAAAGAACAGATCTAACTATAAGTCTCCAAAAGAAAGCCCAGCTGACCGACCTTTGAGCCATCGCCTCTCTCGCCAATCCACA
>JANITW010000001.1:9297613-9315843 GCA_027564335.1 Erythroxylum williamsii | reverse complement strand
CTTTCACATTCTTTAACTACTCTATCCACTTCCCTCACACAAGCATGCATTAAACCCATTCAAACCTACCACTTTCAGGATCAAATAAGTACTTAAAGGATTTCCATGAATGCATCTAACTACCAAAAGCATAAAAACAACCATCAATACTCACCTTAAACAAGTTCAAGCTATCAATTCTCCAAGTCTTTTCATTTCTCCACAACTTCCTAACTTAACACCTCACCTACGGCCTTCACAAGCAATCCAAAGGTTCTCATCAACTCAAAGCTTCAACTTGGTTTGTGTGTGAAGAAGAGCAAGCAAGGAACCAAGGAGACAATTCTTATAGGGGATAGGTAAAAGGAAAATTCGAAAGAGGAGAACAAGGCACCTTCGGATGATGAAGTTTTGCACTTTTAAAATAACCCTTTTTCAACTTTCAAGAAGATAAACTTATACACTTAAGAGGAATAGCCGTAAATGACAAGGGAGACTCAAGCAATTGATCTTTAAAAAGTCGTAGGTGATGACTATAAAGAGACAAATTTCTTTAATGAAGAGGACACTTGGCATTAGAAAGGGAAAAAGACAAAATCAAGCTAATCCTAGTTAATTAAGTACTAATCCCAATTAATCTCTAATCATGGCACTAGAATATTATCCTAACATCATTTATCCACTAATCTCATGCCATTAGGCAATCCTTTTCAGTACAAAAAAGCTCACTCAGTCAGTCAGTTAGAATTTTCCGGTCCGGGCAAGAACCCCGAAAAATTCCAGAAAAATTCTCATAAATCCCTAAAAATAGAAAACAATTTATGGCGCACTCAGAATAATTTTCCAAACCCAAAAATTACGCTAATCCCAATAAAATTGTCTTAGGCACGAAAACCGGGAATGTCATGTATGCATGTACAGTAAGTTCCTGTGCACAATTGTGACTATGTAGCAATCCTATTATGCATGAGCAGTCCTATGAAATCCCAATCTAGCACACCTTATGTCAATTTACTATTCTACACTTCCAATTGAGGGTGGGATATTACAGAATAAGTGTTTGTACAATTTGAAGTAAGCTCCATAACAATGGTATAAAAAGTTCAATATCTTCATGTTGGTATTGGTTTTAAAAGAAGTGACATGCCTTATTGTTGCTACTTTAAGAAATTTAATTATGGTTATGTTATTTTAATTATGTATGTAGATGATATGTTAATTATAGGTCCTAGCATGAAGGATATTGATAATTTAAAAAGGTAGTTTATCTGAAAGATTTAAGATGAAGGATTTAGATGTGGCAGAGTAAATACTTGGCATGAGAATTTTTTAGAGATAGGTTAACTATATGTTGAAGTTAATTAATTTAAAAGGTAGTTATCTGAAAGATTTGAGATGAAGGATTTAGATGTAGCAAAATAAATATTTAGCATGAGAATTTTTTAGAGATAGGATAACTATATGATGAAGTTATCTTAGGAGTAGTATATTGAGAAGGAGTTAAACAGATTTTACCATGACAATACTAAGCCTAAGAACACTCCATTGACAAGTCATTTCAAATTTTCGAAGTAGTAATTGCCTAAAACAACAAAGGAGTGAGAATATATGTCAAAGGTACCATACACTTCCACAATTGGTATCCTGATGTATGCTATGGTTTAAGCTAAACCAAACATAGCATATGAAGTAGGAGATGTGATTAGGTTTATATCAAACCTAGGAAAAATAGAATAGGTAGCTATAATATGGCTAGTAAGGTACATAAAGGGTACTTTGGGTATATCAATTTTCTTTGGAAAAGGGAAAGTTAAATTAGAAAGGTTTTTTGATGTTGATCTTAATGGGATATTGATACTAATAAGAGTACTTTAAGGTTTATCTTCTTTCTTGATAGTTGAGTTGTGAGTTAGATGACTAAGATCCAAAAGTGTGTTTCCATGTTAACTACAAAGTCAGAGCATGTGACTATGTCTAAAGATTGCAAGTAGATGATTTGGTTGAAAAGTATTTTTAGAGGACATAAGTACGAAGCAATATGACAATGTGCTTTATAATGACACCAGAGTGATTTATAAGTTGTGAACAATCCAGTGTCCCATTCCAAGACCAAACACATACATTACAGGTATCACTTCAATTACATTTTGGTTAAAGAGTGATTGTAATGCTTAGAGAATATTCTAGGTTCAAAGTATCTAGCAAACATACTAGCTAAGTGTATTAGTATTGGAAAACTAAGGTTATCTAAGACCTGAATCAACCTTCACGGTTGATGATAGAAGTGTTGTCATGTTAGGTGTTCGATGGTTGTTTAAGGTACATATGCAATATGTTAGTTCTTGTTCTAAGCATCAGTCTCCAGGTGGGAGATTGTTCGGATGTGGAGTATGATAGAAATATTTAGTTTCCTTGTATTACTAGGAGTTGAATTTCATTTCTAACAGGAAATAATAGGAGATATGGAAGCTTAATTAATATCATAGTTTAGATGGATTCTGTTTTCACATTATATTATAGTCTAGGTAGGATTTTGTTTCCATATTCTATTATAGGTTCTCTGTATATAAGAAGACATGATATTATGTCACTGTACACCACAAATTAAGAGAGAATAAAATCCCTAATGTGACTGTGGACGTTGAAACATTTTTGAAACATGTAAAAATATTGTTTTATTTAATTTTCTTTCCAGTAAAATTATTGTTGTGTGTTATGGATGTTGATCCTAACACTTGATTCTTCACTTGCATTGCTTTGAAATTCACTATAATTATATTGGGTACATTCATTTTTCTCGTTTGGCTCCTTATATGAATTTATTTTAATTAAACTCATCCTTCACATATTGCTTGATTCTTTAACATGTTAAATGACTAATATCACCAAAAATAAAATATTAATATTAAAATATTTTTTACCATTAAAACCATGAGTTAGAATCTCACTTGGTCGAATAACCTTCAATTTATACTTTTTGGAATCTTTTAATTATGTTTGAGTCAAATTTTTATCAAAGAGATGAGTTTTGATTTTTGAAAAAATTAAAATAATATGAAAACTTAAAACAATTTTAAAAACAAACTTTTATCAAGTTAGGTTAACTTATACTCGATTTTGTTGACCAAATGTAGGGTTTTATAACTTCAAATTTGTTTTAAGTAAGTTAGGTTAATAAAATGAGTGTTTGATGGTTTGAACTTTTCTTTTAAATGCACATTAATTGTATGTTTTCAAAATAAAGGGAAACTCTAACATGGTGAGCTTGTAGCATTTTAGAATGGGATATTAGTTGACCTATTGGCCAACCAAATTGCATTTTAACTCGATTAATGTTTTTAAAACTAGCCATTATAATAGGTAGTTTAGGACTCAAAATGTCATTTTTGTTATAGTTAACTATAAATAGTACACATTTTGGTTATTTAAATTTTTATAACATTTTTATAAGCATAAAGAATTTATTGAAGAGAGTATTAAGAGTATTCAAGTGTTTATGTATTCATTGTTCTAACTACTGGAGCTTTAGAACATTAAAGTTAGTAAGCAACAAAAACTATAAGTTTTATTTAGTTATGCATTAATGCAATTGGGTGAGTTTATAGCATTTTAAGGGTTTGTCATTACCATAAATAAGAAGTTGTAAGAGTTTCCCTTCATTATAAAGGAAGAAGATTAATTGAAAGACTATTATTGTCTGTTTAATAAGAAGATAATAAAAAAAATCTCAAGTGGTGCTTGAGAATTGGGATTTGACTAAAGTTGTAAACCAAACAACTATCAAAAATTATTTATCCTTACTCTCATTACCCTACATGAGCTTTGGTCCCTTTTTATTTCTTAATATCCATTTCCTATATAACATTCCTTATAAATCACTTTGCCTTGGTTAATTTATTTATTATATTTTCAAAAACATTAGAAATTCATAGCCACCAAATTCATGTCTTGACTAAGATTCCATATAGGGGTCAAAAGTGATATCAGAGAGGTGTCATTCAATTGCATACATTTCTCACAAAATTTAAACAAAGATTATGATGACACATTTAGGTGCAACTTCATCTAGTCAATAGAGCTAAAATATAAGTAAAGCTCAATCATTTAAAGGATTAGGCTACTTATGCTATTAAAAAAATTAGTTGAAGTTTTTCCTAATGAATAAAGAGGTAGATTTATAGTAAATTTTGGCTAATGGACCATTTTTCCCAATGAATAAAGTTAAAATTTGATAAGATAAATCCAAGATTCTTAAAGATAAGGAAGAGTGAGAATCAAACGATAAAAGACAAATTTCCTTAAATATAATAATAGTTATACATTAGAAAGGAACGAACTCACGATGTCCATGTGCATCATTAATATGCCACAACTAATTTAAAGCATGCCTAAATACAAGAGAAGATTACTAAAAAAGAAAATGACAACAAAATTGGCATCCTAAATTATTAAAAAAGTAGAGAAAATATAAGAAAAGAAATTAAGATTCCTAATTATAAATAGAGTCTAAGGTTAGTTTGTAAAATAGAGAAGGTGTTAAACATTCTATTTTAGCTATCTAAGTGGTTACCTAGGTCCTAAAAAGGTTTTATAAAAGAGAAATGCATAAGATATGTTTTTATTAATGAAAAGGGACAACTTATACAATTTCTCTATGTTAAAATAGAAAGAAAAATATATCATTATTACATTATTATAGCATTAAAAAATATGTAGGAGAATAATGAAATCACTAAAATTGTGGATGAATATTCTTTAAAATCTTCAAGTCTTATTATCTGTTTTCAAGCTCAACTATAACCAACAATGAGCTTGTGTCAAAATTAGTGAAAGGAAATAGAAATTAGAGCCTTTATCATAACATCAAACATTTATGTTTTTTAGTTCAAATATGATGGACGAAGACAGCTTTTTCTATGACCAATTCTAAAAAAAATGAATTTCAATTTCGATATGCTTGGTGTGAGTATTAGAAAATGAATCTACAATAAGGAAGGAAGAACTAAGATTATCAAACCACAAGATGAGTTTGAGATAAGTCAATTTTAGTAAGAAGAGAAGTGATCTAACATAATTTTGTAGACACAAGTACAATACTTTTGTATTCAACCTCAGTATTAAAGTGGGAAATAGTAATATAATTGCATCGTAAGAAAATGTAGTAACTAGAGGTGGAACAATAACTGTTAAGGTAGTCAACTCAGTCAACATTACCGTCGGGAATGAGAGTGAGGGTTGAGGCTTTATTTAAGTATAAGCTATGAGAGGTTGTCAATAATAAATGTTAAAGGATCTACTTAACTGCAATGTAGTGAAAATCAATAGGGTAATGAAAGAATTATAAGAACTTATTAACAACAAATTTAATATTAGGATAGTTTAGGAAAAGGTACTGAAGAGCATTAATGGTTTTTTCGATATTTGGTACGATCACAGAGGTAAGCACTATGATTTCTAGAGAGTGGTAAAGTAGGAGTCATTTATGTCAGCACAAGTTTGGAATTAGCAAGAAAGTATGAGTGAAAAATTCTTGAGTATAAGTATGGAAGTTACTTTAACACTAATATATAAGTATGGAAGTGACTTTAATACTAAGTAATGAAGAGATCTAGATCTTTAAAGAGAATGCTGATTTTAAGGTTATGAATGAGAAAGAGATTAAGGATTATAAAGAACTTGTAACTAAGTTACCATTTTTGTAAACTAAGAGGAATATGTTGTAAGTAGGGGTATAATGAAGGGAAATTTGTTAAAATTTAAGGGAGTAAAGTTAAGGTCAATAATTTTTTGACTTAATCGATGAATGACCATGACAGAATTTATGTAGATGATAGATATGGTGAGAATGATTAGGATCAACCAAACTAGATGGTTGAATCATATAGATAGGTTCTTGAAGAAAGGCATTATTTACTTAAAGTTAAAAATAGAATACTTTTAAGTGAGAGTTATTATGAGGATGATGTGAGTAGTGGTTGGTTTAATAACAAGGCTAGAAGTGTCATTATAGTTAATACTAGGAGATTGGGGACATCCCTAAGTTAGACAAGTTTTATAGTAGTCTAGAGAGCACTAAGTTTATGCTTGGTGTAGAATATCTATTTGCCATCGAAAATGTTTATATGAGATAGAATAGGAATAAAGGTTCATGTTTGGTTATGATAACGAGCTCTAAACTCATCTTGCATAACTTGAAACTAATAGAGAACATTTTAGCTTGGGTGAAAGAAGTGAGATCAGATTCCTAAGTAGAGGTGTGATAGGTGACATAGTTAAAGAAGTTATAAGGATTACAAGTGTTGTCTGAAGTTAAAGTGATAATTGGATATTGATGTGTTGAGGTCGATTAGAGGTGATGGTGGATTCAATATAGTTATAGTTTTATATAGGTGTAAATTATGTAGGTGAAGGTGAAGATGGTGGAAGTAAAGGTAAGGGTAATTGAATGATGGAAGGCGAAGGGTTAGTGGTAGAAATAGTGGGTGTTTGAACACATTGAAACTTTGTTTTAATGAACATGTAAAAAATGTCAATTTTATTGGTTTTTGGGTTCAAGGTGGTGGTAAGCTTTATATTGGGATAGTTATTTAAAAAAAAACACATGATATGGACTTGGAAGTAAGTTATCAGATCATATAAGTCTAAAGAAAGGAAAACAATGGTATATAAATACACAAAGGTGGAAGAGGTTAGGTTTGGTTAGAAAAAGGATGTCATAAGGGGATTTATGATTGAGGAAATGTTTTATGGAGAAGGATTATATGATAAAAAGATTTGGAAAAGGCTTTAAACTAAAAATTTTTGGAATAGAGGCATGAATACGAAGAGTGAAGTTAATTTTGTAATATGTCAAATTTTGCACTTAGCAAGTCCCTTTTGTTAGGGAGTTTGAGGGAAAGAGAAATGGCATGAAATTTCAGTGTTGAGTTATTGATAAAAAGGGCCTTTGATGAGTTCATTAGCTCCACCAAATTGAAAAATTTTGACAATTGTGGAAAACATGTTTTTAATATGAGTTTTAAAATGTTGAAACAGGTAAATGGCTTGTGATTTATAAGTTAAAGGTATGATTTATAAGCTAAAGGTAGATCTATAGGAAATGGCTAAATTGTTCAATAAAGATAATGAAATAGTGGTATATAGAGAGATAGTGCAAGATCCCATATGTCATAATTATTAATTATAAAGGCATCATAGGCATATAAGACGATAAAGGAAAGAAAACTTTAGTACTTTTACTATGGGAGCATAAAGTATATGATTTTATTACATAAGGCACAATAGATAAAGCACTAAATAAATGAGAAAAAGTTTGATTACAAGATTTCCAAGACAATAATGCCATAGGTTATTGTGGGATTACTAAAAGGTTAAGGGATTTGTATAGTTATAGGTTACCATAAATGTTATCCATAAGAAGTGGTATCTTGGTTCCTAAATATTTTGTAGTATAATTTGGCACTATATAAAATATTATTGGAAAGTTATCAGTCAATTAAGATGTCATAAAGAAAAAGAGGTTTAAGGTGTGTGGGGAGAGTTTGTATGGTAGTGGATATAGTAGCACGGATATTACTATTATTGATAAACACTTAGTTATGTCCCTAATATGGTTTATAGATTCATCAATTCATACATCATGAGTCATATGAAAGGTCGTGCTTGCATTTGGTAACCATTTAGGCATGTCACTTAAGGTAAGATAGTTATTGGTAGGTTCAATATGAAGGTTTATGGTGGAAAAGAGTATTTTGTAGGTGATTTAGAAAGGTGGATTAGGCACTATCGGATTCATAATACCTACATTTTTATCTGATAGTAGTATGGGCTTATTTGTAATGAATTTGACATTTGGAGAGTTATTTTCATAATTAGGCTTGATGGGTATTTGGGATAGGTTAAAGAGCTTTAGCTAAAATAAAGGTGTGTTATGGGTTAGGCCTATTTAGGCTAATGAGATAGAATTTTGATTAGTTTAATGACTCGACCCAAGAGATCAGGTGGTGATATAATTGGAAAATTAAGGATTAGTATTTGATAAGTTTGGATAATAGTTATCTCATCCTCTATTATTGTGATAGTGGCTACCTCATCAACCATTGTTGGCACCAATTCTGTCATCGAGATTCAAAGTTGTCATAAAGGCAATTTTGGGTGAACTGATATTAGGGGAGTGGTAGTTAGTAAAATATTATACACGAAGAAGGATTTTAATATGTAGGTTCGAGAAGGAAGGTAGTGTGTCACAACTGATGAAACATGATTCATAATTTGTTGTGGTTTCATTAAGAGCAAATAAAATTAAGTCCTTATAAAAAATTGAATCTCTAATAGTGATATGATCTTTAATAGTAGAAGAGAAAGTCAATAAGTATTTGTAATAAAGGTGCTACCTTAATAGTATGGAGATAATGTCTTAAAATTGATTGATAAGTAGTGGTTTGTTATAAAAATGGATTTCGAGGGTTTTCTAAGAGGCACGTGATGTGTTGCATCTCGAAGCCATTAAAGCAATAGTAGGAAAAGAGTTACCATCAGACAATAATAAATGAGCCAATTTATTTTATGTGACTAAAGAAATTCAGGAGATCTATAATCAGAGGTGGATGTGCCAGGCTTCAGAGGTGGTGGACTGTAATCAAACATTTCATAGGTGAATAGTATTAATTGTAAGCTAAAGTGATTGTGATGAAACTAGTTATGTTCGTAAGTAGGAGTGTTGTTGGCCCTCGAATTTTTTTCTTTAGTTAAACATGATTTAAATGAATTATGAGGTTTTGATAGATTTATTTTTGAAGTTTAAATAATTTTGTCTATGTTAGTAGGATTTAATTCATTAGATTGTTAAATTAAAAGTGGTAAGAATGCATAAGGGCAATTTTGGCCTAACACTTAATCATTTAAGTTATAAGGCATTAAAGGAAGGGTAAAGTGGAATTTTAGCATTCATTAAGGGTAAAATAGGAAGAGGAAAATATTGTCCTATTTGTAAGAAGGAAAAAAATGTGAATTGAACGAAAAGAAGAGTGAATTACGAAAACAAAGAAGAGAGGAAGAAAGGTTTCTGTTCTTTAAGAGAAAAGAGGGAAGTTTTAGTTAGGGTTTCATCACTCTTAGTTTTTAAGAGGGAATTTGAAGTTGTTCAAGAAGAGAAAAAGAAAGAGGAAGAGAAGAGATTTCATTTGAGTCAAACATCTCTTTATTTAGAGAAGAGTTAAGGTAAGAGCATCTTCGATCTTTTGGATTTTTGGAAGGGTTTTGGTTTATGAAGGTTAGGAAATGCATGAGTTTTAATATTCTTGAATCAATTTTAGTGAATGAACTTTATGGGTTTTCAATTTTCTACCCTATTGAATTAGGGTTTTTGTTTATGTAATCAAGAAAGGCAAGAGGAACAAAAGAAGAGGCATCTTCGAGCAAGTATTAAGCAAGGAATTCAAAGTGGGTTACATTTTTTAAAATTGAGTTAATAAGCCATTACTGTTTTTTTCAAATAAATGGAATTAAGTGATTTCCAACTACCTTATAAATGTGCATTTAGTGTTCTTTAAATGCTTTGAGAATGTGCTACGTGTTTTGTATATGAATTTTTATGGATGAATTATGAACTAATTTGGAAAAGATTTTTGAAAAGACTTTATGTTTATGAAATCCACTTTCGGAAAAGTGTGTTTTAGACAACATGTTTACAAGTTATGAAAAGCATGATTATGTGGGTTTGGATTGGGTTCATTCTGTATGTCAAGTGCACTTTGACTAAAAACTTTTCCCACCTACCCGTTACTAGCATGGAACTCCTTCACGGACTCCCCTAAGTTTACGACTATGTAAGATCATTATGTGGGATTGCGATAGTACATTTTAGTCATAGCTACACAGGACCATTATGTAGAAATGTGTAATACGTTCTATTTATAGACCTACCTAAACTATTATGATGAACTTATTTGTTTACATGTGTGGACAAGTTTGATAAATGCATGATTTATGTTGCTTATGAATTGTTTGATAAATGAGAATTTGAAAAATATGTGCTTTATGATTCAATGTAAATTTTTCAATAGAAATGAATATTTCAATGGTTTTTGCTTGTTAACGATTATAAATTATTACCCACGAATTTTAAGCTCAACACTCCTTTCATAATTCATTGGATTGTTAAATTAAAAGTCGTAAGAATGCATGAGGGCAATTTTGGCATAACACTTAAACATTTAAGTTATAAGGCATTAAAGGAAGGGTAAAGTCGACTTTTAGCATTCATTAACGATAAAATAGGAAGAGGAAAATGTTGTCTTGTTTGTAAGAAGGACAAGAAACATGAATTGAAGAGAAAGAAGAGTTAATTATGAAAACAAAGAAGAGAGGAAGAGAGGTTTCGATTCTTTAAGAGAAAAGAGGGAAGTTTTAGTTAGGGTTTCATTCTTAGTTTTCAAGAGGGAATTTGAAGTTGTTCAAGAAGAGAAAAAGAAAAACGAAGAAAAGAGCTTTCATTTAAGCCAAACATCTCTTTATTTGGAGAAGGGTTAAGGTAAGAGCATTTTTGATCATTTGAATTTTTGGAAGGGTTTTGGTTCATGAAGCTAAAGAAATGCATAGGTTTTAGTATTTTTGAATCAATTTTAGTGAATGTACTTTATGGGTTTTCAATTTACAACCCTATTGAATTGAGATTTTTGCCTATGTAAAGGGAATAAAAAAAGGCAAGAGGAGCAAGAGGAGAGGCATCTTTGAACAATTATTAAGCAAGGAATTCAAGGTGGGTTACATTTTTATAATTGAGTTAATAAGCCATTAATGTTTCTTTCAAATAAATATAATTAAACGATTTCCAATAACCTTATAAATGTGAATTTAATTTTCTTTAAATGCTTTGAGAATGTGCTACGTGTTTTGTATATGAATTTTTTAGGATGAATTACGAATTGATATGAAAAATATTTGTGAAAAAACTTTATGTTTATGAAATCAAGTTTTAGAAAAGTGTCGTTTTAGGCAACATGTTTACAAGTTGTGAAATGCATGATTATGTGGGTTTGGTTTGGGTCCATTCTGTACACCAAGTATATTTTGACTAAAGGCTTCTCCCATCTACTCGCTAGTGGCATAGAGCTCCTTCACGAACACCCCTAAGTTCCCGACTACGAAAGACCATTATGTGGGATTGCAATAGCACGTTGTGTTCACGGCTACGTAGGACCATTATATGAAAATTTGTAGTACGTTTTGTTTATGGACCTACCCAAACTATTATGATGTGCTTATTTGTTTACATGTGTGGACGAGTTTGATAAATGCATGATTTATGTTGCTTATGAATTGTTTGATAAATGAGAATTTGAAAAATAGGTGCTTTATGATTCAACGAGAAATTTTTTCAATGGAAATGAATATTTCAGTGGTTTTTGCTTGTCATCGATTATAAAAAATGTTACCCACGAGTAGGGATGACAATGGGTAGGGTTTGGTTCGGGTATTACTCTACCCATATCCATATCCGTTTTTTATGACTCAACCCATATCTATATCCATATCCATCGGTTTTTACAATTTACTAACCACATCTAAATCCATTGGGTTTTCGAGTTTTTGGATATCCATTGGGTTGTATAACACATAAAAATATAACTTCTAAATAGAAAATATAAAGAACAAATTTTTGCGAACACTCCAAATCAAAATTACTTTAATAATAATAAGTTAAGATTTTGATTTGTATGCCCTAAAAAACCATAAAATTGGAATAATAAAAATCATAATATCTAGTACAAAGACAAAATATATTTTTCACAATTAAAAACTAGAACAAAGACTGAAATATCCAAAGCTTCAAATTATTTTTGCGTGAACTCTACAACATTCAAAACTCCATCTCCATATCATTTGCATTATTATCATCCTATAAGAAAAT
The DNA here is from genome assembly GCA_027564335.1 of Erythroxylum williamsii. NCBI lineage: Eukaryota > Viridiplantae > Streptophyta > Magnoliopsida > Malpighiales > Erythroxylaceae > Erythroxylum > Erythroxylum williamsii. The sequence goes on along the minus strand of JANITW010000001.1, from coordinate 9,303,953 downwards.
AAAATATGATGAAAAAGGTGAGTATTGAGGAGTAAAGTGGAGATTTTAAAGTTGTTTCTTCTTATAAAATATTAATATTTTATTATATTTAACAATAAATATTCAAGAAAAATAGAAAAATAGAGTTAACAAAATACGGGTGAGTATCTATGGTTCGGGTTATCACTAGACCCATATCCATATCCATATCCACATTCATTTTTTAACATCCATTTAAAATTTATTTTTTAGCCTCCATATCTATTTTTTTGGGTCGGGTAGTGCGGATATTAATCAGATTGAAAACCCACAGCCATCCTTACCCACGAGCTTTAAGCTCACCACCTTCATAATTCATTGGATTGTTAAATTAAAAGTGGTAAGAATGCATGAGGGCAATTTTGGCATAACACTTAAGCATTTAAGGCATTAAAGTAAGGGTAACGCGAACTTTTAGCATTCATTAAGGGTAAAATAAGAAAAGGAAAATGTTGTCTTGTTTGTAAGAAGGAAAAAAAACGTGAATTGAAGGGAAAGAAGAGTGAATTACAAAAACAAAGAGGAGAGGAAGAGAGGTTTCGATTCTTTAAGAGAAAAGAGGGAAGTTTTGGTTAGGGTTTCATCATCCTTAGTTTTCAAGAGGGAATTTGAAGTTGTTCAAGAAGAGAAAAAGAAAGAGGAAGAGAAGAGCTTTCATTTAAGCCAAACATCTTTTCATTTGGAGAAGAGTTAAGGTAAGAGCATTTTTGATCTTTTGGATTTTTGGAAGGGTTTTGGTTTATGAAGCTTAGGAAATGCATGGGTTCTAGTATTCTTGAATCCATTTTAGTGAAGGTACTTTATGGGTTTTCAATTTGCAACCTTATTAAATTGGGATTTTTGTCTATATAAAGGGAATCAAGAAAGGCAAGAGGATCAAAAGAAGAGGCATCTTTGAGCAATTATTAAGCAAGGAATTCAAGGTGGGTTACATTTTTTATAATTGAGTTAATAAGCCATTAATGTTTCTTCTAAATAAATGGAATTAAATAATTTCCAACTTCCTTATAAATGCGCATTTAATGTTCTTTAAATTCTTTGAGAATGTGCTATGTATTTTGTTTATGAATTTTTGTGGATGAGTTATGAATTGATATGAAAAATATTTTTGAAAAGACTTAAAGTTTATGAATTCTAGTTTCAGAAAAGTGTCATTTTAGGCAACATGTTTACAAGTTGTGAAATGCATGATTATGTGGGTTTGATTTGGGTCCATTTTGTATGTTAAGTATATTTTGACTTAAGACTTCTCCCGCCTGTCTGCTATTTACATAAAGCTCCTTCAATGACTCCCCTAAGTTCACAGCTACACAAGACCATTATGTGGGATTGCGATAGCATGTTTTGCTCACGGCTGCAGAGGACTATTATGTAGAAATGTGTAGTACATTCTATTTATAAATGTACCCAAACCATTATGATGTGCTTATTTGTTTACATATATGGACAAGTTTAATAAATGCATGATTTATATTGCTTATGAATTGTTCGATAAATGAGAATTTTAAAAATATGTGCTTTATGATTCAATGTGATTTTTTTCAATGGAAATGAATATTTTAATGGTTTTTGCTAGTTACCGATTATAATAACTATTAACCATGAGTTTTAAGCTCCCCCTTCTATCTTCAGGTGATGAGTAAGAGATCGAGTGATCGAGCATAAAGGCATTTCTCTGAGTTCTACTTATTTTGTATTTTAAGCTAGTTTTTATAAAACAAGGCTTTAGTTGTATTTTGAGCAATTCTACTTTATGTAAACTATTTATTTTCGGATTATGATGTAATGTGGTTTGAAATGCCCATTAAAGCTTTGTAAATCTCTCATATTTTGGTATTAATGAAATATTAATGTGTTTTGCTTATGGCTCTCCAAGTTTGTACTTTGCTTTTTTCAATCTTTCATAAGAGTAAAATGTTTATTCTAATTTCTAGGGGAAAATTGTATTAATCTAGGCTGAATTAGACAAAGTGTCTTTTTGGAAGTTGTAGATTATCTTTCTAGAATTCCAATGATGTAAAGTATGAAATTTTTGGATATTAGAGTTGAGACATATGATCATTATAAGTTAGTAATAATGCATGGGGTGTACATATGGGACAGCTACATTAAATTGAAATTTTGATCCTTTTACAGACAAAAACTTTTTTTGAGGTCTTCATGGAAGTTGTAGGTCTAGAAATCTTCTTCGAAAAAGTCTAAAAATGACCTTAATATGACATCTCTAGTAAAAATTATGTCTATTTTTCCAAAACAGATCTGGTGGAAGAAAAATGAAAAGTCACGATCATGACTCTGCAAAAATTTTCAAAAGTCACGATCGTGAAGCAGGGTTTTCTCCAAGCCTGAACATGTTCAACTCTTTTGGCCATACCTTTGTTATCCGACCGCCAAATGACTTGATTTTTAAAGCAATAGATTCCTAATACATTCCTCTATCTCTCCACTTGGTGTTGATTTGAAAAAGATTATTAGAAAGAAAGTGATGTTATTGGTTAAAAGAGCATGAATTAGTTCTAAACATACTTTGGCTTTTTAATCATATCTTGATCTATGGAGGTCCGAATGAGATGGTTCTTATTTCAAAATAAACTAGAGACATGGAACTAAAACTGTCCTGAAAAAATCAATTTGAGATTCTGCTGATTGACTGGTATGGACTTTCCTTTTTAGGATACTTGTTCATATTTCATTTAAGACGTTGGGCATGTGTCTCACGAGGGTGGGGTGCCCAACAAATGTTGTGATTATTGGTGTTAGAATTGTGGTGTGTTTGATGTTGTAATTGTAGTCATAATATTGGTGGAAAACAATATCTTCTGGATAGTGAGTGGAATGTCTTATTGAAATTATTGGTGGGTAGGGAAAAAACACCTAGTAGTAGGCTCTTGATACCATGCAAAAGTAATGTATAAGATGTGTTTTCCTTGATAAAAAATAATAATGTATATAGCCTATTTATACAATTTATTTATGTGTAAAAATAGAAATTAAAATATCCTATCCTAACTACATGATATAACTTAAAAATGTAAAAGAATACTATGAAATCACTAAAATTATGGGAAATAGTCTTCAAAATCTTTCAAGTCTTATCCCTATTATTTTTCCTTTACCCATTAAAAATTTAAAATACCCATTCCAGACATCATCCATAAGATACTATTTTCCATTAACACCATAACTATGAATTTGACACCAAACATCATAACTTAAATATCAATAATCATAACACTCTAATTACCATTATAACTAGTTTCATCATTGTCACCTTAGATGTAAGCAATCATTTGATTCAAAGAGACCAAGTATAGTCTATGCTACTCATATGTGAACTACTTAGTTATGTTGACAATAGCATTCCACCATCTTTAAAGCCTGGCATGTCCATCTCTAACTATAAATATCCCACATTCCTTTAGTCACAGAAACGAATCGACTCATCTATTATTGTTTAATAGCAACTCTTTCTTCTATTATTGAATCAAGGATGCACCAAATCCTGTGTCTTTTGGAAAACTCTTTAAACCCATTTTTTATAGCCAAATATTGCTTGCTAGTTAGTTTTACAACACCATCTTAATACCAATGAAAAAGGCTTCTCTATCATAGAGTACCTTTCAACTTTCTCCTCTACCATTGAAGTCTTTGTTATTATCGAAGATCTATTTTTTGATGAGGACCTTATTTTATTTGCTCTTAATATGCTCACACTAGACTATGAATCCTTTATCACTGTCATAGACAACCGTGACGCTCCACCCTCCTTCTTAAACCTCAATTTGGAAAATAATCTAAAATAAAATGAAATAGAAATAAATAAAATGTTTTTTTTTGAAAAGTTGAAATAAGAAATATGAGTGAATGCTTGTAAATTTTATGATTTTACCAAGGGTTTAAAATTAAGGTAAAAATAAAATCCTAAAGGTCTATATAGAAGGAATACCTAAAGAGATGTTTAGGGTTAAACATGGAAGTAAAATGCCTAAGAAAGTGCCTAGGATTAAGACATGAAGTTAGTTGCCTAAAAATGTTAGACTTGGCATATTTACTATTTAGTCTCATTAGGCTTGACCACTTAGCTAGAAATTGAAATTTTTAGTTGAACATGACTTTGAAAGTTGAATGATAAGCTAGAGTTTTACTTATCAATTAAGCTTTTGACATAGAAACTTTGAATAATGGACTTAACTATGACCCCTTTTTTCTTACCATTTAGATTTGATTTGAATTCAAGTAAATAATTTGATGTTCTAACCTTCTTAATCCCATAAAATTAGAGATTAGTCTAGGTAGCTTAAAGGTATCTTCCTATAGTTAGGACCCGCCTAGGACACCTCGTGTGCAACCAAAAACAAATAAAGATTTTTGTTTTGAACTTTTTGAGCTAAACTCAGGCTCCATTCTAAAAGGAAATGGACTTGTTCTTAATACCTTAATGATTCCTAAATTTAAGATTTAGTTTGATATGTAAATTTTTGGACTAGGTGGATCTACTAGCATACAACACATATAGTTACGTTAATTTTGATTATATTGTAACAATACTTAGGTTTTAAACGTTGTAAGCTATGGTTACTCTTCTAAGATTAAAAAAAAGGCTTTACTTTGTAAAAATAGTTTATATTTTATCACAAGAAATGCATCATTTCTTTTTGATGTATGTCTTTTTTTATACTATTATTTCTTTGAAGATGTATTTCTTTACATTGGGTATTAGGCTTTGGATTTCTAGAGAAAAGGTGAAAAGAAAAAAAGAAGAAGAAGAGAGATTTACTAAATTCCTTTAAGAAAGAAATTTATTGTTAAAACTTCATAAAAGAAGTGAAGTGATTGTTTGATTAACTGTAAAAGATAGAGCAAGAGTGTTTAGGTTAAAACTAAAAGGTAAACAACCACCTTTAATGCTTTAAATGACAATATTTCAATGTATTAAATCCTAAAAGATATTGTTCATTTTTTAATAAGAAATATTTTCAAAACCATTCAAATAACATGGAATGAATCTTTTTTACATAGGGAATTATTCTACCCCTTAAATATGTTCTTTATGATCCATAATCAACATCAGGGACTCCATATTACTTAAGCCTTCTTGCCACTCTAACATCACAAAATCTACAATATAAGATGGATCATGCATGTATCTCTAAGAATCCATATATGGAACATGTAATGAACATTGGACAATGTCGGGACATCGAATAATAGGCTATTACACCTGCTCTCTTCATAATTATCTTTTTTGCAACCACCCTTAGTATATGCTTGGTACGAATTAGACAATGGTATTTTGAAAGGATTTACAAAAGAAATAACTTAACTTTCCTCTAACTCTAAACCTTTAGGTCCTATTAATGGGCAACACCTTTAAGAAAACCACTCAAAATGCTAAAGGTTGCATCCTCTATTTTGTATAACTCTTTTAACTACTAATAGATATATATTATAGTATGTTTTTTAGGTGTTTAAGTGTGTTTTTAACTATTTTCTTAGATAATTATCAACTGTATAGGCTTAAAATTGTGATATAGTTAATGTTTGTATGTGTTCTAAGTATTTGATTAGTTTAGAGCTAGAATTTGATCTTATTTTATATTTCAAGAGGTGTTTGTTAGTATATGGAAACAAGAATATGAAGACAAGAGAAGATCTTAGATGCATGTAGCCATGTCAATATCGTGACATACAAAGAACAAGCTACATGCGTGAAGCTTCTATCATAATCTTGACACCATGCACAATCGTGATAGAGGCTGGGAAACCCTTTAGGTCATGATCGTAAACTATGCACGATTGTGACAAGCTGTCTTCCCACTCGTGAAAATTTATAACTTTTAACATTTTAGGACTATTTTTAGAACAAAATACAACAAGGAAATTTTAGAAAAAAAAACCTTAGAAATCTCAAGCACTATAAAAGAACCAAAAAAACACCAAAAGAGGTCATGGCTATCATAGACACGTTTGTGAAAGTAACCAAAGGAAAGGTGAAATGAGAGTTGCTCCATTAAACTAAGGAAAAGGTCAAATGGGCTATGCCTAATTGGGCATCGATGGCACTAAGGCCTTGTTTGGTTTGAGGGTTAATAATGGAATGGAATGGAACGTAACACACTTCCATCGTTTGTTTGAAGGCTTCATAATGGAATGGAATGGACTGGCATGGAAGCGGAGAGTTTCGTGTTACGTTCCATTCTATCCTAAACAGTGAAAATAAGAAACCTCCGATTTTGAGGGTTTATGATGGAACGTAACCTAATAAATACATACTACCTAATATACCCTCAATAATTCTTCTTAATATCAACTCTGACCAAAT
>JANITW010000001.1:9269866-9284980 GCA_027564335.1 Erythroxylum williamsii | reverse complement strand
ACACGCTTCACACTTCTAGGTAATGACGCTAAAGACAAACTTGAAGATAAATGAACTGGATCTGAAGAATCCATCACTCTTATGCAACTCTCTTCTTTCTAAGGTTTTCCCCCTTGTAGAAAAGATGCGAGGTATGTTTCCAAGAAATTCACAAGCAGTAGTGAAGACCTAAGCGAGAAGTAGATATACTTCAAGGGATATCTCAAGTGTATTCTGCATTACAGATTTTACCTGACACTATAACATAACTCAGTATGGGAAATGGGGTGTAAGTCTTCGATAACTGGAACAGCTACGTAGTGATACACACTAACAATTACAGAATTTGGTGCGACTGCGATTGAGATGTTTGTAAATATCCAAATCACCCGGGATAAAGTAGCATATATATTGAATTTTTTATTTGCTGTAAGCTCCTGTTAGACAGTCTTGCCAATGGAACATTACAAGGCATCTCCATCAATCAACTGCTACTTCTACTTCTACAGATGAGATGGATCTTGACATTCACCAAAGACTTCCCAATTCACCAGTACAACGCTTTCACAATTTTGGTAGGAGCATAACATTTTCCATTTCTATGGGAGGCTGACGTTACGTTACGTGGGCACAGAGAAATGCGTTTATAAAGACACAATCAAGAAAAGATGACATATTCCCAAAGCTTCCCAGTCGGATCAATATGTGCCTAGTACTCAAATTAAAAACATACAAAAAGCGGAATGTGATGGCAGAAAATGATAAACTATACATATCCATCCTTTAGAAATTTCCATAGCAAGCGATGTACCAAAAAGAAAAAGAACTTGAAATGGAGAGGCATTAGCAAGACCAAGCGTAATCGAACATTGTCTACACTGCAAAAAACAAGACCATCAAGTTCCCAGAGGAAATGCCAAACAAAGACTTTATCTACATAAAGTCGTAAATACAATGATTCCTCCTATTAAAATGCAACCATTTTGGAAAAACTAAGAAAAGTAACAGCCTGCATTTGTCTTGTTTTAAGCTGTCGCAAGAATATTTTTAACCACGCTCAATAAGCCATGTCATCTTCCACTGGTGCAGGTCCTCCTTTACATCGAACTCATAAATAGCAATGAACTTATCTGGTCAATTTCATGTTCACTAGGATGTGCATAGTTTAAGCAATCCTGATAATGATAAGGGCAAGACTTATTCAAGGGTCAGCGGCAATTGCTGAATTATAGATATAGGAATTCCTTAGCCAAATATGTGAATACGTGCAAAGAAGGATCACAATGGTGCAGCTAGTTCAACTGATTGGAATAGAAGTCGCACTCATATGGATTTTTCACTGGCTGGAATTCTTGGAAGTAAATGCGGGCATCATTGTGCAAAGTTGAGGCATGCATATGCATGTCATTTGACTGATGTTCAGTCGTCCAGTACTCAGGCAGGCCTTGAGGACTAACATGCGGCAAGGACTCAGGTATGACAGTATGACATGTAGGCGCAGGCTGCTCAAATGAAATAGATTTTGGCTCCCAAGAAGCCCATGACTTAGTTGACAGAAGAGAGAGAGCACGATGAAGATCCTGTGTTGCATCCACATTAAGAGAGAGAAGAGATTCCTGTGAACCTGGGACATTCAGATACATTAAATGAGTGCATGCATTAATTTGAAAGTGCAGAATCATTTTCATAAGAACAAGATGTCCTTGCACATATGTATTTTATAAACCAACAGAGAATTTCAGTTTAAACAACCAATTGAAAATTTTGATTCCACACTTCAATTTGACATATATTCTGTATCTGATTTGTATAGGCCTAGAGACACAGACATACAGAAAGATCATATACTGGCAGAGAGAATGGCAAACGATGTCCATGTTTCTCTCTTTTAGGGACCATAAGGCTAACCCTTCCATTGGACTACTATAATTCCAGGGAAGGTCCATTATTTTGCACGTGTTTTTCAGGAGAGAAAAGGAGGCATACTATCATGGATCTTTGGATCATAATGGAAATTTTTTCTGGTCACATGGAACTTTAAATCAACAAAGGAAGGGCTTGATTAAAATGCCAGAATAAAAAGACCTTGGTTGAGAATCTCAGCCACTGTTCCCTTGACCTTGTTTGGCAATGAGCAATTTAAATCACGACAAGGCATAGGAATGGAATTGGTCAGGTCATGGTCAAGCAAGCGTGTCTGTCCAGTTACATCTTCTGGCTTTCCAGACTTCAACATATATTCTTTCACTATGGTAAACTTGGAGGTGGATGTGCCTTCTGATGTCAAAATTCCGTTGGGGGTATGAAAAAGTGGTTCTCTGCTCCAGTCAAGCGTTACCTGTTTCCTTCTATCTGCACAATGTAACAATGCTTCATATCAACTTGCCATGATCAGAATGATGTGCCACCTTCCCAACTTGTATGAATAGATAATCTTGCTGATTAGTTTGTAGAAACAAATAAATGTGAAATCCACATCTATACACTTCCCTCATCTTCCACAAACTAGGTTAGCTGAAAATGATAATAAGATCTACTGAAAACAACCAATTCATCTCTTAAAGGTCTTTATAAAGAACAAAGCAGTAAGACAAAATTCAGATTGCAGTTTAACAAACAGAAAAGGAGTATTTCAACTTTTCATTTAGGGGTGGAAGGGTAACTCATATAGAGTTAGGGGATAGAATAATGTAAAAACAACAGAAAATGGGGAAACCAGTCAAAATGGAGACCAATGCCATCAACATGTTATATGACTTAGCTGAAAAACATTTGAAGTCATGAGTTTAATTCAATACCATATAACAATGTAGAAAGCCTGGCAGAATTAAACTGGACAGACTCTGGTTGTGGTTTGCGACGCCTTGCATTGTGATCAGAAAGACGCCTGCGACAACTTCTCTTCTTTTCATCAAACTCTGAGAGACCATGGAACCTTTGAAATAAACAAAAAATAGCTTATCAGATAAGTACAAACAAATGGGCAAGGACCAAGTGGCGAAAATCCCTACTGCCCATACAACTTAAGCAAGGTCTAACAAAATAACAAGCAGTAGAAGTAAACAATTCTAAACAAGTTCCATTGTTCGTCTCAACAGAATCATTACCTGCTACACTGCTGGCAAAACCGGCGTTCTATACCAGCTACAATGACCTTTGGACACTTTGAATGACTTTCACAAACCCTATGTTTCCTATGGTAATCTTTAGCTGATGAGAGATCAATCTTGCAGCCTTCTACTTGGCAGTGTGAGGCAGCTGTACTCTGAGTGCTGGATTTGGATCTCTTTACGGGAGTAATAGAAGAAACAGGAATCGTAGAAAGTGATGAAATCTTAGTGTTACCCTCAGCCAAATTATCTTTAAAGTACGCTCTTTTACCAAGCTTCAGACTTAGCAATGGCTCACTTGTGCCCACTTTGGGTTCAAGTGTAGAGGAATTAGCACTTGCACTCACCTTCAGGACTTCTTTATTCTCATTGAGGACACCTGGAACAGGCTCAGACACACCCGAAGCGAAGATGAAAGTTTTCACCTCCCCAGTTGATGAAGAACTAATGGAAGCTGATTTTGAGCTCTTCGATAGTGAAGCAAGTCCAAAATCAGAGCCAGAACCACCATTAGCACTACCAGTGCCACTCACAGATGAATATAAAGACCCAGAATCAACTCCTCTATCTCCATCAGCTCCCCAATCTGTTTTTGGTAATTTCTTTGGATTTTCATTCGTTGTTGCATTGAACATTATAAGGCTCTCCAAGTCCCACCTTACTTGGGCCTTTGCATTCCACTCCGTTGGTGAGAGAGAGCTCATAGAATTACCTTATGAACTGTGCTTCTTCATATAGTGTAAAAGTAAGAGGGTGTTAGATCCTGAAAATATCAAATCAAGTTTGATGAGAACTATTGAAGAACGACGCTAAAGTCAAAAAAACTAAATTTAGCAAATAATTGATAGAGATCATAGATCATATCAACACAATGTACTGCTAAAACTTGACAAACTAAGAACTGAGCCCTCATCTCACTGAATTTAAGACTAAGACATCTGTATCATCTAAATTAGTAGAGCCACACGTTTCCTCGTTGCCCCTTCCACCACATACACTCTCTCAAGACAGTTACAAATCTGTTTGACAACTTATATTTTCCCAGATATTTTCACTCGATACTGTTCCCACAACCCAAAGAACGCAAAAAGGGAAGCAGACAGCTGTGACTCAGTAAAAGTAGCAAACATTGAACAAAAAGTTGGTAATCAATTACCCCATAAAGTCTCTTACAAGAATGAACGTCCACCATTGAAAATTAGCTGCGAGTTTCCCAATCAAAAAAATGTTAATATAAAGAAGTGTTATCCTTCACAAATGGCTGAAACAAAGAATCTACCCTTAAATATAAAGAAACACTAGTATTCGCACATAAAATATCCTTGTCACAACTTTTAAGTACGCTACCTAACAAGCTCTATGGTCTCTACCATTCACGGGAATAAAAACAAGGCTTACGCCCAGTATTCCCCAATTCCCAGCAACATTTGAGGTCAAATTCACACATGTATGCAACAACCCTTGTTTAGGCCTTATGGTGGGAAGTAAGTACTCATCTAGCCTAATAGGTCAATAGGCTGAGTCCCATGTAGCAAACAGAACTCTCTCTCTCTCCACCCAATAACATCTACCACTAATTACCTGCTATGAGTGAAAGTATTTCAACATTCACCAAGGGGGGATGAGGACTGTTATGAATCCATCCATCCCCAATAATTCACATTTAATCTGTTGGGGCTAACAAGAGAAGTAGGGCCATCAATAGGACCAGTAGCTACTGATCAAAAAACCCTAAATAGATCAATTATTAAACACTTACCCAACAAACCCCCCCACAAGCCTGACTCCAACAACCTACCCAAAACAACCCAATGAATTCGAAAGTAAAATGAAACGAAAGACAAGCAATTTACAAACTCCGAGATCACCTATCCAGTGACAAGGAGTGATGGATACTCAGCTCTTATTCCTATACTTTTCATAGTAAAAGCAATTCCTTAGAAAAAGAGAGAGAGAACCAGCAACCAAACAAACTAAGATTGTCGCTTGTTGAAGGGGAAAGTCCCCGTTAACTGGTCCCCGCTACCTCCCTTCCGGGTATAGAAGGAAAATGTCAGACAAGCAAAGACATCGTTTTCTATCACCACTTCCCAGAGAAAATATTGGAAAGAAAGAAAAAAGAGACGGACATAGATAGAGAGAAGAACCACGAAGAAACGTAATATATTTAGCTGTCAATAAAGTCCCACCTCCACGTACCAATGATGGAAGTATAGAGCAACTGCTGTTTCAATCTAAGCCGCAAAAACCACAGCCGCTTCTCCAAATTTAGCAAAGAAATGAAAAGGTGAAGAAAACATGGACCAACAAAATTACCCACTTCCCCATATGTATAATTACTATACCTATGTAGGTTACAGAAGTTCAGAAAGGAAATTTACGTATGGAACGATAAAGAAAGAGTTTTTGCTTACCAATCAAAGAGACTGAATCAGGGAAAAAGAAATCTGGCAAAAAGATGAGAAGGAGAGAGAGAGAGAGAGAGAGAGAAAAAAAAAGCTTTCTCTTTCAGTGATTAAATAAATGCAAGTCACTAACTTGTTGGCTTCAAATGACCATTTTGATTTTTTTTTTCCCTGCGTTTTAAGTTTGGTTTCAGGAATTATTAAGCATGTGAATATGTGATATGGGATTGTGGACCGCGATAACAACTTGTGCCTTAGCACAGTGACAGTGCCACTGCCACCCCACAACTCTCTCTCTCTCTCTCTTTTAATCACGGCTTTGCTGTATTTTTCACTGGACTGTTGTGCAAGGTTGTCTTGTCAGGGAACGCCGTGAATTGGGTTTGTTGTAGTTTACCGACGGAGCGAGTTGGATGGAGCTAGGGTGTTCTATCAGCACGTCAACACCAGGAAATGAGGAAAACTATATTCACGTTTTCCAATTTTGTAAAAACAGAAATATTAAGCAAAAGAAATGATTGAGAAGAGCTAAACCAAATTCCATTGGTACAAGCGTGGCAAATGGAATCAAATAATGTTTTTACTACGACTCTAAAGAATTTGTCTTTTATTTATATTCCACTTTGTTTTGTCTTTATTTAATTTCTTTGCTCACATTATTACACAATATCGAGAGAGAGGGGGATTTCAAAAAATAATATAATCTTGATTATATTTACTCCATTAAAAGATTTAAAATAATTATAAGATCTTAAGCTCCTATTTGATTCAGGGGTCCACGTGAGTATATTTTTTAGGCAGACGCAGCAATTCGAAGGTGTTAGGGCTAATGGAGCATGTTCTTATTATTTGATATGCTTAAATAACACTTAAGTAGCCTTTGAGTCTCAAATGAAAGAAAACCATAAACTTATATCTGTCCTGAGCCTGAGCGCTTGGTATTCATGACACTGGACCACAAAGAGTGGGGCAATGCTAGGTTGTAGTGTGGCCCCATTCCTCTTTCGTCAATAAATTGCTTATGACAAGGAGGGGTTACAAAGTCACTTGAATTGCCCAAATCTCGTTTCGGGAAAGAAACCAAAACAAACAGTAATTTATTCAGGGTGAAATATGTGATTTAACTATGGAATCGAAATGCATAACTGCTACTGGGACAATTCTGCTGTGGACTGAGACTTGCCGGTAACTTCTCTGCCACTTTTGATCTAATAAACCTTCGCATTATCTTCCCAGAAGACGATCTTGGGATGGTGTCCACGAAGTGCACAACCCTCACCTTCTTATAATAAGTAACATTTGCAGCCACGAATCTGATTATATCTTCTTCACTTTCTTTGGAGTCTTTGCTCATCACAACACAAGCAACAGGGATCTCTCCAGCTTCATCATCAGGTAGCCTGCACCAACTTGTGTATTATAGTTTCATCTAACATAACGTCACAATCAATTCGCAGACTGCAAGTTTTAGGTGATACTTACGGTACAACAGCCGCATCTTCAACTGAGGGATGAGTGAGGAGGACAGCCTCTAGCTCCGCTGGAGCTACCTGCAGTGTAATTCAACTCTCACTTTATTTGTCAAAGATAGTCAAGAACTTACAAAAATCGGCAAAACAAGTCTCCTCTTACTTGAAATCCTTTATACTTAATTATTTCTTTCATGCGATCCACAATAAAGATGTCTCCATCATCATCTATGTACCCAAAGTCACCAGTGTGTAGCCATCCCTCCCTGTCAATGGTCCTAGCAGTCTCTTCCTCATTGTTAAAATAACCTGAAAATTAGTAAAAATCAGGCCACAACTAATGCTAATGCAATAGCTGGACATAAATTCACCATGGCTTGTCGCATAATTTTTGTTTTGTTTGTATAAAATAAGAGTCTACCTTCCATAACGCATTTGCTTCTCACACAAATTTCACCACTAGTGTTCCTGGGCATAGATCGGCCTGTTTCAGGATCGACAAACTTAATTTCCAAATTGGGAAGGATGAATCCTACTGAATTTCTCTTTGCAATGCCATGTTCTGTACTCTCATCTCCATGAGTGAGAGTGATGCAGCTATGTTCAGTCAGCCCGTATGCCTATTGAAATAAAAAGTCAAACTTGCTTACTTTTTCCTTTTTTTTTTTGGTGTATAGCTTAAGACTACTATTATGTATATAGCTCTAGCTCTAGCTCACCTCCTGGACTTGGACACCAGGGAACTTCTTTTCGAAGGAATTACGTAGCTCCGGAGCGAGTGGAGCAGCCGCCGTCATTACGGCCCTGAGTTTGAGCTTGCTAAGATCGAATTCTTCCACTATAGGGCTTTTAACTAATTGCAAAATAATGGGTGGAACAATTGGTGCAAAAGTCACTTCTTGTGTGATTAATGTATTTAAAAATGTCCTTAGGTCAAATCTGTTGACAACCACCACTTTACCCTTGTTCCTAAGTGTGGCACAACAAATGCCAGCAATGCCATAAATATGGAAGAACGGAATAAGGCCTAGTGTTGTGACCTGACCCACCAATTCTGGTCCAACACTGAAGAGAGTGGAGCAAAGGTTGGCCACTAGATTTCGATGTGATAACATTACACCTTTGGACACCCCTGTGGTGCCCGATGAGAAGGGAAGTGCACATAGATCTGTCTGTTTAACTTCATCCTCCTCGTACACAAGTTTGTTGTCGCTCGCTCTCTCTGCTGCAGTAAGTAGTTCTTTCCAATTCATGGCATTGGAAACTTTTGTGTCGCCAAGTACAATGACTGGTAGCTCCAAACTCTTCACCTGTAGTGTCAGGAATACCAAATTTATGATTATTTGGTCGCCAAAATTGTTAAGTTGGCTGATAATTGGGAGATGACAACACCAACAGGTACATCTAGTACAAGATTCCTGCCAGTAAAAAGACGATTATAAGACACGCATTACCTTGGCATGGGCCAGCTGATTTGTGACAATTAACTTAGCATCCGCAGCCTCTACTTGCTTCTTAATTTCTGATTCATGAGCTGCAGGGTTAGCAGCAGAATACACACCACCTGCAGCCATTATTCCAAGAGCTATGATGGCATATTCAGCCACATTCGGAAGCACTACAACCACAACATGGCCCTTCCTCAGACCAAGAGACCTCAAAGCCTTGGCGAATCTTTTGGTGTCTCTGATCACCTCTCTATAAGTGTACGACTTCCCGGTCTCTGCCTCCAGAAATGCTACATTATCAGCGTACAATTCAGCGTTTTCAAGTACGAAATCAGGCAATGTCACGTTATCGGGAACTGGGACCGCTGGATATCGACTTCGGAAGATATTTTCATGGTCTCCGGAAGAATTAGGCAAGGTGTTTTCCATTGGGAGTAATGTTAATGCTGAATGAAAAATGTAGTAAGATTGAGCCGTCTTTTAAAGGAATAGAGTAAGGACAAGGAGTTTGGAACTGGAGATCATGTTTAGCGCATGAAATTCTGGAACTCCCTAATTAAGAAAAAGAAGTAAGTACGAGTGAGATTTCCGTGGTCATGTTTGGTATGAGTTTGTTAAGTCATTCTTTGGTCATCTTCTTGTGACTCGAGTAAACTAGAGTATTAGGAAATACAACTTCCAATCTCCAGGTAGCTTAGGTTCTAATTAACTGCAGACCATATTACAATTCGTAAATGGATTTCTGTTTATTTTTCAAAGAACTAGAATTACATGTTAAGGTTTCTTTTATATATACATAAATAGATTGGATTTGAATCCAAACCGAGTATTTGTCCAAATATCTTGGATCAATCTAGCTATTATCATTTGGGTTCAATTGCCTATACTTTAGCAAATGGGTTTTCACCATGCTATGTATGATACGTTGATGTTGGGTTAATTCAATGAAAAATCACAAGGGGACTCCGAAGAGCACACAGGAAAACTATGACACTAAACTGGCAAAAACAACTCGTTTGAATAAAATCATCGACTAATCAAAGTCAGATTAGAGGTATTAAGGTATCTGGTAGACTATTGTGGAACAACTTGGGAATTATACTTATGACCATAGGGACTGTTTCCGGTATGATGAACGAGACAACAAAGCCCTCTCTAACTCTCCTGGCTCACGAGCACAACTCTCATCTTTCCTTTTAGGAACCTCTATCTTTCTCACAACTCTCGACTCCCACTCTATAATAATAGTCGCAACAGTACCTTCATTCTTTTCCCTGTTAAACTCTAATCAAGCAGAGGAAATTATTTTAAATGTAGTCCCAGACTATCATAGACTTTATGATACACAAGATCCTCAGAAGAGACAAATGTAGAGCATACTTGTCCTACACTTAGGCAGTTAGGAATATGACTCAGGTCTTAAAGTTTTCAGGAAAGAGAAGAGACTCTAAAGGAAAACCCACAAACCAAACTTCATTACTAAACTTTGAATTGAATTTGTACATACTTACAAATGAAAGGAAACGTTGCTTTTATAGGTGAAGCGAAGATTAGAAATGTAAATCTACCTTAAGACACACTCATTACTGCTTTTCGAAAGAAGACGACTTTAAGGTACAATAATAATACCTAAATTTGACAAAAGCAAAATACTTTTACAAAAGTCTAAAAGCAAATAGTATGATGATAAGATGGAATCTTGAATAATAACTTGAAGAGTGATTTGTGAGACCAACTTTCATCAAAAGTCTCAATGGTGGTTGCCTCAAAAGTTGTGCTCACTTTAAAGGGTTAAAGTGAGGTCCAAAGTCTTTAGTATAATACTTTCCTTAAAAGGAGTGTTCCATTATTATGATCCAAGGAATCCAAAGTATTATTTGTCACAAATTAATTCATGCCATGATTGACAATTTGATGGATAGTCTGGATCATCTGAGCTATCAGTATCCTGTTGATGTGCTTTACACCTTATGGAATTCATGAGGCGAGGGTTCAATGCTAATTATCAAGGAATTACACAACCATTAGCACACGCGATATATGATTTGTTAGAAAAGATGGAAAATAATAATTGTCTTTAGACATCAGAATAAAGTAGACAGTAGTTGACCTTCCCAGATCTAAGAATGATTGTTGCAAATTCAATGATAGCATTATAGGCTGAGATTGACATCCTCACTAAACAATTACACAACCTAACAGCCACATTTTTCTCTCTATTCAAAACAATTCAGCACGGTTGTAACCTATGTAGATAAGAGAGCCACATCAGAACTAATTTCTTCCTAACGGAAAACAACACTATGCAACAATTTATCTCATGGGAACATAAGTTGGATAGGGAGGTATTGATCCTTACTAGGGCATGTACTATCCTGGGTTTTATAACCACCCAAATTTTACTCGGTCTAACCACTCAAGGTATTAGTTGAGAACTCAAGCTCCACTTAGATTTCAAAAAGATGAGCCCAGTACAAATGATTCAAAATTAGACAAACTCTTGGACAAGCCACGAGTCTAGAAGGGCAATTCGAGCAAGTAATAAAGACTCATGCCTCTCCTATCCATAATCTAGAGGTTCAAGTGGGCCAACTTACCAATAAATCATCTACAATAAGTATAGGAAGCCTTTCGGTCAATATATAAGTAAAAACAAGAGAGCAATTTAAGGTTGTCACACTTAGTGGTAGGAAAGGGCTACAATAACTAGTAGACAAATAAGCTAAAACCTACCTCGTAAAGGACCAAAAGAAGGGGAAAAAAGGATGAAGAAAAGAACAAGGACCCTCCCTGTTGGATCCCGTTTCCGGAACCCAACTGCATAAACTTAACACTATCACTCTTGCTCTGATACCATATCTGTTGGGTCTGTAACCTAACTTCTAAAAACTTAACACTTTCACTCTTAAAGCGGAAAGCGGAAAGCGTAAAGCCGAAGATGAACTAAATCGAATTCGAAGTCAGTTCGAATGACAAAAGCGAAAGCATATCGGATACAAATTGGAAATAGAAAGTGAACTCAAAAACAAAACATACAAACGGTGGGTTCTAACTGAATTTCAAATTCCGACATCCGAAGCGTGAACATAGAAAACTTGTCGCGTTGGAAAACTTGGACTAACTAATCCGAATCGATGTAAATTTTTTCTCTTTATTTCTTTTCTCTTTTTCTTATTCATTTCTCATTTTTTCGTCGATCTTATTCAAATCAAAACAAATAATTCCCACTTTTGGGAAACAATACAAGTCTACATATCTCAAAATTCAACTTTTGATCACAATCATAATCTTATTTTATCTTTAACATAAAACCAATCTTGTTATCAAAAAATGGGCAACATAACAGCTGCACATGAACAAAACCCAAACCTGCAAGGTGTAAAACTCACTACTAAAATTTTCAAACAAACACACATACATCAAACTCCACCGGACTCTCCGTCCGGGATCTCAGCATAATCGCAAACCTATTTCTAAACCACTTCAAGTCATTTATCATATCCAATTTGAATTCGTCACATTCAACATCATATACAACTTCCATTTATACTCACATACAAATTCATATTTCCATCAAACCCAAAACCAATCGTATTCATAAATCATCACAATTCATATCTCATTATCTAACACATTCATCTACATCCATATATATATCCCAATTACATTCATAACTCAATTCACTTTATATACAAAACCAATATGCATCATCCATAACCATATACATTTTCCAATTCCACAACTCAAGTTCTTATACAGTATCATAATCCAAAATACATCATGAACTAAATGCTTACAATACTCTAATGGCATTCCAAGCCATATACCATTTTCCAATAATCATAAACCAAATACACAAAGTACAAAAACATGCACAAATCGAACTGATGTCTTGACGTCTTTCATCCGATCTCCTGCTTGAAATACCTAGAGATGGGGATGAAAGAGGGGTGAGCTTGGAAGCTCGTGGATAACATATTTATAACTCAAATGATAAGCAAAACATTTTCAAACCTTATTTTCAGTTGATCGAAAACATCGAAGGTTTATTTATCAGAAACTTCTCAATTTCAAAAATGTTTCATAAACATTTACAAACAGTTTTCAAAACTATCATAGTTGAAAATCCAAATTTCTTATTCGTCGAAATTCCAAAACATTGTACAATTCATGAATAAAGTCAAAACACATGAAATGCATAACAAATAAATGCATCACATTTTACACAAAGCAAAGCACATAGCACATCAAACGGTTTGGGTCAGTCCCAAAAACAGGACGTACTGCACATTTTTGCGAAGCGGTCCTGTGTAGCCGTTAACAGGACGTACTACACTTTCCTGCATAGCGGTCCAGTGTAGCTGTGAAGGGAGTCCGAAATCGGAGCTCCTATGCCACTAACGGGCAGGCGGGTGAAGCCTTTAAACACATGAGACCAGTGCACTAATTCTATTTGGGGGACCTAACCAAACCCATATAACATATATTCATGCTTGAAAAAAGAATTGCCCGAAGGCACATTTCGAAATTAAACTTTTCATGTCATCTCAAATTCAATGCAATATCGATCAATCACAATATCACACAAGTTACAAACAAGCGCTCATATAATAATTCTCAATTTTTCCCAAACAAGGAATGCACACTTTATAACCTTTAAAAAACATTCAAACATCATATCACACTAATTCACATAGTCAAGTTATCAATCAATTTAACACAATGAACTCAATGAGTATTTCAACTTTATCAATTTACTCAAAAATCTATTGAATAAACAATTTAAGTCATTTCTGAAAAATTGTCTGAAACAATTGTAAAAATTTTTTTCGTAAATCATTTGGAAACAATGACTTTAACGATTCATAAATCATTCCAAAAGCAATTGTTTCAATCATTTGTAAAACCATAGCTTATAAAACCCACACTTGTAATTAGCCTATAATTTGAAAGATAAACACATTACTCACCTCATATCCATGCTTGGAGCTTGATTAGAGCTTCAATTTTCTCCAATCCTTCTTTAATTGCCCCAATTCAAACCATAAACCCTAATTAAATCAACATCCAAAATTGATCCAATTAACACATGAACTCTCCACAATTGAACCTAAAATTCACAAACCCAAACCAATCTTGTGCCAACTAAACCAAAATCTCACTAAAAGATCAAAGATTTAAAGATGGAGTCTTACCTCATTTCTTCTCAAATTTTGAAATTGCTTAGCTTGGAAAGAAACTCTCTTCTCCTTCCCTCTTTTTACTTTATGAATCAATGAAAAACCAAGCTTGAATCTCCAAAAAATCTGAAACCCTAGGCTCTCCCTTCTTTCTCCATCGAAATTTGCTCTCCCTTCTCTCTTCTTTCTTTCTTTTCTTCCTCTTCTCTTATAATTTTCGTGGGTTGCCTCCTCCAAATGACATCCCCCTTATATATATAAGGCCATGTCATTTAATGAGGGTCAAACGACCCTTTTGTCCCTCTCTTTAAGTGGACTTCCCAATATGCCCCTAACATTTACTTTAAGTCATGCTTACTTGCGGATATGATTCGCACTATCAATTTGAAGGAGTTTGTCAAAACTTCCTTCTAGAGAATTGTTACTTATTGTCTTAATTTCATAATGCCACAAAAATCATCCAATTTGGAGTACTACACAAAAAGTTACAGTCCAAACATGTCAGACTTATCATTTTACTAACACATTTTCTAGCAGTTCATTTCCTTCCAAAACTTGGCATTCTTAAAGGCTAAATTGAAACTCGATTTCTTCATAACAATTGTAGCACCATATCTCAATTTTATTTTGCCTTAAGAAGCACTTCAATCGGATCTCCACAGATCCCGAATTTCATAGAATACTGAACTATGTTCAAAAAATTTGCTGACTCACTTTGATTCAAACAATCTTCCTCAATTAAGTCTCTAAAATTCATATTTTCCATAAAAATGTAATTAATTGTCTTATGAATCCAACGCTTTAAGAATCAAGTCATTCGGATGTCGGACGGAAAAGATATAAGCAAAAGATTGGACAATGTTGGATGAGAAAGGAAAAATAGCAAGATCAGAAGGAAACAAATCATTCCGACTATCATAAGATTCAATCAAACTCTTTCAATACAACTCCAATTGATACAAATGTTCATGGAGAGAAGTATACATGTCTTAGGAATTCATTGATTCAAGAATCACCTCAATTGGAGGTCGGATGAGTGAGTTATGATAAAAATAATTCAACATGTTCAAACCCTAAATTGATTTGAACCTCTTTTGGCGCAAATGCCATAACTTTCAATATAAATATCATATTGATTTTGTTTTTAGACCATTAGAAAGTAGACTTCAAGAGCTACAACTCTTATGAAGGCCACAAAGTCTTATTCTGCCTCTAACAGTGTCAAAATAGCCATCTTTCCCGAGAATGCGTGTTAAACGGACATGAATGTCCGTTTAACGGACATGTATCGGGTAAACTTCACCATTTCACCCGAGAAAGTCCGTTAAACGGACTTCCATGTCCATTTAACGGACATGGATGATGAAAAGGGTCCTTTTTGACTGGAGAAGGTCTGTTAAACGGACTCTAAGTCCGTTAAATAGACTTGGGGCGTCCAAAAACCCTTCCAAACCCTCTTTCATGCTTCCTACCTCCTTCCTAACAACATATACACTTATAAACTTCATAATTTCACTTCTTAT
>JANITW010000001.1:9229974-9269416 GCA_027564335.1 Erythroxylum williamsii | reverse complement strand
CGGGATCCTGGGTTTCGGGAATGTCCCGGTAACAAAATTTTTGTTTTTCCGCTGCTGGAACATATGATGTTCCTCCCAGGATTTTCCTACAAAGCCTACAAACCCCAAAACGTAAGTTGAGCTCTAGGTACTAATCAGTAATTTCCCATAGTTTCTTGCTTTTAGATTAAATCCAAATCCATTTAAAACCTTAAGTACTAAGTTAAGAATTCTATAAACATTTTTAATCTCTTATTTCATTTTATTTCTTAAGCCTTATAACCTAGCTCTAGATATATCTATTTCATTTCAAGTCCTATGGCACCACTCTTATCATTTTTCCATTTCAAAGCCCTAATATTCATTCTACTTATTTTATTTTATTTTATCTTATTTTTAAATCTGAAATTGATTTTAAATATTTTATTTTTAAGCCTCGAGATCTAACTTTAAGCGTTTCATTTTTATTTCAATTCCTATGATACAATTTCAAACATTTTCTCCATTTTAAAGCCCTAATATTTATTCTAGGGATTCCATTTCATTTTAGTTTAGTTTTAAGCCCTAAGAACTACCTATAGGCATTTCATTTTTCATTTCAAGTTTTATGGAACTACTAGGCATTTTTTTTAGCCTCCAGCAACTAATATTCATTCTAGGCATTTTATTTTTATTTTATTTTATTTTTAAGTCCTAAGATGTAACATTGGCATTTTGTTTTAATTTTAATACCTAATATCTATTCTAGGTATTGAATTTTTATTTTCAATCCCCAACCCCTAGGTAAGACTATAATTAATGTAAAGTATAAACTCTAAGAAGACTAAACCAATAGTGAAGAGTGAAAAAAATTTCATCGGTATTCATAAATTCATCGGATACATCTCATCGAATACTTTATAGGTATAAGAAATTCATTCCTAACTATTAAGAAAAATACTGAAACTTGGCATTCTTCACCAACAGGAACACATTCAACCACATATGTAACCATTAATAACTGAAATAGATGCAGACAATAAAAACAAAATCAACCAAAACTGACCCAAACAAAAGCTTCCCTAATAACAACAAATAGAAAAATATAGGACCAAGTACAAAGGAGGAATAACTAACCATCATTGACGATTAACCAAAGACCAAGACGACGACGATGGTGGTCAAAATTGAAGACAACAATGGCAAAGAAAGAGGAAAAAAATTAAAACTTTTAAACGTCCGAAAAAGGGGAAGGAGAGGTTGTCAGGGTGTTTAAACATGATAAGGAAACGTCATTTGTGGTTGGTCAAATGATGTTGTTCTCCTTCCAATTAAGACAACAACCCTGACGTTGTTTGAATTGACCTATAAAATGATATTTTTATAGGTAAATTCCTAATGAAAAATGATTTCTTAGGGAATTTCCCTACGAAATGGTGGTTCCTTATTAATTTACCTATGAAACTTTTTTTTGTCGGTAAATTTCGTATTCATTTTTATCAGGAATTATTCGCGCCTATTTTTATGAAGAGTTTTATTATTCTTTTGCTAACTTTCATCGACAAAGTTTGGTCTCCTCCTTTATCGACAATTTTTTTGTCACAAATTACCTTTTTTCCTAACAACTTTACCTACGAATAGCAATTTTCATCACTAATTTAATACAAAAAAAATTCATAGGTAATATTCCAACAGTATTTTGCATTTTTCTTTAATGAGACTACATAAATGTATACAAGATCAAGATGTCTAATTTTATCTCATGCACATCTAGATGTTGATTCCATTTCGTTAATTTTGTAATGATTGAACCTTAATGAAAATAGGAAATGAATGCCGAAGGTTTTAGTTTGTAATTTCATCTTGTTTGTTTTTCCATTAACCATTTGGAAAGAGAATGCTCATCTAGACAATGTTGTTTTTTTAATTGCTATGTGGTAGATAACATAATGTTGTTAGGAGATTTTGCTGGTTTATATCCAATAATCAATTGGTTGATTATAGTTAACTGAGATAATTATTTAAAGATATTTTCATGTTATAAATATTTGTTTAATTAACTAATATATAAGATAAAATATAAATGTACATTACAAATGAAATTAAATCATAATTATAAATTCGTATTTAATTTATGTATAATTCTTAAATTATTTCTATTCATTATTCTATTGAGACTGAATATTAATATTTTCATTAAAAAACTAGTACATATTATGTTTCTTTTTTATGAAGAAGTTATTGATTTTATAGACTAAAATATGAAGATATTTAAATGAACATGTAAGTGTTTATTAGAAAATAAGTTGACTAAAATGACTTTACATGAGAATTTCGTTTGGAATATTACATGTATGTCTATAGAACCTCTCATTGTAATAATTGTATAAGTGACCTTTGACTTGAAATTTCTAATGTTTCTTATATGATGATTATTATGTTTTGATATTATTTATGACACATCATAGTTAAGGATAGCTTATGAAAATAGTTAAATGATTAATATAGAATTCATTACCCTAAACTAATTAAGAAGAAAATTCTATCGTTCTCGTTTCGTATTAATTCTGCAAATACTTGGCCAAGATTCAATGACACTTTGAAAATTATTTTAAAATGTCATTAATAAGCTCAAATACTAAAAAAAATTCATGTCCTATGTCTTATTAGAATATCATACGATGAAAGGAATTAATTATACAAAAAAATCATATAAGAAAAGATTAGTCAAAACTGCTTTAACATTATTTCAGTAATCATGATGTACTACAAGATACTAATTTTAATTTATTTAATCCTAAATATGATCTAAAGTTATAATCTATATCCATTACTAACATATTTACGAACTTAAGAAGCTACACAAAAATAATTTGAAGAGGAAAAAAGGTAACTTAATCAATTTGAATTTTATTACAAATTTTGAGAAACTTTAGAATTAAATATGAGATATTTAATAAATAAAGACCAGTATGAGAAATTAAATCTTATTTGAAATCAAGAGGTATTTAACTAGAATTAATTAAATTTTAACTAAGGTTTAATAGAAATTAAAACTTCTTTAAATTAAATTATTAAAAATTAAAATTATATTATAAATAGACTTAAGTTCTGAATAGATAACATTTTTTTGTTAGTCCTCTTTACATCACTTGTAAAATTCTCAACTTTTTGGTATGAATATCATTAGAGGTAGGACACATTTATGACTAAGATTATTGTAATAAACTAATTTTAGGATCGATTTGAGGGAAAATTTAAAAGAAAAAAGATTGAGTTAGACAATAAGGTACTTCATATTATAGAATTTAAAGTCAGCTTGGCTTTTGAAAAATAAAATAAAAAAAGAGTTTTGTATTTATTTTGTTACATATAGGATTAGGTCTCGCCCCAATTTTTCAACAGTAGTATTAGAATCCATTTTAATTCCATAATTTAATTAAGATTATTCGATTATTATTAAACTTTAAAAAATTTACAAATTAAATTTGAGTATTAATATATGAAAAATCATATTAACATCCATTAATGACAAACCCTAAAACTCATAATCAAATAGGTTATTCTTGAATTTTGAAAAGTTCATAATAATGTTGCCACATAATAAGTTTTAGAAATCAATGAAGTTGCATCACAGAGGATAAGGATGGGAGTCCACTACCAGCCGGACTCGAAGTCAATGGACTAGGCCTTGGTTAATCAGGAGCCCAGCTTGACCTAAAGCACAATAGCCAAACCCAAAACTACTCGAACCTTCTACCGCCCAATCAAGCTCAAGTCCAATTTCTGGCCAAGTAGCTCCATGCCTATCACATTGCCACCGCTAAAAATTGAAAAAATCTGAAAAATAAAAAATATTCCATCTTTGTTTTTGAAAAACAATTGGACTAAAAGACAAAAAAGAATGTGGTTTTTGAAACCAATCTCTTTATAAGCCACCAAAACAACCAAAATGGTTTTGATCATTTTGTTGTTGTTACCAGTCATCGCAAAAAATATAACAATAGCCAAAATATGTTTCTAATGTTTAAGGAGCAAGTATGTTCTAAGTGGTGTGTTGGAGTTATGGAATTAGTGAGTTGCTTAAAGAATTTGGGTTAGAAACCCTTGTTCACTAGTTCCTTTTAATAATTCAATGATGTGGTTCTTAAAAGACACAAAGGTAGCTTGGTGCTGAGAAGTTGATGGCCACTTGTGATTGTCACTGTTGTCGATGACTAAAAATAACAGGTGATGTTTGTGGCTTCTCCTTAGTAGCAGTTGGACAAATTTTTCAGCTCAGAACTGGTCACTACCAAAGATCATGTTGGTAATCAGTTGTGTGCCTCGTGATGTTGTCGACGGTGAGTGGCTAATAAAAGAAGAAAAAATTTAAAGATCTATGAGAATAGGGTAGGGCAATACTGACATTGTGAGGACGATGGTTCACTCTTGTCTTGGAGGCTATTATGTTGATGCTCTCTATAGTGACGTTGACAAATTGAGGGATAAAAGGTGGCTAAGGCTTCATATTGGGAGATTAAGGTTTGGCAAAAGAGAGTTGTGTTTGGATACAAAGATAAGTTATCCTAAAAAGAGGATGTTTGGGAATAAAGAATGAAGTGAAGTACTATGTTTGGGATGACTCGTTTCTATAAAGGCATTATGTAGATCAAGTCCTAAGGAGGTGAGTGCCTAAAAGTGAAATACCTTAGATTTTAGCCTTTTACTTTTTGTATGAATGTGGAGCACATTTTGGGGTCAAGAGGACTGCCTGTTGGCATCGTTTCTTGAACCCAACTCTTAAACCATAAAACGTGAGCGTAATCCAATGAAATCTCCTTAACAATCATCAATTGCTCTTCTAGCTCTGATACCATACATGTTGGGCACCATTTCTAGAATCCAACTCTTGCTTTGATACCAAACATGTAGGACCCTGTTTTTGAAACCCAACATCACGAAACCATTTATAAACGTGAGCGTATTAACCTGTAGGGTTATTTCCATGGAATCTTTTTAGCCATCATCGGTTCATCATCATTCTCATAACATCTCAAGCCACAAAAGCAAGCCCACACAACCTAATCACAATAATCATAATTGACATCTTCAAAATTTTAGCTCTTAGTCTCTAGTTTATTTTCGAGCAAGAACCAACTCAATTGGAGTTTTATAGATGAAGATATGCTTGAAAATCCAAAATGTGTTCATAACGCTGTCATGCTCCTCCAACCGATCCCTCATTTTCTTTCCATAAATATTTCTGAATTCAACACCAATGGCTATCAATTTTTTTTAAAGGTATAAAAATGTGTTGGGAATCCAACGCTTCAAGGATTGCTTAATTTTGAGGTCGGGTCATGAAGCTATGGCCAAAAGAATCAACCATGCTCATGTTCTTAATCATGTTGAACCTATCTTGGGATAATTGGCATAACTTTCATTAAGAATGTTAGATTTAGTTAATTATTAGATGATTTAAAAGAGGACTTCTAGATATACAACTTTTGTGAAGAACTCAAACTGAGATTTTGTCATTGGAAGGGTCAAAACATGGGCCGTGTGAATTTCACACGGGAAGACATTGTAACTTTCGGGTGTGAATGTGCTTCTGTGTTGGAAACACACAGCCTATGTGAATTTCACAAGGGCAGACCGTGTAACTTTTGAGTGAAATGAAATTTTCACTCTCCAAGACCCCTCCAATGGATCCTAAATCCATCCTAATATCCCTTTTACTCATAATCTTTCCAAATTCAACTTTTTTTAGTGCGATATCACTCCATATACTCTAATTATTCAGGATGCACGTTCTCTTAACACCGATATCCAAAAATTTCATACTTTATATTGTTGGAAAGTTAAGAGGATAATATACAACTTTCATGAAGACAAATTTATCTAATTCATCCTAGATTAATATAGATTTTCTCCTAAAATCAGAATACACATTTTACCATCATGAAAAACTTGAAAAGTTTGCCAACTTCACTTCCTCTATTACAATATCATTCATAACAATTTCAACTACCAATTGGAATTCATCAAACTCCCAACCTCAATTCATTTGACTCTTTATATTCATCTACCTCTTATCATTAATAATTCCTATCTTTCTCTTCCATAACGTCTCACTCATGTTCAAAGTTCATCCACTCAAGTGGAAAAAGTTTTCAAATATATCTAATTCCAACTCAACTCATATCATCCATACACAATTCATATTTCATTAACATCATAAGATAAGTGTTTACGAAGCGCTAATGGCATCTCATGCCACAATACATCATCAATATCAAAATCTAAAATACAAAAGATGTAAAACCCAATAATTCTCGAAGTGTGTCTAAAGTCTTACTTTTACAAAATCTAATTTCAAATACAAAAATATGCATAATCGAAATGAGGCCTTGAATCTTGATTTCTCGATCTCATTCTTTTCACCTGAAGATGGGATGGAAAGGGGGTGAGCTTGGAAGCTCGTGAGTAACAGTTTATAATCGATAAACAAGCGAAACCATTGAAATTATTCATTTGTCATAGAAAATTCTTATTGAATTCAAGAAAAGCATAGTTTTCAACCAATTCACAATAATGCAAATCATTATGCATCAACTTGACAATTCATAGATGCAATGCAAAACAAAAGGCTCTAGGTTTTCGTGGAATAAAACAGAGAAATTGAATTTTACTTTGTGAACGAAACGAGTTCACTTTTCGGATCTCATGGGCCACAAGCAGGCAACCAGAAAAAGGTTTTATGTCGACTTGCACGTGATTATGAAACAATTCCTTTCTCGTCCAAACACAATCAAAGCTTATGTTCAATTCAATCATTCAAAATTTCATATTATCATGCTTTTTCTTCTTTCCATTCAAATCAAAACACCATGACACAATTCAATGGCATAACATGATCATATATCACAATGCATTTTTTCCACATTCACAACAATTCAAATCCAATCCATGAAACATATAAGCAAATTCTTTAAATCATTTTAAAAAATTATATGCACATTTATGAAGTACTTGAAATCATTTTATTCTCTTGATTTGGAAAAAAACTTTAGTGGCTCATTATTCAATTATAAACATGAAACCCACCTTATTTCGCTTGAGAATCCAAACTCAATTGTTCCCTCCCTCTTGCTCTTAGATATGGTTTCTCTTGATTTTCTAAATCACACCAATTTCCCGTTCAATTCCAATTCAACAAAATCCCTAAAACTTCAAAATGACAACAAATGAAATCAACACAAATCAAACTCAAACCTAACCTACCTATAATCCATCTAGGTTAGAAAACCCAAAACCTAGCTTAGAAACCCTAAAATAAAAAGGGTTCCCCTTAAACCATCTTCCATTCATCCCCAACACAAAGAAAAACCCTTTCTTTTTCTAACTCCTTCTCTAACAAAACAAGAAGAAAAATAAAGCTTACCTTGAACAAATCTTCTTCCTTCGTCTTTTTCTTTCCTTTTTTTTCTTCCTTTTCTCTCTTCTTCCACGATTTTCTCCTCCTTCTCTTCTTTCTCTACGTTTTTCTCTCTTTTCTCTTGTTTTTCACGACACCTTCTCTCTTCCTCCTCTGATTTCAAGACAACATTTTAGTTGTCTTTCCCATTTTGCCCCTTATTTAAGTATTCTTTCCATATTTACCCTCCTTTTGTCTATATAACTATCATCTTATACTTCTAACTCCTTGACTATTTATCATGGAAAAATTGAAGGAATTTGATAACACTTCCTTCTAGAAAAATGTTCCTCATTGTCCTAATTTTCTAATGACACCAAAATCATTCAATTTGGTTCAGAAATCAGAAAGTTATATCCCAAACATTTTCAAACTATTCTTATACTAAAACAATATTCTATACTCAACTTCCATACAAAAATTGAAATTCTTAAAAACTAAATTAGAACTCGATTTCATCAGATAATTTGTATCCCTATTTCTCTAGTTTAATCTAAATTAAGAATCACCTCATTTGAATGACTAGAGAAAAAGTTATGGCTAAAACACCAAATCATACTCAATGAATATGTTTCAACTTATAACTTCCAATATTTCACATATAACCCATCTTGTCCTAACTACCTTTTCTACTTCATTTCAAATTCAAAAATTCTTCTTTTCTTTACACAAATAATCGCCAATAATTTTTTATTTAATAATTCTAACTTTCAAGAAGAGTTCGGGGTTTAACATTTAGGATCAAAAAATAATTGGATCAATACTAGTTAAGGAAGCAAAGTAAAGGAAGAATGATTCCTAAGCATTCATCCTTGATCATACCACAAATTAATTGGCAGCTCATTTCTCATTTGCGCAATTGCTTTGTTTTATTATTTATTTCAATTTTTGTTATTTACTTCAGAAAAAAATCAATTTCTTGTTACGTTATACAAAGTTAGGTTCAAATTGGTTCTTACATAATCCTCATAAAAATGATACCTTTCGGTATTACAAGATATGATTCGTATACTTGCAGGTATTAAGAGTTTTTAAGTGTATGGAAGTAGGAAACTAATGAAAATAGAAGAATTGAACGCATGGAAGCAAGTCATGATCGTGACAGTGAGCCCAGACAATAATGCCAACAAATTCAAGCTTTTCCAATATGTGAGTTTTTATGCTCTTTTGATGTTCTGGGGCTATTTTTGGAACTAAATTAAGTGGGAAAACCCTAGAAAGAACCCTAAAAGCCTAAAGCACTCTTTAAGAAAAAGAAAAAAACAAAATAAATGTTGGAGCCATTGAATCAAAATGGATCAAAGTAGAGAGATCAAAAAGATATTTGAAAATTCCAACATTCTAGATCAAGGAGCAATTAAAGTTTTTCTCCTTATCCTTTATTTATTTCATCATCTTTATGAGTAATCAGAATTACAAGATGTTTAACATGTTCATGAGTTTCTAAATTTTAGATTAGGGTTTATTTTGAATTTATTTTGTGACATTAATTATCACTAATTCAATATATATTATAGTGTTTGTAATACTTGTGCATGCTTATACTAAATAACAAATTAAGAGAGTAAGTCAAAAGTAATCAGATAAGATTGTACAACGAGGGTTGGTAGTTTAACAAGTCCTGTAATATGAAATTAATAATCAATTTGAAAAGAGATCTTGTGTGAGAAATTAATTATCCAATAGATAACTTCAGATCTAATTGAAACGTTAGGAAAAGTTTTGTTAATCCAAAGGTTGCAAATTTGAAATTTTCAGATTCAATTAGGATTCATTGATTAGGTCTTGAGAGAGAGTAATCGATACATTAAGAATCTACAATCAAAAAATAATTGGATCAATTCTAGTTAAGGAAGCAAAGTAAAGGAAGAATGATTCCTAAGCATTCATCCTTAATCATACCCCAAATTAATTGGCAGCTCACTTCTTATTTGCGCAATTGCTTTGTTTTATTATTTATTTCAATTTTGATTATTTAGTTTTGAAAAAAATCAATTTCTTGTTACCTTAGACAAAGTTAAATTCAAATTGGTTCTTGCATAATCCTCATAGAAATGATACCTTTCGGTATTACAAAATATGATTCATATACTTGCAAGTATTAAGAGTTTTATTATATATAGAACTTCCTCAACACTTTATACAAGAGACATTTGGGATCAATACTACCTAAGATTCCATACCATCTGCTTTTTATTTTAATCCTATTCTTTATGGCTAGCTAGCTAATGATTGCTACCTTAGGGGATAGTGCACTCTTCCAAATTAATTCATACTAGGGAATCTTGTAACGAAGTTGTAACTAAAATAACTAGCTACTACAAAACATAAATAATATATTTCTAAACATTTTAATCTTGGATGCCTATTCTCACCAGGATCAATCCCTCCTTCATGATGTTGCTATTTATATCAAGACTAGAAATGCATCAATGGTGCCTCATATCCAATGTGTGAGAAAACACTTATGATAGTCTATTCCATATACTCTAGTTGGATAGTTTATTCCATCTACTCTAATCGGACATCTTGATCTTCGTACAGTTCTAACACCTTTCTAAGTGTTTGTTTCAATTTTTCTAACAACGCATTTTTCTTTTCTAAGATTTGGATGATCCTCGTTTGGTCCTTTTAAATTTCCTCTAAAAAGTATTTGAATAGGTAGTTGGCAAATGTTCACATTTGTTATCAACCTCTCTCCATGGTGTTGTACTAGTTGACAAATGGTCACATCAACTTCATCTTATATCATTTGGTCATTAGCACTAAACTCAACGCCTTAGTCAACATTTAAAACATAATTTATCCTAACCACTTTAGTGATCCTTATCTTTTGCGTAACTTTGATGACAAGGTCGGTTCACTAAGGGAGTGTATAAATCGCAAAATTGGTGATTTATATATGGGAGGCCATAGTTGTTGTAGGATTATAATTACAACTTCCGTGGGAGATTTTACGCCAAAACTCATGGTGTTATATACGTTGTTAAGGAAGTCAATTATGGATTGGTGATATCCAATTTTTTATATATAGTCTAGTAAATAAAACCTATAGTTCAAACCAAAATTGAAGGTTGACATCGTAAATTCCTTACCGCCTATTAAGAACGTAACCCCATTGGTCCCTTCCATCCCTATATCTCTTTTAAAATCAAAAGTTTTCAAAAATTCGAGTGTAATTTTAGTGTTGGTATCTTGATAGATTTGAAAAACAAAATAAAACTAGATTCATAATCCATTTCCTCTAATTTTGAATCCAAACCTACTTCCACTAGAGTATACGATTGGATAAACCTATTTAGTTCAAAATCACCCTTTTTAAGTACCTAATACCTTGTCAATTGGCACTTATTAGAGAATCAAAGAATAAGGTGTTCTGAATCTGGTTTTGGTTAGCCTTCAACTGTTGAATTGAATCATCCCTTCTTTTCATAACAGCCTAGCTATTGTTGTTCGTTGGTCTGTCCCTCATATTTTCTAACAAAATTTGCACTAAGAGTCGAAGTTTCATCCGAAGTTGGTATGGTTGTAAGCGTTAACATGGTTTACCAAATAAACATTTATTCAAGTATTTTCACAATACGAATCTCCTCTTTTATGTAGATGCCCATGACTTTGATGGGAAATATGTTAAGAATAAGTTATTTTTTATAAGTTTAACACGAATGTTGTGCACTTAGGTGTGTCTCACAATAGGCATGTTATTCCCAATATTTACATGCCTATGTTTTCAATTGTATTCTTTGATTTGGCCGGTAATGGATTCTATAATAGAAACACGATTGACCACACTCCCGTGTGTCCACCAACATATATGATGGAAAAGGTTAGGTATACCACTCCAAGCTTTTAAGTTTATAATGTAAATATCTTTCTAAATTAATTTTTCTTCCCCGGTCATAGTCAGGGTTGCAGTTGTAATTTACAACCATATATCCTTAATCTCTCTAAAACCCTTTTTTGAGATAATATATTCTTTTTCTCATTATTAACCACAAAGAAAATTTATATTAAAAAATCCTAAAAGTGTTTATTCATATGTAGGGTCACATCAATGCCCAACGAACTCTAAATAGAACTTGATTGTTCTCAAATTGAAATCCTTCACCTTATTTCTTCAAAGTTACATTTCAGATACGTATAGTTTCACTAGTGAACTTAAGAATAAACAACAAATTATAAATTTACAAACAAATTCGAAATGGAGCATATTAGTTAAATAAAATTTCTTAAATCTATTTTTATCATCATATTCAAGAGAAGGAAAGAGAATATCTTGGATATCCAATACTTCTAATTTACGTAGACTACCCATCACTGAAAAAAGTAAAAGTTGTTGAAACGAATCTATGATTTTTACCAATTTCAAAACTTTAATTGACCTTATATCTATTCATTTAAAATATGGAAATTGGTCTTGAAAAAAATACATTTAAGGTGGTCTCACTTAAAAAATGGATTGGTATCTTTAAATTAATTGGCATAATTTTCATGTGCTAATTAAGTGAGATTTTAAATCAGAGTTTTGTTTTCTGTAAATAATTTATTCGACTTGAGAGAAGATTAATTTAAAAATAGATAATTTAAATATGCTTTTTTATAATTAAAATCTCTTAAAACACCTCGTGAACAACCTAAAAGAAGAATTAAGTTCGGATTCAGGATATTGTCTCAAATTACAAAATAGCCTTTTGGTGTTACATTATGATGTTATTTTTGTCAATAACTTGATTTCAGCTTACTTATCGAAAAACAAAACGGTCAGATTTATTTACAAGATAACTGCAAATTGACTCGGAAATAAATCACAACCCTACGCAGATGTGGCAAAACACCAGTGGTAGGCACACCGAGAGCCGGTGGGGAGGCCCACAGGAGACAGTGACTATTTAATAGTTTAAGCCTATCTCTTTGGGTCTGCGAGTTCGGAGGTTTTCGATTCTGGTCCGAGATTGGCCGGGGCTGACGGAGAAGGAGGCAGCGGCCTCAGACGAAGGCTGGCTCTTTTGGGGTATGGAAGAGCTGACCATGCTCAGACAGCTTATTGGTCAGCTTCAAGACTTCTGCAATCTCAACGGCTCTTCTTCTTCTGCATCTTCTTCTTACATCCTCCATCAACCTTCCATTCAAATCTACCAGCAACACCGGCCCAACAACAGGTTTCTCTTTGTCTACCAAATTGTGGATCTCCTTTTTATATTTCCGATATAATTCATTTCTATGCATTTTGACCTTGTATCGTTCGATAGTGTCTTCTGTTTCCTGTGTTTGGTTTTTTCTTTTAATGTGTCGGTTAGTCATACAATGAATTTGGTAGTTCTGTCTAATTTTGTTTTTGAGTTTGGTAAGTTAGAAGACTGACAATTCCGTTTCTCAAGTTTTGCCCGCTTTCTTGGGCTTGCCAATGTAGATTTTGCGTTTTTTTTGTTGGATATCTGCTTGGACCTTTTATTATGTTTCCGTTCGTCTGTGTAATTGTTTTCTCTAGCGAATTTTACTAATTTTGTCACGTTTCTGTCCAATTTTATCTAACATGTTTTTATGCTTAGCTGCTTTTCAGTGTCTGGTTAATTTGTGCTCGTCATTATCCAAATCTTTTCTTTTTAATATCTAAGCTTTGTTCATTGTTATTTCCGATCGCCAAGATGTTCCGGGGAAGTTTTTGGGATTTATTCTTCAGTTCCACATTTATTTTTCTGATTTTGCTCATCACTCTTTGCTTTTTAGTATTCAAGTTTCCTTCTTTTTAGGGGAAGTGCTTTTATTCTGTATATCTGCATTGCACAAGTGATTGATTAGACGCCCTCGAATGATTGGCATATGAGATGAACATAGGATACTGGGAACTAAGGTTATTTTTTTAGTTGTTTGGAGTGCTTACCCAGTTCATACCTAAAATGGGCGTTGTTTCCTGGTCTAAGCCTGTAGATATCTAGGGCCTCAAGGCCTAAGATCACAATTAATTTTTACCCTGCCTAAGGGGAGGAATCATTTGATTAGGAAAGATATTGCAAGGAATCACAAACAGGCAATGATTGTGGAAGATCGGGGAGGGAAAGGAGGTAGTATCTATGAGGTGGTTGTGGAAAAGGCTGAGGGATCTTTTGAGAATGGAACATGATTTGATTTCTTTCTAACTCCGCCCTTGAACAAGGATATGATTATATAACAGGGACATGATTGGTTTTCACATATATGGAGCTGTTGCTGTGGTAGACTGATCAGAAGTTGATTTGAAATGGTGTCCAGGGCATGTTGAAAATGACCACTTAAGAACGTAAGATAATTGGTCTGAAACTAATTGAAGGTTTTGTGTACACAAGTAGCTTTAATGTGATGGACTGCCACAACTTTTACAGCTACGATGAGTAACATAAGTGCTCTACCTGCTTCTCATTTTTGATCCTTGGATTTTATGTAAATATCAAACAATTCACCTAAGTTCTCGATCTTCTGCACTGTTTTGTGGAATATAAATATTTGGCTTTTTTACAGATCGTGCGTCCTTAATTTTGATGATGACTACTGTGATCTTATAATAGCTTCTGGAAAATCTGGAAGTCCCAAGATGTTGGAACCTTGCAAGCCTCTGCCCACCAAGAAATGTAGAAAGGAGCGGAAGCGAGTAGCCACTACTGGCACGAGTGAGGTCCTGGTTCAAGAGATATGGAAAGAATTTCCAGAAGACCTTTTTGAAGCTGTCATTGCAAGACTTCCTATTGCTACAATTTTCCGTTTCCGCTTTGTTTGTCGAAAATGGAATTCCTTGCTGAACTCTGAGAGTTTCTCTCAACATTGTGCAGAAGTTGTACGGACCATTCCCTGGTTTTACACCACAACTCATGAAAATGTGAACTCTGGAGCCATGTACAATCCTTCTGCAAAAAAATGGCATTACCTTACCATTTCTTCTTTACCCTCTAAGGTAATTGTCGTGCCGGTTACTTCAGCAGGGGGCCTTGTTTGCTTTCTTGATATGGGTCACAGAAACTTCTATGTCTGCAACCCTCTGACCCAATCTTTCAAAGAGTTGCCAGCCAAGTCAGTTAAGGTACAGTCCCACATTGCTGTGGGGATGACTCTGAATGGGATTTCAACTAGTGAGGGCTACAAGATTCTATGGGTGGGCTGTGACGGAGAGTATGAAGTTTATGACTCCCTGCAGAACACCTGGACTAGACCAGGAAGCATGCCCTCTCATATTAAATTACCACTATCACTGAACTTCCGGTCACAAGCAGTTTCCATAGCCAGCACTATTTATTTCATGCGTTCAGACCCTGACGGAATTGTATCTTACAATATGGTTTCAGGGGTTTGGAAACAGTATATAATACCAACCCCGTTTCATCTTAGCGACCACACACTTGCTGAGTATGGTGGTCGGATCATGCTTGTGGGGTTGCTTACAAAGAATGCAGCTACCTGTGTGTGCATATGGGAACTGCAAAAGATGACTCTCTTGTGGAAGGAGGTTGACAGAATGCCAAATATATGGTGCTTGGAATTTTATGGGAAGCACGTCAGAATGACTTGCTTAGGCAACAAAGGCTTGCTCATGCTATCATTGAGATCAAGACAGATGAACCGTCTTGTTACTTATAATGTGATGAGCAGGGAATGGCTCAAGGTTACTGGTTGCTTGGTGCCGCGTGGGAGAAGGCGACAGTGGATTGCATGTGGAACTGCTTTCTACCCATGCCCTACTGCTGTGGCGTAATTCATGTTCTGTTTGTTGATTGGCAAGCCAGTGAGCAGAATCTTCTGCTATTGATTTTGTGGTTACTTAGCTGCAACTTTTGGTGTTATGTGTCTCCACCCAAACGTAAATTTTCACATTACTTTTAAGGAAGTGGCGTATGGGGCTGGTGACAATTGGATTCTGGTTTTGTACAAACATGTCAAAAAATAAGCTTCAGTTGGGAATGACTACGCTTCAAGTCTGGTAATGTAGGTCCAATTTTTCCAGAAGAGGTTCTCACGGTTGATTACTTTTTGAGGTTCAGGTAAATTTAAAAGAAGGTACTTTCGAGTGTTCACTATCTCGTTCAAATCGCGCTTTTAACAGCCGTTTTGGAGGTAGAATTAGATTTCCATAAGAACATGATAATTGCCAAAGCGAAGGACGTAGTATCTTTTATACAACTTTCTGGCGTAAGCAGTTCCCTCCAGCACCGGTGCTTAGGCGCTTACAATTTTTTCAGAAAAGACAATAATGCATCCAATCTCAACATTGTTTGTCCAAATTGACAAAAGAAATGGGCCGTCGGAGAAGTAGTGGCCTTGTATGTTTTTGAGACTTGTATTGCCCACCGCATTTCGGCTATGGAGTATCACGCCACTTAATTTCACCTGGACATGAGGAGATGAACCGCCTAGAGGAAA
Organism: Erythroxylum williamsii; assembly: GCA_027564335.1. Lineage (NCBI taxonomy): Eukaryota > Viridiplantae > Streptophyta > Magnoliopsida > Malpighiales > Erythroxylaceae > Erythroxylum > Erythroxylum williamsii. The sequence goes on along the minus strand of JANITW010000001.1, from coordinate 9,253,614 downwards.
CAATTTTGGCGTTCAAATGTGTGTGTTAAAAAACAACCAATTTAACAAATCCCAATTTTCATTAGTTGATCCCCAATATGCAAATAAGTCTTGAACATAATGATCCTGATGGTTAATCGGGCAATGGACCAAAGGCCAATTTCAGTTTTCACGGACCACAAATGCCCCCTCTACTAAGCACGAAGATAAACATTCATAAAATCTAGGAAAAAAGAAGGGGAAGGTGATTGGAAAAAGGGCAATTGTACTCAGAATCTGAGTATTCTTCAGATGCGATAAAAAGTAGACCATCCAAATAGGCATTCTTAGGCCATACCTCCACTTGTCGCTGTCCTAATTATCTGGAACAGAACTGTTATATTCAATCAAGAGAAGGTCATCAGTGACCATAAATACCCAATTCTTTCAATAAGAACTAATTCCTCCCTAACATCATATGTTGTTTTAAAACATGAAAATTTCAAATGGGAGAGAAGCTCATCAGTGACCATAAACACCTAATTATCTTATCTCAATAGGAACTAATTCCTCCCTATCATCATATGCTGTTGTAAAACATGAAGACTTGAAATGGGAGAGAAGGTCATCAGTGACCATAAACCCCCAATTCTCTTAATAAGAACTAATTCCTTCCTACCATCATATGCTGTTCTAAAACATGAAAATTTCAAATGGGAGAGAAGTTCATCGGTGACCATAAAAGCCCAATTCTCTCAATAAGAACTAATTCCTCCCTAAGATCATATGCTGTTTTAAAACATCAAGACTTCAAATGGGAGAGAAGTTCATCAGTGGCTATAAACACCCAATTCCCTCAATAAGAGCTAATTCCTCCCTAACATCATATGTTGTTTTAAAACATGAAGACTCCAAAAGGGAGAGAAGTTCATCAGTGACCATAAACTCCCAATTCTCTCAATAAGAGCTAATTCTTCCCTAACATCATATGCTGTTCTAAAACATGAAGACTTGAAATGGGAGAGAAGTTCATCAGTGAACCTAAACACCCAATTCTCTCCATAAGAACTAATTCCTCCCTAACATCATATGCTGTTTTAAAACAGGGAAGACTTCAAATGGGGATTGACTTCCTTGACTCGAATAAGAACACTTAATTTAAACAACCCGACCTTCATCATCAAATCAGACATAAAAATGTCAATTATTCTCTGTCATTCATCTCAAACAGAAACCAGCAAAACTCACATGAACCAATGATGGAAAAAACGAAGAAACCAAGTAACACGAGGCCAACAGTATAGTCCTTTTCCCTCCTAGTGGTCGTTTCGGGAACAACAACTCTATTGCTTATGTTCTTCTCGAACCTCTCCACCTTCCTATCTGCAAATTGCCTTGAAGTTGTCTGAAAATCATTTCCGTAACAAATTCAACCCCACATTATTGTACAGCCTAAAAACGAAGAGATAAAACTTCAAGACTAAACTCATCGTCAATTTTGTTTTCAAATTATTTGCCAAAATCCCTAATTATCTGGCAGATGAACCCCAAACAACTCTCTGATGCGTTTGGAATCTGAAATAAGGAAGAAACGATGAAGAAATTGGGAAAATTGGGAAATTTGGATGTTAGGGAGAGAAAGAAGAAGAAAATCAAAGAGAGAGAAGATTTTTTTGGCACAAAATCTCCATCCCTTTGGATGAGGATATCCATGACTATATAGCAAATCTTTCAACAATTTTTGTTACAGCCTCAACCGATAGAAATGGAATCAAATCGATTTTGCAAACGACAAAGAAATGCTTACATTGTGCTTGACTCGGGAAATAAAAGACTTGCTAAATAATAGCCCAATAAAGACTATCATCTGGCCCAACACAAAAGACTGACCCGACAAACATATAAAACTGACCCAACAATTTATTTAGATAATAACGGCTATTTCAACTTCTGATGCTATCAATACCCCCTGGTTCAAGAGAATCCTTGTCCTCAAGGATTAAAAGTTGGATACTCCTGTTGAAGCTTATAAAGTACCTCCCATGTTGCATCTTCAGGATACGAATTAGTCCACTCAACCCAAACTTCAATTACAGCACGGTTGCCTCTCTTCACCATCGTTCTATCAATGATGTTAACTGGCTCCTTGGCAATTGTTCCATCGGCAGCAATTACTGGCAATTGAGCTTGAGTTGGGGCATCACCAACATGTTTCTTCAGTTGAGATACATGAAAGGTGGGATGAACCTTGGAACCTTCAGGGAGTTTTAAAGTACAGTTCCCACTTTAGCAAGCACTTCAAACGGGCCAAAAAAACTTGGGGACAAAGCTTCATTGAGGTTCTCAAAGCCACTGTTTGCTGTCTATAAGGCTGCAATTTTAAGTAAACCCAATCTCCAACTTGAAATTCCCTCTCCGATCTATGTTTATCACCCATGTCTTTCGTACGCTGCTGAGCTCGAGAAAGATGGAACTTTAGGAGCATAAGTGCCTCCTCCCTTGCTGCCAAACTTCTATCCACTGTGGCCACCAATGAATCTCCAGGTAAATAAGGTAAATGCAGGGGAGGTGGCTGTCCATAAACAACTTCAAACGGAGTGGACTGAATTGAAGTATGGGAGCTAGTGTTGCACCAATATTCTGCTAAAGACAACCAATTACTCCACTCCCTCAGACGTTCTCCAGTCATACAGCGCAAATAAGTTTCTAGCCCCTTGTTAACCACCTCAGTTTGGCCATTAGACTGAGGGTGATATGCAGTAGATAGATTGAGTTTGGTGCCAAGTTTTTTGAAAACCTCCTGCCAAAAAGTACTCAAGAAAACTTTATCGTGATCTGACACAATAGTCTTGGGACAGCCATGCAATTTAAATATCTCATCCATAAATAATTGAGCCACAGTTAGGCAGTAAAAGGGTGAGATAAGGGCAAAAAATGCACATACTTGGACAATCTATCGACTAAAATCATGATAGTATCGAACCTGCCAGATTTTGGTAAACCTTCTGTGAAGTCCATACTGATGTCAGTCCAAATAGCTTGAGGAATTGGAAGGGGTTGTAATAACCCAGGAGAAGCTACAGTCTCATACTTATTCTTCTAACAAATTACACATTCTTGAACAAAGCGTTTGACATCATTTCGCATTCTCTTCCAATAGAAACTGGTTGCTAACTTGTTCTTAGTAACATGCACACCAGAATGTCCTCCTGTTGGACCTGAGTGAAAGTAACTCATAAGCTCATTTTTCACATCAGCTTTGTTACCAACTACCACCTTCCCTTTTCTTTTTAACACACCATTTTGCCAAGTATATTTGGGAAAACTAGCAGGATCTTTGTTCAGCTCAACAAGAATCTTTTGTACCTTCTCATCCATCTCCCAAGATTCTTGAATTTTCTTTAAGAGATCAGTATCCACAGTTGATAGAGGCATAAGTTGAGCAATAGAAGAATGGAATTCTGGGTTTCTAGAAAGAACATCAGCCACCAGATTAGTATTCCCTTTTCTATATACTACTGTGTAATCGTACCCCATCATTTTTGTCACCCATTGCTGCTGTGCAGGGGTTACTGCTTGCTGGTCCAACAAGAATTTGAGGCTTTGGTGGTCAGTTTTGATCATAAAGTGTCTACCCACTAGATAAGAACTCCACTTCTTGACAGCCAAGATAACTGCCATCATTTCTTTTTGATAAATTGATAGAATTTGATGCTTTGGAGCTAAAGCCTTGCTGAAATATGCAATAGGTTTGCCCCCTTGAGTTAACACTGCTCCCACTCCCGTACCTAAAGTATCTGTTTCCACATGAAATTCTTTAGAAAAATCAGGCAGTGTCAAAACTAGAGCCTCACTCATGACTGTCTTCAATTGTTCAAAAGCCAGTGTAGCCTCTTCATTCCATTTCCAAGCATTCTTCTTAAGTAATTCAGTTAATGGTTTGGCAATGACACCATACCCCTTAATAAATCTTCTGTAATAACCCGTGAGTCCCAGAAAACCCCTAAGCTGCTTGATAGTCTTAGGAACTGGCCACTCCAAGATGCATTTGATCTTTTCAGAATCCATAGACAACCCCTGTCTTCCAATCTTATGACCCAGATACTCAATTTCAGAGGTGGCAAACACACACTTGCTAGCCTTAAGATAAAGCTGATGACGCTGCAAAATCTCAAAAACCAATTTCAAGTGCTCAAGATGTTAATCAGCAGAGGTAGAATATACTAGGATATCATCAAAAAACACCAAAATGAATTTCCTAAGGAATGGTTTAAAGATGGAGTTCATCAAGCTTTGGAATGTGGAGGGGGCATTTGTTAAACGAAAGGGCATCACTAGGAATTCATAATGTCCCTCATGTGTTCTAAAGGTTGTTTTATGAATATCCTCAGGACACATTCTAATTTGGTGATAACTTGATCTCAAGTCCAATTTAATAAAGTATCTAACTCCAACCAATTCATCCAGTAATTCATCTATAAGAGCGATAGGAAACTTATCTTTTATGGTGAGATGATTAAGCCTGTAATCCACACAAAGTCTCCATGATCCATCTTTTTTCTTAACCATCACAATAGGAGAGGCAAAGGATCTAGTACTGTCTCTAATCACACCCGAGTTCAGCATTTCACCAATCAGCTTCTCAATTTCATCCTTCTGAGCTGTAGGATGCCTGTAGGGTCGAGTTCTCACCACTTGAGATTCATCTTTTAAAGGAATTCTGTGGTCCTAGCTTCTCACAGGAGGCAATGCTGAAGGAATCTCAAACAGTGCAGCAAATTGTTGTAACAATAGCTGCAAGTCTACAACAATTTCTGAGCATGTGTGATTGAAGTTAACCCCATTGTTAAGCACCAATTGCATTTCAGTGGTCAAGAGATAAGCACAAGGTTGTTCATCATTTCCAATAAGCATAGATAACAACAATTTAGCCCCTTTCTTTTCTTGTAGCAACTTAGTTGAAGAGACTTTAGGTCCCTTTAAGATGCCCTTAGTGTTAGCTCCTTCAAACGTCATTGTGAGCTCCTTGAAATCCCAAATAATGGGACCCAGAGTGACCAACCATTGAATTCCCAAAATTGCCTCACAACCAGAGAGTGGCAAGGCCATAAAATTGATCACAAATTCAAGACCCTGAGTTGACCATTTAACCCCCTTATAACTTCCTTCAGTCTGCAAATTTTCACCATCTGCTATAGTTATTGGCAAGGATGGTCCCTTCAACAACTTCACCCCCATTCTGTTAATCCATTTTTTAAAATTGTTTAGTTTTTTCATAATCCATTTTGTTAATAATAACGACTCGAAGATTAGTTTCCCATTTATCAATTGCATCCTCTATATTCTGGATACAATCAATATCTAGATATATTCCAAAAGAATTTATAGATTTTGTTCTCATTTTATCAATAGGAGTAAACTTATCTTTATCTTTAGTTATCATATGAGTTCTAGCATATCCTTTATTAGGTCTGTTAACACTTTGAGAAGAATATCTAGGGAGATTTTGTGAAGTACTAGGTATCACTGATGTTAGGGTTCAAATGAAGTTCTTGTTTGAATGTATCGACGTTTTATATGTATTAAAGTTGGTAAGTTTAATTTTTCTATTTGTCTCTCTAATTCATCAATTTCAGAATCAGAGTCTTGTATAAAAAAATTTATTTTATCCATAATTAAGAGACATTTTCATTGGCAAAAATAAATCAAATATCTACTTTTTCATTGGATTTTTAATAGATTTGTTATGTTTCTTTTTGATTTATCATTTCTAACAACATATTATGTAAATTAGTAGTTTGTTATTGAAGTTTTATAATTCCTAAAAGAATATTGTTTCCATAATATTATATCATTTTGAATTACAACTTAATGCATCAAATTTTATCTTAGAATATTTATGTTCCGCCATGTAAATGATAAAGTTCATAATGTCTAGCTAATTCTAAATGAGCTTCTATCTACAATTTTTTATACCTTTGGTATATTCTTTCTTACTCAGTATTTGGTATATTCTTTCTTACTCAATAATCATCGCATAAACAACTTTTAAAGTATTTTTATGACAATTAGTAAATGACAAATAATGATGGTATAATTAAAGCTGGGCATCTTGAACACAAATATGAAGTTTATTTATTTTAGCGAGTAAATGATCAAAATAAGGACGTTCACTCATAATTAACAACATAAGCTTAAACATCTCTAATATCCTTTATTTAGGTGTGACTTATAATGCTTAGAAAAGCAAAGATGTAATATTTTTTCTTCATTTGGAAGATAATACTTTTCATTCTCATAATCTATAATTGAGGTTTAAGATTTAAAAAGATATATAGTATTACAAGATTAGCTTGTTGAAGATGAATGTATTTACTGTTCCAAGTTATTCAATAATTCTTGTCTCAAATTTGTTGATCTGTATCATCATAAACAATATACCAATTGTCAAGGCTCTGATACCATTTTGGACATTCAAAACAAAACAATCATTAAAAATCAACCAATAATCACTCAATAAAATCAAATAACACTTTCTAACATTGAAATCAAATGTAAGCTTTTATTAAATCTATATTTTTCAAGATATTGAAGATTAAGGTTATTCTATCCAAATCTTCTTCCTCCAAATTATTATTATTTGCTATAATATCAATAACTTCTTCAAACAAACAAGTAATTATTTTGTTTATAGAATCAATAAAATCTAGATCTAATCCACATAATCTATATAAAAACTTTTCAAGAAAATAAGAAGTCATGAATAATACCCGAACAAAGTTATATTTTTCAAATTAAAGAGTCCAATGTGCTTCCATAGCTATTTCCTCGGCCTAGTTAAAATGGACCAGGCCTAATTGCCAAGCCTACATGGCATAGGATAACAGTAAGGGAATAAAGTATAATAAAACCACTCGTAACATCGTTAATCCTTTTTAAGGTATTATATATATGAGGACTGTGAAATTGAAACTAGACTTTTACGGATGGAACACCTAAAAACTTACAAAGGTAAAAGTGTTTTACAGGATGATTCAAGCGGAAGTTGGAATAAGCTCATGAACTGCACTACTAATAATCCGCTAATCAGAGCGATTAAGATGACATCTGATCACGGCATTCCAAAAATTATGGCGGCGAAATATTGCTGAAGAAAGGAGCATTGCTTTTTGGCATGCCACTATACTGAAATAGTTGCAGTTTCCATAGCAGCCATTAAATAAGCACTAAAACAAGCCCGACTTGTGCACCTCTGCCTTTGGGCTGCTGTGATACCTGCAGACAAGTAAATCTCTCCTCCACGAAACTTCAGCTACGCAGTCTGGAATGCAACGCATTTTCACACATCACTTGCAAACCAAAATTGCAGTCCATCATTCCGCTCAAATGTGTTGAATCAGTTTCTTAACAATGTACACTACCTCAAGGATTAACCTTGTCAAACCAACAAAAAGAATCTCAACTAGCAATCTTTTCTACTGCATGTTCAATACCGTCTTACTCTTTATGATTTTGTAATATCTTCTGCAGATTCTACTTCATTATCTTTACAATTCCCTTTCTGGTCATCTCCACATTCGTCAGATTCTGTTCGCCTCTCGTTAACTATTTCAATATCATCCACTACCTTTTCTTCTTTCAAATTAGACTCAGCCTCCATAATTTCCTCTTCCTTCACATCTATGATTACCTGAAGAAGTTCTGATGGAGTAGCCGCTGGGTCCAGCTCCCGGCAACCTTTTGGAGCATTTGGACCTTCTTGACCCGTAAGCAAGTATGATGGAACATGATGTGAAAAACAGAACATCTCTTCCCTTGGAATCCTCCTTACTTGCATGGGATCCAAATGCTGGTGAAAAATAGTCTTGAAGCCAGCAACTTTTACCAGCGGAGCAATAGTTACACCATGTTCTTCACTGTAGTCTTCAAGTACTTCCACCATATCATACTTGTGTATCACCTCATCAGTTGTCAGCTCATTCCACTCTGGAGACCAGTTTCGATAGAGTGCCCACACATCCCCTTTCCTAGGATATATGTGAATTACACCCCGAGTGCCTTTTCTCCATCTAACCTTGTGCGAAAAGGCATTAAGTGAGTCGTACATTTCACGTCTACCTACTCTAAAGTCGCCACACGATTTTGAGAAGCCAGAACCAACCCAGTTTAATGGCCCCAGCTCATTGTTTGTTTTTGAATTAAGCCAGCTAATTCTCATCTTGAATGGGTTCAAAGAAATTACATTATGAATCATGGCATAATACCGTGGCATACCATCATCATCATCATATACGGCCCATACCTGGTTTTCACCGAAACATCTCTCTGTTCGATCCTTGTCAAAATCATGAAAATCTGGATCTGGGACATCTATAATCATAGATTCCAGAGTATCAGCATCCACTTTTGTATCAGAAGTGCCAGGAAAAAACTTGCTGCCATCAAATCCATTCTCTGCTTTAATGGGCTGATCAGAATCATTTTGATCACGCAGATAAGAGTTTGTAGAAGATTTTTGTGCTCCATCATTTGCTTTCTTGTTCACCATCCCCTCTTTGGGTGTCAAATTACCTGCACTAGCCAAGTCCCACTCCTTTAACTTCTCACGGATTCCTTTCTTAGCCTTTTCCATCAGCAAAGTTTGAATTCCAAACTGGGAGACATCCATTGAGCTGTATGGCCGGGTGATTCCATTCACCCTAACTGAATCAAAATTGTCCCTAGAGCCTGGTGAACTAGATGTGCCAGCTACTCCAGCTCCTGTACCCATTTGATTTGCAACATTACTCCCATAGCTTCTTACATCAATGTCTTCCATGCCCTTTCTTCTCTTTGCAGAATTAGACAATCCGCCAAAGGATACACTACCAACCCTCTTGGAAGATTGACTCTTTCGCTTGAGTGCCTCTTCTCTCTTTGTGGCTGCCTGAGCTTCTTCACGCTCTCTTCTCACCTTTTCATATGCCTTCTGAACAACATTTGCAGCACGAGCAACATTTGTAGCACCTCCTGTCCTAGAGAATGGACTCCATGGGAAGTTGGACTGCTTATGTGAAGCTTGACCATTGAATGAAGAACCTGATTTACTCCTCCCTGAATTCAAAGATTCTTTACTAGCAGGTTGATGAGTCGCATTCTGCTGATGACGGGAGAAATTCCATGGTGATGGTTTTGTACCATTTAAATTTGGTGGGGCTGTTTCAACAGCCAAAAATGGGTCATGACAATTGGGACAAAGGAGATTGTGATTAAGATAAACCCTAAGATATTCATATTGCATCTTGCATCTATGGCAAACAGTCCAAAATGTATTGGGTTTTGACTTATGAGATGGAACAGGAGTCGAAGTATGAGCACTTCGTGGAGTGCTCTTTTGCGTCTTCGCATTTTGTTTAGTGAAATTGTAGAAGCCATTGGAACCTGGTGCTGCAGATGAACCCCCAGCTGGAACTGAAGCCTTCTGAAACACTTTAGCATTCCGCTTTTGATCATACACTAATCTCTTGGTCTTATCAGACAATAAACCCCACGCCTCAGAGATAAGATTAAAAGCACCATCAGCTCCTATAGACTTGTTTTTATCAGGGTGAAGCATCAAAGCTAATTTCCTATACTGTTTCCGCACAGTCTCGTCGTCAGCCTGTGGATTGACACCAAGTATCCCATACCAATCTGCTTCTCCATTTACCTTGTTTTCAGCAGATATATACACATCTAGGGTGGCTATCATTTGGGGAATGCCTTCAAGTCCAGGATACAAATTCTGGGCCTTCAAAGCAAATTTCTTGGCCCCTGCTATGTCCTTAGCAGTGAACTTCTTCTCGGCAATCTCTTTTGCCCTGGAAGCCTCATCTTTATTACATTCCATTTCCCTCTGCCAACCTTCTTGCAACTCGTTCCCAGGCTTTTATGCCAACACAGCAGATGGGTTCAGTAAACACGCTATTCAAAGTTTCACCTCAACTTCTTGAATTCTAATTCTCATGCTTCCGAACAGGAGCTACATCAAAGGTCTTTCCCTACAACAAAAACGAGTTGGAGAAATAACCCAAGACTGACAATAGCAGAATAATAAGATAGGTAAAATAGAGAAACATGCAAACAAACACCAACAAAGGCTACTTAAGAAAGAAAGGTTCCTTTACTAAATCCATTTAGCGATAGATACCAAAAGACAACATAAATGCCTAAACAAGCCTTTTAAGTGCATCAAACTCTTCATCTTTGTCATTGCCATAGAGAAAAGCTTTTCAATTTCCCGATTGACATCGAAGCCAATTATTAATTCTCTTAAGTAACCATTTCAATAGAAAAGAAAAAAGGACCAAAATGAAAAACCCTTATTATTGTTGTTGTTTCAGTGAACCTCAGAAATGGCTACGGAAGATCGAAAGATGAAAACTAGAGCCATTGATTAATCGGCCAATAACCTAAATACATAGCCTAACGGTAAAATAGAAGCGAAATTCCGTTCGCAATCAAAACAATCAACTTTGTATCTACGTTAAACAGAATCAACTTCAACCGAAAATCCACCAATCCAAGACCCATAAATTTTAAGACATGAAGAATGGAATTAAGCCAAAAATTCGGCGACCAGAGTGGAAAATTAATCAAATAGAAGTATAATCTATTGTCAGGGAAAGAGTTTAATTACCTAATTATAGGGTATGTGAAAGTTTATTGGAGTTTTGAATCAGAAAAACACCATGGACAAGACTTCATCACCAGTTTTGTTTTTCTTTTAATGCCCCTCCTTACTTCTGCAAATCCAAAAAAATCCCCCGAATTTTTTCTGGACCTTTGTGACAATCTATCAAATAAGGATGATAGCGATAGGCCTTCGGCTATTAGGAAATTGTACGAAAGCTATGAGAGCGTGGTATGGGCTTTTTATTGTCTTCCAGCCAATTTTTGGCCAACCCTAACCCAACCTTTCTTTTCTTATATGTTGGAAGCACCTAACTATGGTTAATTTCTAACTCTGATAATTGGTTTAGCTCCCTGGGACACCAGAAAAATGAAAAGGAGATTCTGACGAAGATTCCCATTTATACTAAAGTTGATCATAATTTAGTCAAACTTTAATAAAATTTTAAATATGAACTTTTTTTTTACAAAGAGGAGAAATGAAAAACAAACTAAATCATCGTCTTGGGATACACTGCACCTAGCGTATCACGTCAGAGAAGCTCCTGAATGCCAAAAGGAGGCTCTTGGAGAATATGGAAGCCCAGTCTGAGCAAGCCAGTGAGGCGAGCGAGACTGTCCGTACACTGATTGTCTTCCCGGTACACATGTTGGAGCTGAACCATCTACGCCCGTTATATCAGCTGCAGAATACCTGTCATCAAAAAGGACAATTCAGTCAGTAGCATGGGGGGAGTAGAGAGAATGTTAATGACCTCAGGAGAGTCGACTTCAACCACCACTTGGCGGAATCCCAGGTACCAAGCCAGCTGAAGGCCCGAGTGAACCCCCTAAAGTTCAACAGCTAAGGGCGAACCCCTACCGAGGAGTTGTTGGAATCTCCCCCGCCACTCCCCGTGGCAATCTCGAAGTAGACCCCCCGAGGAGATCGTGTGAGAGCCCAGGTTCCATGCGCCGTCCGAATTGACTTTCACCCAATCCGCTAGAGGTCGAGTCTAGCCCACAAAAGTACCCACCGGGATGCCCTGCGCGGGTAAAACACACCGCTCCAACGTCCTGGCTCGGGCAATCCACCGCACATAATCCATGATAAGTCGGTGGCCCTCAACAGGCTAGACATAGCCCGGCTCGAACAGACTGCTGTTGCGCAATTTCTAAAGGAACCAACAAGTGACCCCAAAGATCGTGACCCACGCTTCCTAATACACCTGGGTGGCCTGAGTCAGGTGCCACAATAATCACACGTCGACTTCCTGCTGGAAGAAGCCCGTGTCCACCACGTCCGGAGGAAACTGGCGCCAGAGAGCTTAAACTCGCGAGCAGGCTCGCAAAACATAGTCAGTGGTCTCTTCCTGCCCACAGAAGTGGCAACTACCATCGGTGGCAATTTGGCGAGAAACCCGCTGTTGGTTCGTTAGCAGTTTACATTTAGCAACGAGCCAGAGAAACGTTTGAATTCATTGGGGGCCCGCCCATTTTTAGATAATCTCCCACAGCTTGTGGCGGCGGACAGTAAAGTGGTCCGCGATGAGGCCATACGCCGACGCCACAGTGAACCTACCGTGGGGGGTAGGGGCCCTTAAATATGACTTTTATTTGCATGAAAATTGCATATATATATATATATATATGAATTCCTAACTTTTAACAATTCTTACATTAACATTGTCTCCTCCACAAATTTAATTCTCAAATTAAAATATTGGAAAATTTAAAGAGTTCATGTTTATCTTATTCACATAATTTTAACCCTTCAGGCATATATTTAAAAGAATAAAGAGTTCGTAATATTTAGAACATTAGGTAAAGATTCAAAAATTCTTAAAACATTGAGTAAAGAATCCACAATATTTTAAATACTGAACACTTTTGATAGCTTGTAAAAGAAATGCTAGGTGTATATCCATTTTTCACTTCAAATTTAGTTATTTATACAAACATCTCTCACCTTTTGTAACAATTATAATTTGAGTTTTGTTAAAAATATAAATTATCAACTTTAAAGTTTTCACTAAGATATAAGTTAAACTTCAACATTTTAGAGCATTTAAATTAATTTTAATGTTTGTAAAATATTTAAATTAAATACTAGATGATAAATTTTGGACAAAGTTAAGTTTTGGACAAAGTTAAGTCTCTGACCGTTATGTGTCACAACAATACTTACATGACATATATACATTACCTTTATTAATAACATCAATGATTTTATAATCAGACCAAACTAATTAGTTTGACCGAGATAAATACAAACCAACATAATTTTTAGTTTGACTTGTGCTTATAACCATTTTTAATAAAAAGCAACTAGTTAAGTAACAAATTAGCCAATTTTTGTTGAATCATGTGAATCATTAAACTGTAAGTCCCTCTTCTTTGGTTTGAAGATTTTTCAATGAGATTCATGGCATAAGTTGGTCTGTAGGCATTAAGAAGGACATGAAAATGAGAGCAACAAAGAGTGTTTAGGGAACATTTGTTCCGTCATCACTAAAACTTGTGTATTGCTTTATTTTTAAAATATGGTTGATAAGCTAAATTATAAAATCAATAGCCAATTAAGTTACTTTTAAGCTTTTAGTGAAACATACACAAAAAGCAAGTTATTTTTCTCCAAAAACCAAAATAAGTTACTGGTGTTAGACCCCTAAGTTCAAACTGCGGGATCGTGCAAGTGTTGGCGAGCCTTGGTCAATGCTTGGCACGCAAGTCAGCATGAGAAAAGCGTGTTGATGAGGGAACAAAGTAAGTCTTGCGAGTTGGAGAGCAAAACTCGAGGAACTTAAGAAATAGGCAAGTGATGCAAGAAGTATTGGCAAAGATGTCGAGAGTCGACGAGATTAGAGACTTGTGGGCATGCGTAGGCGCGCATTGGCAGAAATCTTTAACAAGACGTGAGTTTTGGATACGCGATTGTGTAGAGTTGGTGAACTAAGTCATGCGAGACCCAAGGGTGCACGAGAATGTGTAAAGGCATGCAAGACTCTGTGAGGATGCGCGAAGGCATGAGAGTGAGGAAATGTGCATAAGCACTTGACTTCGATGAGACAGGTCGAAGGTATGTAAAATATGTGAGGTTTTATACTAACTTGATTGTGAGTTGTACTTAATCATGGAGCGACGAGATTGCACTATAAGTGAGGTTGATCATAGAAGAGAGATTTATTCATGAACATGCATTGATAGACCTATGTGCAGATAGGCCTTGGTGACTTGAAAAACACATCAATAGTAACGTGGCAACTATGGGTGATATGGCACATGATGATGTGGCGAGATCAACTTGAAGATCACATTAGAGATTCATCAAATCAAAGAGATAAAGACCATGTGGAAGAATCATCTGAAGATAGTGGAAGAATCATCTGAAGATAGTGAAGATCTTCAACGATAAGGATGCAATCTTCTAAGTTGGCATGTAATCTTTATTTGATTAGATTCTGATGTGATGTAGCTAATTAGAAGAGTCATAAGAAAAGGGAATGTTTTCCTATTGGTCAGTGTGATGCAATGTAATCTTTAGATAACATGATCAACTAAGATTGTGGAGATCCTTAAAGATCTTGAACTTACTTTCCAAGCAAAAGGAACCTATAAATAACTCATCAGAGTTTAGAGCCATTCATTTAATCATTGACTCATTCACTCATTGAGAGAAATCACTCAGAAGAGAGAGTTGAGAGCTTTGGGGGAGTTCTCATTGTAAGGGCTTCGGGTAGGGAGTTTCTTGTAAGGGCTTCGAGTAGGGAGTTCCTTGTGAGTATTTCGAGAAGGAGGTGCTTGTATCTTTTGTTAATATTTTGTTGAGAGTTAACGAAAGATTAGCTTCGACTATATATATCTCTTGTTGCTTTCTTTACTCTGTTATACACTTGTGTTATTTTGTGTGAGAGAGAAATACTTTAAACACTTTTGTCCACATGAGGTATTCGAGGGCTAACATAATTGTTCAACGATATTCACGTGAGAAGGTTTAATCTTGCTTAAGCGGACTTAAGCAAGATTGTCGTACGAAGGTGGCGTGACTTGTGATAAAAGTTCGAGCCCAAAGCAGACCTTTATAACAACTGGTATTAGAGCCAATCTAGATCGATGACTGGTGGAAGTAATCTGATAAAAATGGTTACCAGAATAGAGGCGATTCTTGAGTCTCTAGCCTTGACGGATGAGGGAGTAGTTCTTTTGTTAGAACGTATTGCAGCCTTTGAGAGCGAGCTTCAAGCAATTATGAGAGCGCTTGAGAAAAAGATGAAGGCTCGTGAAGAGCTAAGCTATGATATGTTGGTGCTCAAGCATGTGATGGCAAGGTATGAGGCGGATGTTTGAGTAGAAAGCACTATAGTGAAGGTATGAGAGCCACAAGTTTTCGATGACAAGCGGAGTGCTAAGGAGCTAAAAAAATTTTCTGTGAGATATGGAGCAGTACTTTGCAGTGGCAAAGGTAGCAGACTTGAAAAAGATGTCAATCACAACAATGTACATGGTGGATGATGTCAAACTGTGGTGGAGGACGAAAACCTCCAACGATATTAGTATGGAAAGACCTCTCATCAACATTTGGGAGAAGATGAAGAAGGAGTTAACAGATCAGTTCCTACCCAACAACACTTCATGGCTCACAAGGGAAGCTTTGAAGGGGTCCGTGAGGGATATATGAGGAACTTCACATGGGTAATATTGGATTTGTGGAATATATTGGAAGAAGACAAATTGTTCAATTTCATTAACGACTTGCAAGGTTGGGCCAATGGAACTTCAGAGATAGAACGTGAAGGACCTCCCTAGTAAAATAGCGGCAGATGCCTTGGTGGCAAAGAGAAGGTAGGAGAATCTTCTCAATATAAGAAGAAGCAATCGAAGGGGAAGGTTGCATGCTTCACCTGTGAGGGGCCGTATTATGCTTGAGAATCGAGAAATAGATGAACTCCATAGTTGTGAAGGACAAAGGAGAGATTGATGAAGATGACTCGGGCGAAGGAGCTATCAACAACATCACCTATTTGAATGTTATGAGCCTCGTGGAGGAGGACTCGTATGAAAACAAACTCAATGGAAAGAGAAGGTGGCACGTGGGAAAAGTGCCAATGGAAGAGAAGGCTTGCTTTAGTCTTCGACAGTTAGCAAAGGTGTCTTTTTGGGAACCGTTCGTGAAAGAGTGCCCACAGATTATTTCAACGGGGTGTTTATTAACGAGAGTTTTATTAAAAGTAAAAATAAAATAAAATATTATAATATTAAAAAATTTTAGAAATCATAACATATTTAAAGGTTTTGTCAAATTGATATTAGATTTGAGAGATTTGAAATTGTTATTTTTTAAAAAATACTACCATGTATATGTTAGGTTTAATCTGTATTTTGGCACAATGTTTATAGAGTGATAAGTCGCACCCAAGGTTACGTCCATAGGTCCGAGTGGTTAAGGAGACGCACGTGATACCTGATGGGCTTCGCCCGCGACGGTTCGAACCTCTGTTTTGAAAATCGGACCGGATCTGCCGGTTCAACCGATGACCGGTCGGCTATCCGGTTCGGTTAACCCTTTAAAATTGGTTCTCAATTGAACCAGTGAGAACCGGTCGGACCGGTCCGACCAGTGGTTCAAATTTTTTTATTTTTTGTTTTTATTTTTTTGTATATTTTTGTATATTTTAATTTTTTAATATTATATATACTTAAATATAATTATTGCATAATTATGACATCACACCAGTTCGATCGGTAATTAAATCGATTGAACCGGTTAAATCAGTAATCAGTAAAACTTCCGATTCGATGATCGGTTCGAATTTTAAAATGCTGGTTTGAACCCAGCCGTTGACGTAATGTTTTTGTTTGATTTACAGAAAATGATTGCTCATGATGCATTTGGGGTTGATAAGGTAAGTTTGATAAAAATAAATACAAATATGAATGACGCACGAGGGAGAAGGTTGAGTCTAAGTGTAAAAAACAGCGATTCACTTCGTATCTCTTAAAGCTCGTCCTCCAGCACCGTCATCATCATCATCGCACACACCCACACAGATATATATTATAATAGGGGCACTCTCAAGTATCAACACCTAATTGTTCTACCCCTCTCTCAAAAGCACAAGCAAGCAGTTGAAGGTGGCGTGAGCTGTAAGCGGTGAGAGAGAGCTTAGAGATGGATCCAGATGCAGTAGCCAAGGCTTTTGTGGAGCACTACTACACCACCTTCGATTCCAACCGCCCCGGTTTGGCCAACCTCTACCAAGAGGGCTCAATGCTCACTTTCGAAGGCCAGAAGGTTCAGGGTTCTCAAAACATTGTGTCTAAGCTAACCTCCCTCCCTTTTCAACAGTGTCATCACAACATCACCACCGTCGATTGTCAGCCCTCTGGCCCCGCCGGCGGCATGCTCGTCTTCGTCTCCGGTAACCTCCAGCTCGTCGGCGAACAACACACACTCAAGTTTAGCCAGGCATCTCTCGCTTCTCTTTATGATTTGATTTCATGATCTGTGCATATGTGTGTGCCGTGCTTGGGATTTTAGGGCTTGTTTCGACTTGTTTTACCATCCATCTGATTGTTGGAGGTTTTGATTATGCTTTTGTTGAAATCAGGAGCTTTATTATTACTTGTCAATTTTAAAAATCACTATTAGGAATTTGGGGATTCCATTTGGATCTTATAGATCTTCGCTTTGCTGCTGTATTTCTGATTCCAGTGTTCTATCAAATTTGTACAATATCCATTAAACGCTTAACTTGACGAACTATATTTGTTCTTCGGTGCTTGTATTGTACCTAGTGGGTGGTACTATTCTATGTGTGTATGATTTTGTTGCCTAACTATTTAACTCAAGACTATTGTTTCATTTGTTCATAAAGGTCATTTTTTATAGAATATGATGTTTGTGCTCCCGGATATAATTATGTGATTAAACCTTGCTTCGTATTGATTAAAGCCTGCTTTGTAGATTACGCATTGTGGCTTTAACGGGGTTTACCTCGTTAATTTATTGTTTTATTATGGCTTCTCAAACCTGATGAAGTATCAATGATGGGTGATGCATGATTTCTTTTGTTAGTTTTGATGAAAGAATATCCTTATCTTTATTATAGCTTTCTCTTTCTGTTTGTTTTAGGTTGTATATTCTGGAAACTATGACATAACTGGCGTAGCTTTCTCTATGCTCTGAGGAGTTAGTATGAGATGTTTGGATGATCACATACATTTCCATTTGTTTGTCTTTTTCAAGATTTGCTATTTCCTTTTTCCTCTCTGTGTGCATTTTTGGGTGAAGATTGAGACTTTGTACTAAAAGGAATGAAGCGATTGTAGTCAGGAGAGTCACCAACCACAATGGATTACACAAAAAATATTCTTGCTCTCAGGTGGGCTTCCAAAGATGATTAAATCTAATGGATTGTTAACGCTATACATGGCCCTTAAATAGAAAAACTAGTGTTTTGTGTTCTATCTACATAGTATATGCCGCATTACTAGTCACCGTCAATGAGTTATTTCCATGCATTGTTGATATGTGCTGGGGGATCGGGGATTGGGTTCTGTGCCCTTCTTTCCTAGTTAATTCCAAGCCTTGAGAGATGCTCCACACTTATCAGACTACCTCACTCAAGGTGAAATGTGAAGCACTTTAGAACATCGGCTTTGTGATTGCAAATGAGTGCCCCGGCTGCAGCCTTGCCTTCTCTATCCATTGCACCCACCACAATCACCTACCCCCAGCCAAGTGGAGGTGGTAAAAACTCCCCTGTTTCTCAAATAGTATGTTACTGCAGAGTCTGGCTTGTTGCTTACATAGGTATCATAATGTCTGGGCATTTATGTATGGGTTTTAGAAGCTAAAATTTCCAAGGCTTCTCAACAAGCGCTTAGTCTTACAAATTTTAAGATCTTCTGCTAGGAATTTAGGTGGCCAATGTGTGGGACAACATATTTGATATAAAGCATTTGAGCCTCCAAATTTCCCTGCAGGATATAGTGGCAATTAGTGATCTAATATGCTAATTTTGATAAGTCCAGTGATGGATGAGCTGCGTGGCTCTAAAGCTAAGGTGAATTCTTTAAGGCGAAGGTCCAGGTGGAAATGTTTCATGGAAGGGGTCAGTGATAGTTTCATGCGTACTACACTCTTAGCCTAAAATTGAGCTTATAATCAACGGCATTTTGGAGTTCAAAATGCATAGTGTTTGGCTATCATACCCATGATATTTTTAGCTGATTTGGGCAATTTCAACTGATCTAGGCCTCACAGGAGCTACGACATGTTATATCTGTTTTACTTATGTTCTAAAAAATATGTTTTTTTCCATCCCCTTTTGCAAATCAGTAGTAAAAGCATTTGGATTCTTTTCTCTAACCTATTTCTTGTCTGTGTTTTCTGCTCTCAGATGTTTCATTTGATGCCAACACCCCAAGGAAGCTTTTATGTCGTCAATGACATATTCCGGTTGAATTATGCATGAAGAAAACATCGACCACCAAATGTCCAAGGGCCTAAATATCCAAGATTAAGTTCACTTATTTCGGTTCAGTTTCGAGTCGATTCCAAAGGAATACTGGGGTTTTGGTTGGTTATCATTAGTGTTCTACCGTGACTTATTATTGTCTTCAAAATTCGGAGTTTGCTATCTTGTGATTGGTTGAATTGTTTAAAGATGTTCCTTATGATTGATTCCTTGGATGTTGCAGGTTTTGAAACTTCGCAATACTTATAAAATTTCCCTTCTTATTTGTTGATGACAATTTGTTGATATCTTGAGCAGAGAGACCAAATGATAGTAAGAAGCTACTAGGGCGTTTTGGTAAACATACAGGTGCTGTTATCAGGAAATATTATTCTCTTAGACCCGTGATTGACACGATGGAGTCGAATTTAGGACAGAATGATACAAATCAAATAAGCTCCTTTCCTCGAGTTACCTAAGAGAAGTCGGACAGGCCACGTCGATCCTTCTGTCTGTTGGCAGCATTTGGAATTTTCCAAAGTCGTCTTCTGTTCTAAGAACCTGAATCTTTTATTTATAAAAGTTGAATGGTCTTATATTTTGGCAAGCGTCCTATTTATCTGTTTCGGTTTGGAAATCCTGATCAACTCTTGGTTAGGCTTTTTTTTTTTTTAAGTAACAAATTTTGTTAGGATTAAGGAAGTATTTATTACAGGCCTATTTATGTTCAATAGTAAGTAGTTTGCTAATACTTTTGATAAGAGGTAACGATATTGGGAAAATATTTAAATTGGTTAAATTTTTGGTTCAATTTATTTTATAATTTTTATTCAAAAGTAGTTAGTTTTTAATAAATAATTGATTTTTATAAATTAAAATAAATGAATTAGTTTTTATTTAACAAATTTTTAATAAAATCTTAAATTATTTAATGAATAAAAGCAGTTTTTTTGGTCATATTTTAAAATTTATTTAATTTTAATTAATGTTATGATAATTGATTGAATTTTTTGGTTTTTATCAGTTAAATGTTGATTTAATTTTTAAAACATTCATAAGAAGTTATTGGATCTTTTTTTGACGCTTTGAGCCGCCTCCCAAAAAACCAACTAGAAGAGTATCGCTGCAATTCCATCCTAGTGATGTTTTCACCTGTCAAAGATCAAATGTGCATTTTGGTAACAGTAAAAGTGCAGTCACTTGTGCTCTTTCTCTGCTTCTCCACCTTTGGTTCCTAGTAAGCTTCCGAAGAATTTAAATGGGGTCGTTAAGTGACGCCTCTGAAAGTTGGCACACAACACAACATTACTGATAATAGTTGTGAGTCACCGACATCCAACTTCCTCATCTCTTTCATTATCTTCTCTCCAATACCATCTTTTCTTCAAGTTCGCTCCCGTCCACATTACCATCTTTTCTTTTAAGTCCACATCCCACCTGAAAAGTTTAAAAGTATATCACTATCACAATTTCCACAAATCAATAAGTTCAACACTCGTAACAACTATAACTATGAGAAATATTACTAACAATACGAGTGTTGAGCTTATTGATTTGTGGAAATTGTGATTTCTTACTGCTAATGATTCATTGATTTCTTTTAATCCATATGTCATAAACTAGTGTTCCAAATGCTAGCATGAACATCTTTTGATCACCTTTGACTTGGAATTGAGTTTTGGTAGCCTAATGGATGATTCCAGAGAATGGAGGAGAAATTACCGTTAAAGGTCCAAGTCCCCCATTGCTAGTATAACAAAGCGCACCTTTCGAAACCACTATATGAAGCTTAAATGCATCTTTAATTCCTAACTATTTTTTTACTAAAAGCCACAATATTAAAAAAAAAGTGGAGGGGATTAGACTAGAATTTCACATCAGCTTATGTCAAAAGGTCTTGGTTTTTGGTCCTACATGAAGAATTTACGAATTCTAGAGGTTTATGGTGCAGTTGTTAAAGTGAGTCCTATTTGGAGGAATCAAGGAAATACACAGGGATATTCTTTATGATTTCTTTCAATCCCTTAGTGGAGTGAGTAGGCTAGCTCCGCCTATTATTGCTTATAAATGCTTCCAATTTGGTGTTAATACGAATGATTTCTTCAAGGGTCTGAAAATCATGCAATTTGTACAAAGGTCTCAAATCATTTCTATGCTTGAAGGTTAACTTCACTAAGTCCTTTACCTAAAGGATTTATCTTAAAGGTCCATGAAGTGTTAAGATTTGCTTTTAGACCAAATGATTTCCCCTTTTAAAAAGTGTAAGTGCATCCATTTCACTTATAGAAATTCTTTGTCAGTGTCTACCTTCCAAAGTCTTTTAACAAGCAAAACTTCCTAAGCCTCCACTCTCCTTCGGCAAATATATGTTTTCCACTTCATCTTGATGAAATCTTTTATATTCTCTATTCCACTCCAAAGAAAATTTCTAAGCACCTTATCAATAATCTTTTATAAGTGTAAATTATAATATTTTCTAGGTATTAGAGTGTTTTTTTAGTTTTTTCTTAGACGATAATCATGTGTTTAAGATTTAGATTTACGTTCTTGTCAGTGCTTTTGTGTGTCTTGTTTGATTAATTAAGGCAAGAGTTTGATCTTAATTGTATATTTCAATGATTGTTTGATGTGTTTGGTGATGAGTGAAGATAGGAAATAGAAGAAGAGATGAAAGAAAAGCTGGAGAATACACAATCGTGTAACAAGGAAGCAACGTAACAAAAGTCTCCATCACAATCGTTGATAGATGCATATTTGATCATATTTATACACCTATATTTGATGTACTTTGCTTGATATTTTATATTTTTATTGTATATTTGGTACTTAATTTGTTCTAAGTACATTTATATTTTATAATTGCCTTTATGGACTAAAAGGAGAAGAATTTAGATGAAAACATAATATAAAATGAAAATTTGAAGCAAAGAAGGGATACATAGCTGTGTCTGAGCCCATGTATGTCTCTTAGCCCATGCAGATTCGCAAATTTTGAAGATTTTGGAATATATATAGTCTAGTACATGCCTTTGTATCTCTTAGAAATCCTAAAAATTACTATAAAAGATGTGAGAGGAGAGTAGACTTTGAGAGGCAATTCCATATATGGAGAATGGTCAGAAGGGATGATATTAATCCAGAGAAGTGGAAAACACAAATAAAATCATTAAAAACCCATTAGAATACAACATTAAACTTAAAACTTACAAGAACATTCGATAGAAAAGAAGGGAGATTTAGAATTATGAACTATTTGTTTTCTATTTCTTTTTCTTTCAGTTAATCTTTGATTTTGTTTTCTATCATGTGTAACTAAATGTTTTTTAGTGTCTAGGTGTGATGAGCCCCAGTTGGTGTTACAATATATTTTGATTCTTTTATTTAATGCAATTATTTTAATTGATCTATTGTGATCAATTATGTGTTTTATATGTGTTCTAATAAATTCGAAATATTAGAACATAATTTGATTTCATAACATAAAGATTGAAAAATCCTATGTATGAATAGATCCATCATAATTGAAATGAGTTGATTTTTGTTTTTTTTATTCGAGGAAATCCCGTAGGTCCGGCCAAGCGGGCACACCTTTTTTAGGGCCCAACTGGAGCACTACCTCACAGGCGGGCCGAGCGGGCGCACCTCATCATTGAGGGCCCAACTAGTTCTCCATCTCCAGGTAAAACTCCGGCTGCTCTAAGCTCTTACAAGAGGGGCTAGTATGGAATCGAACCTGGGACCTAACCAAAGTCAAGCCCCGCTCTCAACCATTGAGCCACACCCCTTGAGGGCGAAATGAGTTGATTGCAAACCTAGAGATAGGTCGACCTAAATCTTTTATATTAGAGTCAAACCTAATAGCAAAATTTACAAATTGGTAAAGCAATCTTAGAAACTTTAACTTGAAGAATTTTGGTTAATAAACCTAGGATTAATTATTAATAGTCTCAAGAGAGTTATTAATATAAGATAGGAATTTTCACGATCTAATAATCAATAAAGCAATTGCATAATAAAAGGGTAGTTATCTAAGGGTTTTAGGGGGGTTCACTACCTAGTAGACCTGGCAAAATGGGCGGGTCACCCGTTTACCCGCCTGTAGCCGCCCTAACAGTCCGGATATGGGTTGGTATGTTTTTTTACCCGTTTTATATTTACTTGTACCCAAGCCACCCGTTGATTTTGCGGGTGGGTCGGGTCCAACTCGCGGGTACCCAAATTATTTAAAAATAAATAAATAAATAAATAAATATATATATATATATATATATATCATATAATTCATACGAGATTAAAGGTAAAATGTGAACTCAATAAATCTTTAAAATGTTGGCATAAGATATTTATCATTTATGTTTGTTAATTGTAGATGATGAAGTGGATGAAGATCGTCTTCTTGTGCCATTAATTAATTCGGAGAATGTGGAATCATTGGAATCCACCAACACCATTGATTCATGAACGTTACTTGAGGTATTTTTACATATATTTTATATCATTGGAATATTTTTGGTTTTTTCTTTAGGGATTTTATATGTTGTTGTTTATAGTGATATTTTATTGATTATTTTATTTGGAGGGAATAATATGAATT
>JANITW010000001.1:9168647-9186167 GCA_027564335.1 Erythroxylum williamsii | reverse complement strand
CTTAACCTCAATAATCCACTAACACTCCCAATTTACTCAAACTTAGACCTAAACACACAATTAACACAATTCATGCTTAATAATATAAATAAAAAAAATTCGGGGCCTAACAGTCTCACTGTAATCAACACCTTCGACCTGAGTATATCCCTTTGCGACGAGACACGCCTTGTAGTGATCAATTGTCCCATCGGAATGATATTTGATTTTGTACACCCATCGGCACCCGATGGGTTTTTGTCCAGGAGGGAGAGAAACAAGGGACTAGGTCCGATTTTGTTCGAGGGCCTTTAATTCATCATCCATAGCTTTCTGCCAATGTGGATCTTTAGTGGCTTGATCATAGGAACGGGGTTCAACCTGTGTGGTAAGATTGGCTAAAAAGGTACAGTGGCGAGCTGAAAAACGTGAAAGAGAAAGATAATTGCATAGAGGATACTTGGTACCTTTTGTAGGACTTGAGCTTGCGGATGAATGATGTGCTGAAGGAGGCATCAGGTAGGTCTCATGCCATATGGGGGGTCTTTTGTCGCGGGTCGAAAGCCGGAGCTGTGGAGAAGGATTGGGAGCAGCTGTAGGAGGTGATGTGGGAACAGATTCGGGAGAGGAAGGTGTAGGAGTTATGTTATCATGCATATGAGAGGCGAGGTTGGGAGAGTGATGTGGTGGTGGAGTAAAAGGATCAGAGGGCTGAATGGAGAAAGGATGATTATGGTGGGGGTCGAGAGCAAGATTCGGCATTAATGGTGATTTGTTGGACAAAAAGGGTATGGGAAGCTGATTGATTATATAGGCGATTGTGAGCACACATTCGCCCCAAAATGTAAGAGGTACTTATGATTGGAAGAGAAGCGATCTTCCAACGTTAAGCAGGTGGCGGTGCTTACGCTCTACGATGCCATTTTGTTGTGGCGTGTATACACAAGTATGTTGAAGTTCAATACCATGTGTTTTAAGGAAGGGATAAATAGGCTGAAATTCAGTGCCATTGTCGACACGGATTATTTTTACAGAAGTGATAAATTGAGTTTGGGCAAAATGGATGAAATTTGTTAGAAGTTGTGATATTTCAGATTTATGACGCATAAGAAATATCCAAGTGCATCGAGTGAAGTCTTCGACAATAGTGAGAAAAAATCGTGCACCCAAGTGTGTTGCGATTTTATGTGGACCCCAAACATCACAGTGTAGTAAATCAAATGGGAAATGAGTTTTAATTGAACTAAGAGGAAATGACATTCTGTTTTGCTAATGGGCAAATGTTACAATTGTGGGATGAAGAAACATTTTTATTGATAGGTAGCAAATGACTGAGTAATTTGAAGCGAGGGGAGGACGAATGGCCGAGGCGCAAATGCCATAAATTTATTGGGCCGAAAACTTGAAGAAAAAATAGCGGAACATGTTCTGGAGTTATATGATAGAGACCTCCATATTGCCTACCCGAGCCAATCATCATCCCCGTAGTCAAGTCCTGCAAAATGCACGAGTTAGGAAAGAAAATAAGGCAGCAATTTAGGTCTCGGGTAAGCTTACTAATGGAAATAAGGTTCAAACAAAATGAGGGAACACACAGTACATTTTCTAAGGTGAGTTTGTGATTAAACTTGACTGTGCCAACGTGTGTGATTGGAGCTGTGGTACCGTTTGGCAAATTGACATTTGTAGTAAAAGGTTGTGAGATGTGAGACAAAAATGAGGGGTTCGAGGTCATGTGATCAGTAGCCCCGCTATCTAAGATCCATGAATTGGCAGAAACTGAATTAGCACAAGTTTGAGATAATGTGAACAAACCTTCTGCGTTTGCAAAAACGTCAGTATTACCAGATTGTTTGTGGTTCAAGTTGGAAAGTGCTTGTGCCAATTGCTGCAAATATTCTGGAGAAAAATTCCGTATGGAAGGTGCGGATCCTTCTTCTCCTTTATGAACCGCATCAGCCGCATTAGCGGACGGATTGAATTTGGCCCTATTTTGTGATCCACGAAACTGGGAAGTCTTCGCACCATTTTTCAGCCTGCAACGATCTTCGGTGTGCCCTCTTTTATCACAGAATTTACAATGAAATTTGAGAGTGCGACATTCATCAATGGTGTGGCCCGATCTGTTACAATGATCACACATCTTATCCTTGGAAGATTTGGGATTTTGGGATCTGCTTTGAACAGCCGCTGCAATGGTGAAATTCTCCACTGGTTCTGAAGTTAATTGGCGCTGTGTCTCTTCTTGAACAACAAGGGAGTACGCTTGGCGTACATTGGGCAATGGCATCATCATTAAAATGTTGGATCTCACTGATTTGTATGACTCATTGAGACTCATCAAAAACTGCATTAACTTGTCTCCCTCTTGTTGTTCGCGGTGCACTTTGGTTTAATTGCAGGTAAAGGGAACGCAATATGCTTCGAGTTCATCCCAAAGAGTTTTTATTTTGATAAAATAAGAAGCAACAGACATTGTTCCTTGTGAAATAGTAGCTATAGATTTTTTAATCTAAAAAATTGCAGGCGCATTTTTTTGAGAAAACTGATCACGAAGATCGATCCAAACCTGGTATGCGGTCTTTCCGTGGATGATACCTTCTGCCAAATCCAGTTCAACTGAATGCGACAGCTATGACAATATCATGCTGTTACACTGATTCCAAAGTGCAAAATCTGAAGGATGTTCTTTTTATGATGGCATCTCAATGGTCTCGTCAATGAAGCTGATTTTGTTTTTGGCGATGAGGGCGTGAATCATTGCTTTACTCCAAGACTGATAATTGACTCCATTCAGCTTTATTGGAACAAGCATGTGTCCGGGCTGATCTGAATGATGTACATAAAACGGATGTGTTGGATCTGTGCCGATGACTTTGACGCCAGACGATGATATTGCTTCATTCGACATGGATATTTGGACGGTGGTTTAGCAGAGAAGAAAAGTCGAGAAAAAAGAAACAAGAGTATCAAGAACCTTCTCTGATACCAACTCAAATAAAGAATGGTGAATAAAAATATCCATGAAGTACACATTCTTCCATTGACAACACAAATATTTATACAAAGTTGATAACAATCTACTCCTATAATTTCTCCTGACTGATAGCTATTTACACATAAAACAAATCATCTAAATAAGGTCAGGATAATCATAAATAACAACGTAATATTTTCCTTAATAGTTCACCTGAACGGATATGAGGAACTGCAATGATGTCATTTTCAATTTTCTTTAATGAAATGTCTATTGATCTCCACATGCTTTGTTCTATCGTGTTGAACTAGATTGTGAGTTATGCCACAAGTTGCTTTATTGTCATAGTATAATTTCATAGGTTGATTAAACTTAATTCCTATTTCTTCCAAGAGATTTTTAATCCACAACAATTCACAAATTCCTACCACCATGCCACGATATTTAGCTTCTACACTAGATCTAGCTACCACTCCTTGTTTTTTACTTCTCCAAGTCACCAAATTCCCCTAACAAAGGTTAGATATCTAGCTGTTGATCTTCTATCATCAACCGACCTTGCCTAATCAGCATCAGGAAAACATTCAACCTTAAGACTGTTACTTTTTTAAAAAAATATTCCCTTTCTAGGAGTATTTTTTAAATATCTTAAAATTCTCATTACTGCCTCTAAATGACTTTCACAAGTTGAGTGTGTATATTGACTAACTAAGCTAACTGGATAAGCCAAATTAGGTCGTGTATGGGACAAATATATAAGCCTTCCAACTAGCCTCTAATATCTTCCTCTATTCACAGGTGTATCATTGCTATCCTTACTCAATTTTATTTTTTCAGCTACAGGTGTATCCACAGGTTTGCATGCCAACATGCCTACTTCCTTAAGCAATTCCATCACATATTTCCTTTGTGTTAAAAATATTCCCTTCTTTGATCTTAACACTTCAATGCCCAAGAAAAAATTAAGATTTCCCAAATCCTTCATTTCAAACTGCTTTGATAGGTATTCATTTAACATTTCCTTTTCCTTTTCATCATCTCTAGTCACATTCATATCATCTACATAAGTGATTAGGATAGTAATTTTCCCACCACTTCATTTCAAAAACAGTGTGTGATCCGAATTACACTGTTTATAACCAAAAAACTACATTGTAGAGGTGAATCTCCCAAACCAAGCTCTTGGAGATTGTTTCAAACCATACAAAGATTTTTTTAATTTACACACCTTATTAGTTCAGTCATTTTTCAAGATACTACCAGAAGGTAAGTCCATATATATTTCTTCTTCAAGGGTATCATGCAAGAATGCATTTTTTACATCATATTGATGTAAGGACCAATCAAAATTAGCAGCTAAGGATAAAAGAATACGTACTGTATTGATTTTGGCAACTGGTGCAAATTTTTCTTCATAATCTATTCCATATTTCTGACTATACCCTTTTGCCACTAACCTTGCCTTGAATCTTTCAATTTCACCATTGGCTTTGTGTTTCACGACATACACCCACCGACATCCCACATGTTTTTTTCCATCAGGTAAATCAACAATCTCCCATGTTTTATTTTTTTCAAGTGAACTCATTTCTTTCTCCATTGCTTTCCTCCATCTAGCATCTTCCAATACCTCCTGCACATTGTTAGGAACATTTACAGTAGATATTTGATTCAAAAAAGATTGAGATTCCCATGTGATCCTATGATAAGATACATAGTTAGCAATAGGATACTTTGATGTAGTAGAAAAAATGGGTTCATATGACTGTTTGGGTTTTCCACGGTTACTACGATATGGAAGAATCTTTGTACCTACTTGGTCATCTTGACTTGGCAGTGTTTGCACTAGTTTGGAAGAATCAATTATACTATCTTCACCTTCATTTTCAGTTCCAGGAGATGTACATAATGCATGCATATTACCTGTTTGAATTTTTTCAAGATGATTTTCATTTTCAAAACAAATTTCAGTTTGGTTTGGTTCTAACTGACTGACATTATTTCTAGGTTGGCTGGTACAAGTTTCGGATTCAATATCATTTAGACTTTCAGAAGCAATTTCATTTCCATTATGTGAACTTGGCTTGTTTTCATTTCTATGAGTGCATGGTTTTGAAGTTGGTGGTGGTTCATGTTCGTGAGATTCATTTTTTTCATTTTGTGCAATACCATTTCCTAATTGCAAGTACTCTAAATCACTAGTTTTTGTGATGTTCTCCCCCTTACTTACAGTTTGCTCCCCCTTATTATAATACATGCAATTTTCATGAAATTTAACATCCAATGTGACATACATTTTTTGTTGTTGTGGGCAATAACATCTATATCCTTTTTTATTGATGCCATATCTTACGAAAACACATCTATATGCTCTAGGTTCTAATTTATTTCCTTTGTCTACGTTTTACAAATGTACAAAAGCAGTACATCCAAATAAACGTGGAGTTAAATTCATTGGTGTTGGTGTCTCTACATGCAAACATAAGGTATCTAAAGGTGTTTTAAAACCTAAGGTTCATGACGGCAACCTATTTATCAAATATGTAGATGTCGTAATAGCTTCACCCCAATATGAAAGAGGCATATTTGCTCCTATTAACATGGATCTAGTCATTTCTAATACGTGCCTATTTTTACGTTCAGCTACAACATTTTGTTGTGATGTATTAGGACAACTAGTTTGATGAATCATTCCATTTTTTTGCAAAAAATCCTTTAATGCGTGACTAGTAAATTCCCCTCAATTATCCGACCTAAGGATTTCAATTTTCTTATGATACTGTGTTTCAACCATGTTGTAAAATTTCTTAAATAATTCTCCTACCTCACTTTTATGTTTCATCAAGCAAATCCACGTCTTTCTACTAAAATCATCTATAAAAGTTACAAACCATTTAGCACCATTCAATGTAGACACGTGACGGACCCCATACATCATAATGCATGACCACAAAAGGTTTAGGACTTCGATTGGTACTTGGAGGAAAAGATACATGCTGGCTTTTTGCAAGTTCACAGACATCACATTTCAAATCCTTTATTTCATAATTCAAAAAACTATTTGGAAACAAATATTTCAAATATCTAAAGGATGCATGACCAAACTATTTATCTAAAAGCCAAAGTTCGGGTATATTAGAAAAACCAGTTGATAAACATGAAGCTGTCACTAGAGCTTTTGAAGAAGTGGTAGTAAAATCCAAATAGTATAATTTGCCTCTTCTAGTCCTAGAGCCAATCGTCTGCCTCGTCTTGATGTCCTTGAAAACACAAAAATTAGGTGAAAAAATTACGATACAATTCAAGGCATGGGTTATTTGTGCTATAGATAAAAGACTATAATTCAAAGATGGTATGACAAGAATTTTTTTCGAGGTTGAGGTTATTCACTGTTAAGGATCCTTCACCTAGTATGGGCACATTTTCTCCACTGACAGTGGTGACATCTTTTATTTGTAATGGATTCAAGTTTTTCACAGTTTGATCATAAGTCATATGCTCAGTCGCTCCCGAATCAATTACCCATGTATTTGAAACAAACAATGCAAAAGAAATCAGAGACTTACCAGACGAGGAGACATTCATAGATAAGGCTATTTTGGACTCCATACCTTCAGATTTTGTTTCAAGAGGGCTTGTTTGTGCAACATTTGCTTTACCCTTGCGTTTTGGTGCCTTTTTTGGATCCCACCAATTAGGATACCCAATTCTTTCATAACATTTTTCCCAAGTGTGACCTGGTAAGTCACAATATGTGCATTCCAAACTGCTGCCAACTTTCTTCGTTTCAGGATTATGCACCCTATAAATTTTGCTAGTTTCTTTCGATTCCTTTTTTCCTTTGTCCTTTCTATTTCCTTGATTCCTTGTAAACATTGCAATAGCTTCATTTGGATTGTCAACACGACTCAAGGCCTTCCTATTTGCTTCTCTCCTTATATATGCATACGCTTCTTCAAGGTCTAGTTTTGGTTCCATGTGAAGTATTTCTCCGCAAACTTGACCTTACTCAACATCAAGTCTATTCAAAAACATGTATATTCGAAACCTTTCAACAGATGTTTTATGAGTGACAATGTCCTCGGGGTCCTTTATAACAACCTTGTCGCGATAGTCCAATTCTGTGAAGATTTCCGATAGCTCACCATATTACGCAGGAAATGTCCGACCAGCCTGCCGTATCATAAAGGCTCATGGATGTAAGGAGAACAGTTGTGCCTCATCACCTCCATCATAATAGGCTTTGGCAAGAGCCCTCCAGATTGCGCGAGCCGTTGGTAATCTCATATAACTATTCATCAAATCTGATGTCATTGACGTAAGTAACCAACCTTGGACCTTTAGATTTTCAACGTTCCACCTATTGTAAGTTGGATCTGTCTTTGTCGGTGGTGCTTCATCACTGAGAATATATGTCAACTTCTCAGGGATAGCTACATAAATCTCCACGATTTGAGCCCAAACATCATGGTTGGTTTCATTTAAAATAATTCCAGCATTGAAGCTTGGATTTTCGGTTTGATATTAGATGATTGGTGGTGTTTTCGAGTCAGTGGCTGTTGGGCTTGTAAGGGGTAGAGCAGGTTGGTCATTTTCAGTCATGGTGAGGGATGAGATTGGAATTTAGGCGATACAAAGATGCAAGAAAAACAGAGTTTATTCCGGCTCTGATACCATGAAGCGTGAACGGAGAAATAGCGTTTTTCATATATTTAAAACACTTTACATCGTCTACAGTCCCTGACTAGGAAGATATATACAAAAAAAGGAAGATATATACAAAAGCAAGTAATATATATTCTGATATCTCCTAATAAATAGGTCTTGATCTCGATTCTTCTCCTAATTCTTTTCCCCCTGATTCTTCTCCAACTTTGTTGACTGATGTACTCAACATAACTACCCTGTACACCTGATAACGTATACAATCTTAAATCTTTGTCAATCAAAGGTTACATAAAGGGGATTATTATCTTCGGAATTACTTAATAATGCTAAATCGTTAAGGATCTTCTCCATTTTAGAGGACTAATGGGAAAGATCTGAAATTTTCGGTCCTTAAGATTCTTTTCTATCAAAAGAAGCAATTGTAATTAGCCAATTAGTGGAAATCCTTTTAACAAACGTTCAGAGCTCAACCTTTAGTTCTTCTGTTCATTTAAGCCTTCTTAAAAATGGAAATGACAAAATGGTTAACATAAAATGAAAAGGAAAAAAAAACATAAAGGAAACAGCGGTTGAAAAAGAAAGTACAGATTAATGCTACAAAGCAAAGCCCTTATTTACGTCGATACTATGGGCAACTCTTCTGTTGAAGGATCTAGGCCAAAGAAGCCGAAGTATCAAATGATAATTTCCTAACCAAGAGGCAGTAGACCTTGGACGGCTGAGTATGTATATTGTCAAGAGTGCATAACACAAAGTCAGGTCGGTGAAGTGCGAGAGCCAGTCGATCCTCTCCAAAAACCAAGCCAGTGGCATCAACTAGAACATGCCATGAATTTCTATGAGCCTCTGAGATCCAGTGCATAGAGTACCTGGTCCCATCAACTACTGCTGGATAGGAGAAAAGCCCTTTTGCTATGTACTTACACTTCCTTCTAAAGTATTGGCTAAGTTGTGAGCCTTTGATCCTCAGGTCCAACCAAGTTACAGGCATTGGAATGACCTTTGATTCTTTTTGTGTAGCATAATTCCTTATGGAGTCAAGCTCTTCACTAATAATGCTCATATAATAATTTCCCCTGAAGAAAGGGTAGCTCTCCCCAATCATCACCGTAGCATCCCTGTACTTGGGCATGAAAATAACCAAGTACTCATCTTCGCTCAGCCCACATTGTTTCAGGGCACGTTTTTGAGCCTGGATTTCTGGGATTGAAACAAAGTTACCTCCAAAAGACGTTTTCTTGGTAATGATGTCTAAGAGTCTTGAAGGCTCTAGCTGTGTCTTGTCCATGTCTGTGAGGCTGCGAGCGAAGGACGAACTAGCTCCAAGACTACTCTGAGGAGAGTTAGGTCTTTCATGGTCCGGAGAGTTTTCTGACGGTTCGTCGTTGATTCGAAGATTACCAAACTCAATTGTCTCTCCGTATTCCAAAATACCGTTGAAGTATTGAGGGTATTTAGTGAAGACGTACTGTCTCACGTATAACATTTCTGTAGGTGTTATTGGTCCAGACCACCTCAGGTCAAGGCCACCAAGTGTTGATATGGCTTCAGCTACCAAATCGGCTGGAATCACTGAATGTGCCTTCTGTTGTCAATTTAAATCGAATTAAGCAACTCTAAGAAAGTTGATATATGACATATTATGACACACACCATCTTCCTGCAACCACTGAATATTATGACTTACCTATTTCTAGATAGAGCTTTTGAGTTTGGAACTTGAAAGATATTGTATTAAGAAACAGGAAAATTAAGAAGAGGACTTGCCTTCAGGACCATGCTAGTTGGTCTTCCATTCTGGATGGCCGAACTAGACGTAGAAGCCAAGGATGGATCTTCCACTTTGCCTTCTAAAATATCCTGTGAAGATGAACAAAACCGGAACCTGACAATAGGAATTCAAGCAAGATAGATATTAAAGTCAACTGCTTGAAGGTCAAAGTTTTGAAAGTACCTTAGATTCTTCACTATGAATAAGATGATCTACATTACTTGCCATGCTTTTTATTTCTGCTTGTCTGTGAACGGACCACGACTAAGTTTGAGGGATGTTTTGCTAAGAAGAAGAAAAGTCGGTGGGTGCAATGACCAGCCTTATTCATGACAAGCATACCATGCTCAATAAATACATACAAAGAGTGCCAACATAGAAACTCAAGAAACCAGGAAAAGTACAGAGACACAAATTAAGTGACAAACAGTAACCACTCTGCAACATAAAAGCGATGGAACAGTGGGTCGATATAATTATCGTTTCAAAATTTCCACTTTTTGTCTTTCAAGATTGATCTATGTTAACCCTTTATAAGGCTTTTTGGAGAACTTAGCAGTATCAGAGTTATCAGATTTTAACCTGGGTCGTTCCATGTTGCAAGTTCGAATCTTACAAAACTAATGTGAGAATAGAGCTGCAGTACCGTTCGTCATCAAAATACACTGCAAGTGGAGCGTGGTGGTTGTAACAAGTGATTTGGTATTCTTAATATTCTTCACGGGCCCTTTTATGGGTTTAGTGGTATCAACAATTAACTTTGAGGTTATAAAATAGAGATGCTAAGTCACCAAATGGATATAAAAATTGAAAAGAGATGGCGACTCCTTAAGCAATTGAAGTCGTCGTAATTGCTTTAAGATTATTTGAGCTTACCTGAAAAGGACTCGTCAAGGCTAACTTGAAAAATGACGTCGGACTAGATGCTCTCTTTTTGACCAAGACTAGGCCCGCCTCAGCACGAATTGATGTATCATTTCATTGGGTAATAAGTATGAATAGTATTGTATTATTATTAAGAGCAGAATATAGTCAATTTTCGCTACCGTCCAATTGGTCTAGTTGATTCTTGTCATGTTCGTTTCATTGAATACACAAATCAGTTAGTCGCCTATCTGGCTCTCTCTCTCTCTTTGAGAAATCGAACCTGCCAAGCCATTTTGGTAGTCCATACAGTGACAACGTTACATCATAACAACTCCGACGGTAGAACTTGAGATGATCACTGATGAAACAATGGCTACCGGGAAAAAGGGCAAACTGTTGAGCTGAAATTAAAGCAATGGCTTCTGCTTCTTCAGGCTTTGTACTTTTATGAGTGCGACCTTCAGAATAAGCGCCGTACGACAGCAGTCATCCTTAAGACTATACAGTGACTTTGCCGACTAACAGCTATGCTTGGCTACATCTGACCATTTGGATTTTTGTTTGAAGAGCATCTAATCAAAACGTTCCGAATCAAAAGATTTCCAAAACTTGCATCCAACATCCTTCTCGTTGCGCATCCGTTGACTGCAATAGTTATTTTGTACAACCTAGTCAATTGTAAGAATTCAGTGGCAGGCCTGCCTTTGAGAGTAGGCTATTTACGATGACCAGAGGGAAGTAAGCACTAAATCTATACTGTTGATGAAACCAAAATCTCAGAAACGTAACTGCTGCCTAAATCTATACCGTTGATGAAACAAAAATCTCAGGCACGTAACTGCTGCCAAGTCTTTGACTAATAAATCATTTGTAAGCATACAAGACACCTCATAATACATAAGATACAATGAACTTATTGAAATATTAACTTAGAAATTATAATTTTTTGAATGTAAAGATACATGCATGCACAAGAAAAATATACGAATCAAGTTTAATTGATTGGTCTAACAACAAAGTTCCTTCATTTTCCAACATATCTTCTTAAACTTGATTCTTCTTAGTGACTCCAATTGACGTAGGCAGTTTTACAAAACCTCTAAACTTCAATCTTTTGGTGAAAATATTAGGCATTTGGCAATCACTTTTCACATAAGGAAGATCAACTTTTTTTGTTCTAAACGTACTCTCTTATAAAATTGAAACTACATATTTATATGATTGCTTCTATCATGGAATATAGAATTCTTTCCCAATGCTATGGAATATTTGTTGTCCATTAAAATAGTAGTAGCTTCATCATGAGTCATACGTAGTATCTTGAACAATCTTCTCAACCACAATACATGAGTAATGCAAGATGCAGCTGCAACATATTTAGCTTCACATGTAGAAAGAGTCACAATGGGTTGCTTCTTCAAACTCCAAGTATAGACAGTATCACCTATGAAAAATTTGAATCCACTTGTGCTCTTTTTATCATTAGTATCACTTCCCCAATCCCTATCATCACTATACTCAACAAGCTTGAAATTGGATAAAGGAGAATAGTTTAAGCCATAATCAGTAGTAACTTTAACATATCGCAAAATTCATGGGCTTGAAATTCTTCATCTTGAAATTCTCAAGAAATTTTCCTGCATAAGTCTCTTAAGAAATAAAAATTCTATCTTCATCATGCATTACTTTAATACCAAGATAATCCGACATAATTATTATATCATTCATTTCAAATTCTTTAGTCGTTATCTTCTTGAATTCATACAAGGATTAAGTCATTAACATATAGGCATACAAGAAGAATGCTTCCATTTTTTCCTTATTTGACATAAAAAGTATGTTCTTGTGGTCATTTGATGAATCCATTACTTTGAAACTATTTTTTAATATAGTTATACCAAGCTCTCGAAGCTTGTTCTAAGCCATATAACATCTTTTTAAACTTTAGCACTTTATCTTCATGTCTTTTCATCACCTATCCCAATGGTTGTTGGCTATACACCTACTCAAAGTAGTCATTCAAGATGGCGGACTTGACATCCATTTGATTAATTTTCCACTTTTTTTATGCAACCATGGAGATAATTAAACAAATTGTCTCTAATCGACCCATAAGAGCAAACACTTCATTACAATCAACTCCATTTTGTTGTTTATATCCTTGAGTGACAATCCTTACCACATACCTATCTAGTTTTCCTTGAGCGTTTCTTTTGAGTTTATATATCCACTTTACACTAATCACCTTTTTTCTCTTTAGAAGAGTAGAAAGATCCAACGTGTCATTCTTTTTAATTGCTTAGATTTCTTCATCTATTGTAATTCTCCATTTCTCTTCTTATATTACTTCTTTAACATGCAGTGGATCTCCATTTCTCTTATTGTATTGCTTCTTCAAAGTGTAGTGGATCTTGGCAAAGAGACAAAATAGTATTGTATTTCCTACATCTACGTGGAATCATAAAGATCTCTTGGATATCTCACTCTTTTAAAATCTGTATATGAAACAGAAGAAGATTCATATCTTGGTGAGTGAGGTGTAACACTAATATCTTCATACTCTTCATGATTTGAATTTTTAATCACAAAAATGCAATATTTTCTTTATTTTGAGAGACATGCCACTTTTATGAGTTTTCTTAAACAAAATCAACATCTCTATTAATCACAATCTTTCCACTAGTAGGATTAAATGGATTATAGCCTAAGAATTTCAACATCGTTATTAATTAAATCTTTCCACTAATAGGATTAAATGAATTATAGCCTTAGAATTTGAGTTGTACCAAATGAAGACATACTTTTCACTTTTGTCATCTAACTTTGTTCTCATCTCTTTAGGAAGATGCACATATGCAATGCTTTTAAGGACTCGCAAATGAGAGATACTAGGATTCTTACCACCCCGTTCCTCTTAACGTATTATCCCATGAACACTTCTAGTAACATATAGGATAGATAAGTCTGTGGCGTAAATGATGGCTTTGGCCCATAACTCCTTGGGCATATTGTTTTTAAACATGCTTTTTGCAATTTTAAGAATGGATTTAATTTTATGTTCTATAACTCAATTTTGTTGTGGAAAGTATGGAGCTATAAGAAAATGACGAATGCTATTAGCTTCATAAATTTTGTTAAAATTTATAGAAGTGAACTCTCCTCCTTTATTCATTATCAAAGGTTTGATGCAAATTCAATCTCCTTTTTAGCTTGAGATTTACATCTTTGGAAGGCTTAAAAGTGAATTTATAAAGAGAGTTTGAGTCTTAAAAGTGAAGTTTCAGTGTTCTCCTTTTTCTACTTATCTCCTTATTTTCCTTCAAATTGGTATTAGAGCAAGGTTGTTTGAAAAATCAGTAGCTTTATTGCAATTCCTAAACTCACAAAAGAGAATTATGATAATTGGTGTGTTTGTATAAAGTTAATTCTTGGCTCTCAAAATGCTTGGAAGATGGTAAAGCAAGGATATAAAGAACTGACAAATGAAGGAGAGTTGAATCAAGCACAAAGGAACACATTGCAAAGGAATCATACATTGGATCAATATGCTTTTTACATTATTCATGCAGTATTAAATGAAGAAATGTTTGAGAAAGTGTCAAGTGTAATAAATTCAAAGCAAGCTTGGGAGATTCTTCAAAATGTTCACAAAGGAGTTGAGAAGGTGAAAAAGGTGCATCTTCAAACTTTGAGAGGTCAATTTGAATCTTTGCAAATGAAGGAGTCTAAATCCATTCATGATTGTTTCACAAGAGTCTTGACAACTACCAATAAAATAAGGAAATAAGTTGATAAGGAAGAACACTCAAACTCTCTTTATAAATTCAATTTACTTTCACTTTTTGACTTTTTAGTTTTTTTTTTCAAATGACTAGTATGTGTTTATAGGTGTACAAGACACCTTATAATACGTAAGATACAATGAACTTATTAAAATTATAAGTTCTTAAATGTAGAGACTAAATTGAAACAAACATTAAAACATCAACATATACACCCTTGTTGTTCTCAAAATGTCGAAGTACTACAACAATATGGCTGTGAACCTAGGCGATATGCAAGGAAATCTAAACATAGACAATATAGATATATACAACCCAAATAGTACAAATCTAATAGACCATACAGATCTAATCGATCATATAGATGGCTTAAATATAAACAACGACCATAGCAACCGAAAACATATGCTTAATATTTTAGAAAAAGTAGAAATAGAACTTATAAACCAACACAAAAGCATTGTCCATTGAAAAAACGAGATTGTAAATGTTGGCATTGTAAGGGAGAAGGGCATTATGCTAATGAATGTCCCAAGAAAAATGATTAAAAAAATACACAAATAAAGTACACATCCTATACTCTTCTTCACAACATCATTTAGAACCAATCGAATTTGACTATAATACTGATTCCACTCTTTATATCTACGAATCAGATTCTCAAAATGATTCATCTCTACAAGGTGAATCCGAATCAACAACTAAATTCCAATACAAACAACAACTAAATTCCAATACAACCTTTATTCAAGTGACAATTCAGAATACTAAAGTAAATGCCTATATAGACACTGGAGCTACTATATGTATTGCTTCTAAAAAACTTTTAGATACTTGGAAAAAGCTAAAAAAACCTTTACAAATTAGAATTGCAGACGGAATTTTCAAATTTATCTGGTATGTAAGTTATTATAATAATATACTCATTGAAAATTACACCTTTATGATTCCCTTAATATATCAGCAAGAATAGGATTACCGCTCATTATTGGAAATAATTTTCTCAAATTATATAATCCCTTTTGTCAATATTTACTTTATATTACATTAAAAACTCCATATATTAAGAATATTAATCAAAAATCGATTATTCTAAAAATCCCTATTTATCATACCACCTATTATCAACAACTCAAACTACTAACCAAAAAACTAAATTCTTTACACTTTTATCTCCTGAATAATAGCTCTCTTCAACTAGAAGTAGATACATTATTGAATGAAGTTTGTAGTGAAAACCCTTTAGATCCATACAAAAATCATAACAATGAACTCATTGAAATAAAACTAAAAGACCCTCATCAAGAAGTAAATATAAAAAATAATATTCCTTACACTACACAAGACGTAAAAGAATTCATTGCCGAATGTATTGAACTCCTAAAAAAATGACTTATTAGTCCAAGCACTAGTAAACATTCAGCACCAACTTTTTATATAAATAATTTAGCAGAAAAACCGAAGAAAAGGAAGAATGGTTATTAATTATCGTAAATTAAATGAAGCTAGGCGATGCCTATAAATTACCTCGAAAAGACTACATTATTAATAAACTCAAAGGACATACTTCGTTTACAACATTAGATGCCAAATCTAGATACTGGCAACTTAGATTACATGATAATACTAAAGCATTAACAACTTTTACTTGTCCCCGTCAGAAACATTACTAATGGAGCGTTTTACCTTTTGGATTAAAACAAGCACCTAGTATTTATTAGCGATTTATGGATAACAATCTTATAGGACTTGAAGAATTTACGTTTGTTTATATTGATGACATTATTATTTATTCCAATCAAGATAAGTTAGATCATTTGAAGAAGGTTCGTACTGTTTTACAATGATGCAAAGAAAAAGGATTAATTTTAAGTAAAAAGAAGGCTCGCATAGCTCATCAAACAATTGAATATTTAGGAATCCAATTTAATCATGGTTATTTACAATTACAACCAAATATATTACATATCCTGATATATTGCAAAATAAAAAACAAGTACAACAATTTCTTGGATTATTAAACTATATTTCTGACCAAGGATTTCTTAAAGAATTAGCAAAAG
Source organism: Erythroxylum williamsii (assembly GCA_027564335.1). Taxonomy (NCBI): domain Eukaryota; kingdom Viridiplantae; phylum Streptophyta; class Magnoliopsida; order Malpighiales; family Erythroxylaceae; genus Erythroxylum; species Erythroxylum williamsii. Next base: position 9,170,060 of record JANITW010000001.1, on the reverse strand, counting down.
AAAGAAGAAATTTACAATTGAAATGCAGTACTAAACATTCATGGAATTGGACTCCAACAAATACTGAAGCAGTTCAACGACTAAAAGAACTCTGTAAGCATTTACCTACTCTTTATACCTACAATCTCAAGGATACACTGCTTGTCCAATTGGATGGAAGCTTTGATACATGGGCAGGATGCCTCTTGGGACAACCACCCAAGCACAAAAAGTACTATCTTTGCAAGTATATAAATGGGAATTTTAATTCTTCGGAATTGAAATACCCTATTCATGAAAAGGAAACACTGGCCTATCTCAAAACTTTGAGAAAATGGCACATAGATCTACTGCCGGTTGAATTTAAAATTTAAACGGACTCTCAATATTTATGTGGATTCATCAAGTAGGAAATAAGCACTAATTACAATCAATGACGACTTATTCGATGGCAACTGGAATTGAATCAATTTAATTTCAACATTTAATATATTAAAACCTCTAACAATTTTTTTGTAGATATACTTAATCGGGAATGGGAGAAGTTATAAAAACAATTGGAAGATGCATTATTATTGAAGGAAGCAGAACTCATAGAATTACAATAAAAAATTGGATCAGTCACCAAAGAAATCAATAGACTCATAACTACCATTGCATTACTTAAAGAACAAGACTAATCTGTCCCAGAAAATACCTCAGAAACAACTTTACCATTAAAAACCTCAACATTACCATTAGCCTCCTCTACTACTCAAAAAACTCCACTACAAATTTCACCACAAAAACCATCTACACCTCCACTGACCTCACAAAATCAACTTGATCATTAGGAATCCAAATTTTATGTGATTAACAATGGCCCCATGGCAGGCATATACAATCAATGGCATAAAGCTGCCATACATATCAATAGAAAAAGTGGAATTATTCATAAGCGTTTCTCCACTCAAGCAGAAGCAGCAAAATCATTCAAGGAATTTCAACATCCACCTCTTAGACCACAATACAAGAGAGTTTTGACAGTACCATCTACTACACCACCCAGTATGATCTCTCTTGGAAAAACCATAGATTTGGAAAGGATTCATTCGATTATGTCAAAAGCAGTACAAGAAGGAGCTATTAACATAAAAAATGTTCATTGATTGTTTTCAAGCACTAAATGAATGGACTCTAGAGATGAAGCAATTTCAATATTATCCACAGAATCAAGGACAATACGGCCCAAAAACTATTGTCTTCCCCGGAGCTGACCCTTTGACTACATATTTTGTAACATCCCGTCACCGATAGGATGTGTACAGTTCCTCTCATACGTATTAGGTATACGTAATTTGCATCTGTATTCATAGCTTCTGCATATTTGATAAATGTTCGGCATTTCATAAGCATATGTATGTACATGCATGTATGACAGAATTCCGACTTGCT
>JANITW010000001.1:9025677-9056897 GCA_027564335.1 Erythroxylum williamsii | reverse complement strand
CATTTGAAGGAGAGAAGCTCACAAGTAAAGCTAGATGGATGACACAAGCTAGCGTGAAGGAAACCCAGATCAATTTGCAGTTATATGGAAGTAATGATCCAAAGGAGAACAAGACGTCAAATCTTGTTCCAAAGGCTAGGTTATTACACTCACTTGTTTTTCATTGTGTACTACCGAGAATAGGATCAAGGCATTTGGTAACAACGCTAGATGAATAATGCTTATTTCATCTACTAAATCGTCAGCCTATCAACCTACTATTCCTTATTTTTCATTATATGGTAAAGTATAAGAAAGACTTGACTGCTATACCATATGGCATGATACTAACAAGGATATTCAGAGACTCTGGAGTATGTCTGGAAAGGGAAAATAGGATGAAGATGAATATCAAAAGTGTCATCAATTCTGCAACAATTGGTAAAATGAGCTTGAAGAATCTGGAGAGAGTAGAAGCTGATTCTAAGACGAAAGCCAGGATTGAGGGGGAGCGTGCTAAAAGAGAATCTCCCTCAATAAAATCAAAATTTTAATCTGTTGAGAGGATACCTGCAGAAGGAGAAAAAGATTCGTAAGGAAAAACAAAGGGAAAGACGATATCCCTTAAAGAAGGAAGCCAGGTGCAACAAAAGGAGACAGTGACCCTGAAAAGAAAAGGAGATATGCTACTTTCAGAGAAGTCGAAGCAAGCAAAAAGGTCGCCTAGAGTTCGAACCCTGCGTCAACAAGAAAAAAAGAAGAGGAAAGAGTTGATTCATGGTGGAAACGCTAAGAAGATAACATCTCGGGAAACCAGGTCCTTAGTTTCAATTTTGAGAGAAGAATCACCAAAATTGGCTAAAGTGATTGAAATAGGAAGAAATTGGAGTTTGAGAAACTAAAACCTCAACCTCACCAGACTTCCAGACTGATTAAGGAGAATAAAAAGAAAAAAATTAGTACGAAAAAGAGCACTCCTACTGCTGTTCAGAAGAAGAAGAAGATAGTTGAACACAGTACAGTACAGGTCAATACTTCTCAACTGATAAGAAAAGAAGACTTGAGAATCAAGATTTTTGAAGAAATTCAACCTGTCAAGAGTAGTAACTCAATAATAATCAGAGAGCTCCCAAAAAAGTCAGTCAAGGCACAATTTCAACCCATTTTGATAAAGAGTAGTACCATACATCTGTTGAGTGAGGACGAGAAAAGTATGTATGATGTTCTGAAGGATGAAGGAACCAGACCAACCCGACACAAATGTCAAAGTAGAAGTACACTATTTTCCCAATCACAAGGAAAATTGTGATCAACGTTGTGCCTGATATTCAACCTCGACCTATCATTGTTCGCAATGAGGAAAAAGGGAAGAAGAAACTGTATCCTGAAAGGATAAACGATTTGATAGAAGAACGGATCGAAGCTGAAGTGAGAAACATTGATTAAGCATGCCATACAGCCTAGCAGATTGGAACTTATGTTTCCCACTTCATTTCAACAGCGTCAGGAAGCAATCGTGGTCAGCAAACCACTGTAGATTCTTTTCAGGTAGGTGGAAGACTTTCAAAATGACAGTACAGATCCATTAAGATTGGAGACCGAAGCTACTCAGTAGAGTTTGTTGTTCATCTCATTATGCACATTAGACCTTTATCAACTATGTCTTCATTTGGTGATGTTCTACATCTTTTAGGAAGACAAGTTCCACACCTAACTGGTCCTGATGATCTTGATCTTCCAGAACCTAACCTATCTATTCAACCTCCTACCCTTACAATAATTGAACCAGATGTCGTATCTTCAGATGCATATACTACGACTGTTGGGTTTGAAATCATACAACAGAAGCTTAATGAAGATATTGAAAAGAAAGTTAATTATCTGTGTGCTTCTGTGGGTGACTTGCATAAAGAAGTAGAGGATATTCGACAAGATATCAAGTCACTTCGCATTGAAATGAGAGAAATGTTTTCTGAAGTTATGAAGCATCTGCACCCATAATCTTTCTGATCAATAACAAATAGGGGGAGAAAGGAGAAAAAGAAGAAGAAATGACAAAGATAGGGGGAGAACATAATAGTAGAAGAAAAGAAGAACATAACAGTAGAAGAAAAGAAGAAGAGATCAAGAGAAGAAAAGGAGAACATAACAGAAGAAGAAAGATAAGAAAATGATTTTTCTAATATTATTTGTTATCATAAAAAAAAGGGAGATTGTTAAGTCAAAATGATTTTACAATTAATTTTGATGAAAACCAAAAAATGAGACGGACAAAAAATGAGACGAAAGAGCAAAAATGAGACAGAAGCAAAATGAGACAGAAGCAAAAATAAGACGGAAGCAAAAATGAGACAGAATAGTAAAAATGAGACGGAAGCGAAAATGAGACGGAAGCGAAAATGAGACAGAAACAAAAATGAAACAGAAGCAAAAATTAGACGGAAGTGAAAATGAGACGGAAACAAAAATGAGACGGAAGAAAAATGAGATGGAAGCAAAATGAGACAGAAGAGCAAAATGAAATGAAAGAGCAAAGATGAGATGGAAGCAAAATGAAACGGAAGAGCAAAAATGAGACGGAAGCAAAATGAGACGGAAGAGCAAAATGAGACGGAAGAGCAAAAATGAGACAGAAGAGAAAAAATGAGACGGAAGCAAAAATGAGATGGAAGCAAAATGAGACGAAAAAGCAAGACGGAACCAAAATAAGACGAAGCGAAGCCAAAATGAGACGAAAGAATCAAAGACGAATAGCCAAATCAGTTTGAGTTAGTTACAGAACTCAACTGAATAAACGTTTCTTTAAAGATCAAGAAATAAGAAGAAAGAAGCAGTTACCAAGAAGCAGTTATCAAGAAGCAGTTGAAGACAAAGACTATAAATATGAGTCGAAGTCGAAGACTGAAAGAGTTAGTGATTTTTGTTAGTGATTTTCAAAATCTAGATATTGTATTTGTGCGAAAAGGCTAAGTGAGAAAAAAAATACTTGTTGTAAGAGACCTGAAGAGGCTCGGTGAAAAGAATACTTGTACTTTTGTGAAGTATAGTGAAATCTCAGAAGGGATTATGAGAACTGGACGTAGCCTACGGTTTGGGGTGAATCAGTATAAAATTGTTGTGTCGATTCTCACTCTCAACTTTTAACTCTTGTTTTTATTGCTGATATAAATACTTCATAATATTGTTTGTCAATCGTTTTGAGAAAGCAGATTTTTTTAAAAAAGGGGATTGTATTAAAAACTTCGAATACACAATTCATCCCCCTTCTTGTGCATTTTGTATATCGTATACTAATGTGTGATTCACTTCAGCTCTCCCTCTAAATAGAAAAATCAAGATCGTCTTTTATTAAAATTAAAACTCTTTAATTATAATTAGAATTTGAATCAAATTCTAATTCTAATTAATTTAATTTTATTAAAATCAAATATATCATATGTGATTCCCAAAATTTCATATTCTAATTATAATTAATTTAATTTTAATAAAATCAAATATCTCATATTTGATTCCCAAAGTTTCTCAAACTTTAGAATTAAGTCAAACTTAATTAAATTGATTTTTCTTTCACAAATTGTTCTTTGATGTGTGACCCATTAGTTTCCTAATAAGTTGGCAATGATTATAAATTATAATTCTAATTAACAATTAGAATTATATAAATTAAAACTCCTTTTAATTTATCTTTAATTATATAATTAAATAATTAATAATCATAAATCATGATTGACGTCTAGCAACATGTCATGATTACCCAAATATCAAGAATGTCAATGTGATTGACTTAACTTATCCATGTATGGCTATAATGTATAATTTAATCCTTTCGTCATCCAATATTCTAATTTGACAGAGTGCAGATATAGTGTCTACTCTTATTATCCAATTATGTTCGTTCTTGCTAATTAGTAATTGATTTATAATTGAAATTTGAAAAACTCATTTTCAAATATCAATTCACTCTGGCCAAAGAATTCCATAAATCATTACCAATCAAGAGCAGTAAAATATTCTCTCTAATTATTTTAGAGTGACGAATCCTTTATTGACTTACTCAATTATCTACATATGGTTCATACTATATCCAATTACTACCGACATAATTATTCTAGGACAATTCATAAGTAGCATGAAAACACAATACTTCCCATAGTAGATATTAGTAATCTCAAGTCTGAGGATTAATTATACAACCATTATTACGAGATAGTCTATAGACACATAAGTCATATTCAATTCAGAATTCTCATAATCGAGTAAGTTCAGTGACTTTTTCTCTAATAATCACCTACACATTAGTTTAGTACCTCTATATTTTAATTAATGAGATCAATTACTTTCTTCATAAGAAAGAAACATAATGTGTACTAATTTTACCATTTCAACAATATCCAGTCTTAATGACACTACAACTAGGAGCATTTAGGAATAATACATAAGTGTATATTGAATCTCATAATTATGATCTCATCATAATTTTAATTATATAGTAATTATTCCAAAGATTTTATATTTACAAATAATAATTAAATAATTAACAAATACACAAAAATAAAGAATACCTTTAATTAATTAATAATAATGTCATACAAATATTTACAACCAAAATAAATTGGCTACAAGGGCATAAACTAACAGAATTGTCAATAACAATTGGGAAATGATGAATTGCTAGTAAGAAAAAGAAAGTTGACTTGGATAATGGATATACCATGAGCATATAAAACATAAAATAATGAAGAATTGTTAAAACAAAACTAGATAATGACGTATTGCTAGTAATGAAAGTTTTTTGGATAAGGGATGTGCCATGAAAAGAAAAAAAATGAACAATGAAAAATAGTCAACAAAAATTAGACAAAAAAACAAAACTAGTAATAAAAATAAATTTGGGTTAGATTATGGATATGCTATGAAAAGATAAAATTTGAATAAAGAGGATTATCAATAACAATTGGACAATTGGATTATGAAAATTTGCCAATGATCAAAATAAGTTTGGCTTGGATAATTAATAAGCCATAAATAGATAAAATGTTAAGAGTGAAATATTAATAGCAAAAACTAGAAAATTATAAATTTATAGTAGCGAAAACAAAATTATCTTGGATAATTGATAAGCCATTAAAATATAGAACACTAATCAATGGCAAATTGTCAGCAAAATCAAACAATGACAATTTGTCAGTATTGAAAATAAAATTGGAAAGATAAAGGATATGGCATGAAATGATAAGTCGTTGAACAATAAAAAATTATAAAAAATGAATACAAAAGGACAAATTTTTAGTAATTAAAGTAAATTTGGATTGAAAAATAGATATACTATAAGATCTAATTTTTTTTAAATGTTTATATTAATGTATGAGTTGTAAGGTGAATTACTTCTAAATTTAGCATTTTAAATTCTTGATTTAATTTGGAGTTTGAAGAAATTATTAGATGGCTAAGAAATGATTCATGTAGATGTTTAGTTCTTGATAGAGTTAAGATGGGTTGACTGAGATATAATAAGAATTATTAGTCTAACATATAATCATAACTAAATAATATTAGATTTTTTAAGCATGAATAAAGATACAAATATTAAATTGAGGTGATTTTTTGAAGTTATGAAAAGTTAAGAGAAATATCTATATTTCATAATAAAAAATTAGGATGTGATAGTAAATTACAGTAGAAAAATATGTTGAAAAAAGTTGTGAGTTTATTTTGTTGTCACCACCACTAAATATTGTTTGGTATTTTAATAATAAACTTTGGTAGGACTATCAAATCAAGGTGATTCTAAATATTATGAAAAGTAAGAGGATTTTTTTTACAACTTTTAAAAAAGACATCTGTAGCTTTTTTAAAAACAAAATAGTAATTCATTGAAAAATGGAAAATTTGTACTTAAATAATAGCTACATGTTTCATCCCATAACAAACAAAACATTTGCCTATCATTTCTAACTTCTTATAACCCAAAATAGTTTGATCTTCTAGTTCATGCCCTCGGGTATTATAAGTTATCTTTTAATGGCCTTCATAAATGCTCTTCTATTATTCAGTTCTGGCTAATATATGTTATTCCTTTAAAGAAGGATTACCTCAATCAACTTACGAATGTACTCATTCAATAAAAAGTTGTATATGTTCTTTATAAAAGAGTTAATCTATCTTCACTTAAAATTGTGCTCCAATAAGTGTTGACATTAAACCAAGCATTTCCTTTCTTGAATGCATTTTAGATCTGTATGGTTCAATTATTGCCATTGATGAAATACAAGTTCTTTTGTTTAATCTATTATGCACGTATCTACTTAAGTTGATCCACCCTACTTACATCGAGCTCTTGAAATTTATTTTTCTTACATTACAACTTGCCTTGTGGTAGTTGTGGAATCCTCCATTTTTTTAACTAATTGAAATATTTTTGATAAGTTATTAACTACTCTCTTATAAAATTCACTATTGTAACAATCAAGCTTTTTAAACCATTCAATTCCTTATTGAATATCCTTTGATTCCTTTCCATCCATATATTGTAAATGGTATTGCTTAGGGCTTAGTCACTGCCCAATCCATTACCTTCTTTTTATAATTACTATTATAATAAATAAATTGCATAGTCTCTTGATTTGTACACATATTCTAGAGGTGCAATAGCATTTAAAGAACAAGTGTCTCATTGTTTCTTCCTTTTAGTTGCACAACACACACATTTATGAAATTCTACGAAATTTCTTCATCCCTGTTAGTTTACTTTGTATCCCTTTAATCACTAGCCATAATACAATAGATGCTTTAGGATAAGCATGATAGTACTATAATAGAGTTCTAATGGTTATTCCTTTTAGAACCTCTCTACATGAATGATCGGTGAATTCTCCATTTTTATGGTTTTCACTTTTAGTACCTCTCTACATGAATGATCGGTGAATTCTCCATTTTTATGGTTTTCTCTTTTTGATTTTTCCCTCATTATCTAAGATCATTTGTAATGAAAAACTTCTATATAGTTCAAATTTTCAAGTACATTTCCATATAATGTTAATGCTTGGTGGACTAAAACTTCTTCTAGTATTGAGCTACTCAAAGAAATGAGTTTCTAGATCTCACTTAAAGGTTCCAAACCAGTCCATATGTCATGCCATAATGAATTTTTGGTGCCATTCCCTATCTGATATTCAAATTCTATTAAATATTTGTCCATAACCATGAATAAATGAAAAATGGTCTAAAAACATTCACCTTTACGTTTGAATAACCAAAAGTCTTTTGGTTTTCGATGTGGTACTTATGAATCCATCACACCCAGAGTCAGTTTAAATCAATAAAAATACTTTAGAATCCTTTTAACACTAATAGTTAATTTATGGTCTTAACAGTAAGATACTCAGGCCTCTTTCCTTCAGGTCTTCACAAACCTCACTTCACTTGAGTTTTTCCAAGTACCTCCCTTCTATAAGAACCTTTTTAGCATTTACTTAATGGTATTTAAATGTTCTTTGGGAACCAGATATGAGAGCATCAATACGTATGAATATTTTTTAGCATAGCTTTTTTTAGTTAGATTCTACTTGCTATAGAAAGGCATTGAGAGTTTTAACTGCTTATTCTTGATTTTAGCTTCTTAAGAAGTGGTTTGAATTCACTTAATGATAGTATTTTAGTGGTTATTGGAACCTCTAGATTGTGGATAGGAGGATTGGATATCTTGATCCATAGTATACTATCTAAGCATCTTGGAATTCCCCCTGCATTGACAGATGCAATAAACATGCTTTTCTATTTGTTAATGACTAATCTAAACAAGATTTTAAAAATGTTAAGAGCTATCATTAGAATGGTTATAAAACTAGGATTAGATTTGGAAAAGAAAATTAAATCATCAATGAAAGAGAGACTTGAAATTATCATCCCTTTACACTTGGAAAGAAATTTAAAATGTGATCGTCGTTGATCATGCTCTTGATTAACCTTAACAATACCTCCATTATTAGCGTAAAGAGGTAGGGGCTGATAGGTCCCTTGTCTTGGACTCCTTCCACCCTTCACTAACTTAGTTAGCTCTCCATTAATTATAGTTCCATATAAGATATTAATGAAGCATTAAGAAATAAATTGAACAAATTGATCAGGAAAAACAAATACATGTACAGTATTAAGCATGGAGTTCCAGTCCAAGGAATCATAAGATTTGTGGAAGTCTACTTTAATTGCATAATTCTTGCTTGATTTTTTCCTTGAATAATTTCTTAGAAGCTCTTAGATTAAGAGGATATTGTCCCCTATTGATTTCCATTTGATGTAGGCTCATTGAGTAGGATCAACTAGATGACTAAAAACTAGCTTCATCCTTTTAGTTAACATTTTGGCAATGACCTTATAACTAGTGTTACACAAAAGATTAAAAGATAGTCTTTTAATGAGTTTGGAGATAGTACCTTAGGGATGAGACATAATTTTGTCTTATGAGCTTCTTCAATATTTTTCCATTCTTGAAGAACTCTATTATAACATCAATTACTATTGTTTTAGTATAGTTCCATGTCTTTCGAAAGAAACTTATATTAAAACATTTGGACTTGAGGCATTGCTAGGATTTAAATAAAACACGATCCTTTTAACTTTTATTGCTTCATCAAGTTCACTAAACCATGCAACAATTAAGCAAGTACCAGGGATGAAGCCTCAATTTTAGAGCCAATTGATTTGGAAAAGAAGTTCAGAACTTCATGGTTAAGTCCTTTTTTGAAGTTAGAGTTCTCCTACCTTCAGTTTTCAATTAAGAGATCTTATTGCTATTTCTTCTTGGCTGGAGTGATTTGTAGAAGTATTTTGTATTCTTATCATTATTTATTACGCATACACCCCCTATACAGAACCTACAATCACCAACGTACATAGAAACCAAATTCTAGTACAAACAGTCATGGCATACATTTCTATTCATTTATAGGGACTATCATCGCACATTTGCTTATTCAATGCTGAGCATACACATATTACAAATTTTCATCACTTTTATCATTTAAGAATAGTATTACATCTTTGCATTTACATGATAATACAATAGGAATATTGTATATAACATAAATTCTTAGTAACAAACAACATATACAGTCATCTTTAACTCAAAAGATACAATCAAAAAGTACATTTACTACTAAAAATTGGCCTTGGTCCCTATCGGTGATCCCTCTACCTCACTCCTATTACTTAGATCTACACGGATTAACACCCGTGCTAAGTTTGAAAGCTTAATGGAGAAACACTTAGTTTGGATGACCACTCACAGTAGTCATCCGCCAAGCAAACACATTTATAAATATCACAAAATGTATAAATAGTGGTAGAATAATAATCAAGGTACATAATGCAAATATGTTTCAATGTATTAATCATATACTGTAAATTGACATTTATAGGCCAAAAATTGATATTCAATGCTCTCTAATACAAATTATCAATACAACAGCTCATCATTATAAATCATTAATACAATCAGTATAAATGCTCATCAATACCAATTATTCATGTTGTCATGTTGTATTTATTATTTATAATTTTTTTAATTTACTTTCTATGTTAGGGCTGCCCATTCCCTTAGGTGTGGATAATGAGAACTGGAGATATTCGAAGAAATCGAACTATAGATACCCAAAAGTATCAAACTATAGATACCTAGAGGAATCAAACTACAGAGACACTATAATCTTGAAGTGAAGACACCATTGGTTTCAAACTATAGCAGCTACACTGCAACCCTATAGGCATGCCTATCTATCCACCACTAAGATAATATAGCAGGCACTGTAATATTTTCCTTTAACCATTTGCCAATTTCGTAATTCATATATTGACAAATCATATAATATTCATTTGAAGTCATAAAATGTGTATTTGAGTTCATACAAGCAAGTAATAACTTACCTTCATTAGAAGGGTATCAAAATCACACTTATATAACCACACTATACACATATAAGCAATAAATATGCATATAATCATCTATATATATGTAAATTTCCTTTAGCATGCATCATGATCAATATTAAATTTCAATGTTTAATCACCCAATTCATATATGGTGAGTCATCTTTCATTTCTTTCTAAGTCTTTTAAAAGTTTCATAAACATCCGAAAAGATTCAGATATGATTTAGTAAATATCGAAAATAAAAACAAACTCAAAATAATGTAATTCCCTTCCCATCATGTCCCCTACCTAGAATTCATACCTCCAATTCTTCCAAACTTTCCACATAGAAAATGTTCAAATTAGGTATTGAAGTCTTCTAGAAATTTATTTTCCTATGTCTCTAGTTTTCATAAAATGAAAAATCAGTCCATTTGGATTTCTAAATCATGAAACATGCACCAAACATCACAAGATGCTCCCATATAGGGGCAGAATCAGGTCACCATTTCAATCTCAAATTAAAATGTCATTCAGCTAGAGTTAGGTCAGGGTCTTTTCTTGATAGTTTTATTGCTATGTCTTAAGTTTCATATCCAATTAAAATAACCCTATTTAGAGGTCTATATTTCGAGTTATGTCCAAAACAATGGTACTAGTTCAAACAAATCTAAGACAGAATTCCACTACATGTTACTCTGTTGTCATATTCAACCAATTCCATACAAAGTAACTCCAAGACACCATTCCAACAACCATTTAATATCCAAATGAATCTTTGTATCCATTCAAACATACACAAACAAAAATTAACTAAGTGTAGTCCCAAACCTTGAGATCAGCCAACATGTTCTTCTAGTACTTTTCCTTCTCTTCTCCTTTAGCTTTGATTGATTCACTAACCAAAAACACCATAAATACATATCTCAATCCTAATTACAACCTTATAATTCTAGCTCTTCATGAGAAAATAAAGAAAAGATAAAGATGAAGAGAAAAACTTTTACCTTGATTTTCACTTAGGAACTTGATTCCTTACACGCAAAATGGTGTGATGAAGAAGATGAAATGGAGAGAACATGAGGAGAAAATTTTGGCATTCAAAACCCTCTCTCTCTCCTCTCTTACATGCCCATTTCATGACACACTTGCTTTAATCCTATTGGTCACACATCCTTTAATCCTATTGGTCTATGTGTTGACTTTAGGAAAATTGCACAATTGGTCCTTCTTCTTCCTTTAATTTTCACATTGGCATATAATCTCGTCAATTAATTTCATTCTCATCCATATTTCATGTCTAAGTATGTATGTCCATGTTGAAATTAGCAAATTACCAATTTACCCATGTCTTTTACATTAATTACCATTATGTCCTTTACTATCCTTAGATGCACTTAATTCTTTAAGTTCACTTCTTAATACACCCTAGATATGCTATAATACTTTTAGGGTATAAGTCGGGGCCTTACATTTCTATCCCCTTTAAAAATAATTTTTTCTTCGAAATTTATACCTGTATTGAGTAGCTACAAGTACTGAGTTCTCATCATCGATTCGGGTTCCCAAGTTGGCTCTTTAATGCCATGATGTTGCTAAAGCACCTTTACAAGAGGAAATTTCTTATTCCTTAACTGTCTCACTTCTTTAGCTAAGATTTCCTTCATCTTTTCATCATATGAGAAGTACGGTTGGATCTTTATCTCTTATACCAATAACACATATGAATCATCCGATTCATATCTCTGTAAGTTTGAGACATGGAATACATCGTGTAACTTGGATAGCTCCATAGGAAGAGCTAACCTATATGCCACCTGTCCAATCCTTTCAAGGATGTCATACAAAGCTATAAATCTCAGACTAAGCTTTCCTGTTTTCTCAAAGCTTAACAAATTTCTCTAAGGTTAAACTTTTAAGAAATTTTGTCACCTACTACATATTCAATATCTTTCTTTTTCAAATCAACATATGATTTCTTTCTATCACTTGCACCCTTCCATCTTTGCTGAATAACCTCACTTTCTCTTTTGTGTCTTTGACTATGTTAGGCCCAATCATCTTGTTCTCAGCCAAATATGTCCAATAAATTGTGGTTCTACATTTTCTACCATATAATACTTCATATAGTGCCATGCCTATATTGGACTGATAACTATTGTTGTAGGCAAATTCCATCAAAGGAATGCATCTATCCCAATTGCCTAGAAATTCTATAGCACATGCTCTGAGCATGTCTTCCAGCACCTACATAACTTCCTTAGATTGCCCATCTATTATGTTAAAATAAATTCTAAAAACCTAGGCTATCCTACTCATAAGAATAGGAGGTAAAAGGTTGTCTGTCTAGGAGGTAAAATTGGTTCACTCAAATTAACTTTGAATAAAAATAAAAACAATTGCATTCCTAAGCACTCTAACCTAATTTGTTAAGTAAAAGGTTTTAAAGAAAATAAAGAAATAAGACTAAAATGTAAACTGATTTAACTGGAAACAAAAACAATTTGGTCAACTGATGTGGAAAACTCTTAAGAATTAATTTCACTAATTTAGTGTCCTATACATGACTAAGGGAAAATGATTAGATAATTATCTTACTAAAATTAACAATTGGATATTAAAATCAGTTCAAATAACAAACTAATCTAACTTTCTTATTTGACAAGTTTATCATCCAAATTAATTATTAAACCTAACTAATAATTACCCACTTAAGTTAATATATTTCTAATTCATAACTTAAGTGTCTATAATTCCTCGTTCTATATTAAACTTCTTCTCTCAATCCTTCGTTTAATACCAAAATGATGTAAACTTTGGTCATACTATTACATCTAATAAGCTTAGAAACTATAGAAAATAATAAAATAATAAAATACTAAAATAGTCCCTTCAACATGCATAATTGACTAAATTGGCTACATTAATTCTCAAGAACAAGTAATTAGCCCATCATGGAATAAACACTATTAATCATCTTCATCTACCTTAATCTCATGGTTAACTATAAAAAAAGGAATATCAAAGCAATAACAGATTCAGTCATAGAAATGAACTATCAAACCCTAACAAAGGAAAACAGGTTTCATAGATAAGAGATAAAGGAGTTCAATGGATGAGTTCAACAGAAATTAAATGAGTTTGATAATAGCAACAGAGATGAAAAGTGTTGGGCGCCGATTTTGGAACGCAACCTCTTGCGAATACTATAATACTTGAGCGTGGTTCCTTGTAGGGTTATTTCTATGAACCCTTATTAGCCTTCTTCCATAAAGGTGGCGTGCTCATAACAGTCAAATATCAAAACAAACTTATCACTTCAACTTAACCATTTTACAATTAAAATCTCCTTAACCATATAAGTATGTACATACACAACCGAAACTACTTCAATCTATCATTTCATTTCTAAAGCAACAGAGTTTGAAAATCTTTCTTAACATATCAAAAACCACACCATTGGCTTATTACAAAATACAAAAATAGGAAATTTGAAGAAATTCCCTTAGGCTCTTGGTCACTTGATCTCTTAGCTATCACCTAAGGATGGGACAAAAAGGGGGGAGCTTGAAAGCTCATCGGTAATAGTTTATAATAAAAAGATAAGCAAAAACTTTTGAAACCATTTTACTTGCCATAGAAAACTCTCGTTGAAATCCATAAGGCACTTATTTTAAAAAGATCTCATCATGTAGTCAAATTTCAAACTACAAAACATGAATGCATCAAACTTGTTCACATAAATAAACATATAAGTACATCAGAATGGTTTGAGTAAGTCCAAAATATGACGCACTACGCATTCCTATATAATGGTCCTGTGTAGTCGTGAATTCTTGAGGGAGTCCTTGAAGGAACTCTGTACCACTAGCAGGCAGGCGAGAGAAGCCTTTGGGTCAATGTGCATGTGATGGTTCTTGAGGGATCATCACAAACCCACATAACACATATATTTCAAAACTTGTAAACTTGTGTTGCCCAAAATGGCACTTCTTGAAAACTTGCTTTTTCATATACTTGATATATATCTTGAAAACCATTCTCGAAAACATGATTTCATAAACATTTGATCTTTTCAAAAGAAATCACTTTTATAAATCATCACAAAACTCATGTAACAAACACATAGCAAATTTCATAAATCATTCATGGACAACGAATGCAATATTTATGATGCAATTGTAAATAAAAAAACTTCTTTGATTTAAGAAAACAGTAGTGGCTTATTTACTCTATTATAAACATATACCTACCTTGATTTTCTTGCTTATAGACTTGCTTAAAATGCTTCTTTTCTTGTTCCTCTTGCCTCTCTAGATCCCTTTATACAATAACAAAAATCTCACTCAATAGGGTTTTCAATTGAAAATCCCTCAAAGCAGAATCATTAAAATTGATTGTACAATACTTAAACCCAAACATTTTCTAAACTTCATGAACTAAAATCCTTTCAAAAATCCAAAAGTTTCAAAATGATCTTACCTTCATTCTTCACCAAATGAAGGGATCTTTAGCTCAATTGGAAGCTCTTCTCTTCCTCTACCTTTTCCTCTTCTTGAACAACCTCAAAATCTCTCTTAAAGGTTAAAAAATTAAAACCCTAGCTTGTTTTCTCTTCTTTCTCTCTTTCATTCTTTTTCATATTTTCTCTCTCTTATCTCTTTTCTCATCCATGCATTTTTGCTTCTCCAACATCTCCTCATTCACATTTTCTCCTTCTCTTAAATATAAGTCCACATTTTGATCTTGTCCTTTTATGCCCTCAATGAGTCCAAAAAGTCCATTTTATCCTTCCTTATAGGCTTATGTTCTTTTAAGCGTAAGTGCCTTGCCCAAAAAAACCTTGAACATTCTGACATAACACTTTCTCCTAGAAAATGTTCCCTATTGTCTTAAGTTTCTAATGACACCAAAATCCTTCAATTTGGTTCAGAAATTCGAAAGTTGTAATCCAAACATTTCATATTGTTGTTAGACTGAAACAGTACACTATACCCAACTTCCATCCAGAACTTAAAAGTCTTAGAGATTGACTTACAATTCACTTTCTTTAGATAATTATCTCTATGTCTCTATTTTAGCACAAGTTAGATATCATCTCATTCAGAGCTCTACAGATCTAGATATACTCAAAATATTGAAGTATATTCAGTGGAATAACACCAGTTCATATTACTGAAGAGCACACTCACTAGACTAGTGCCACTTTTTTCACTCTATCTCTCTCTCTTCATTTCAAATGACTATGATGTTTGGTGGAGATGTAGAGCAATGGTTTACACGTCCAATGGTTCAAGAATCAAGTCATTTGAGTGTCTAGAGAAGAACTTTTGTCCAAAAGAATCCAATCTGGTTTTATCGTCAATCAAATTGAACCTATCGTGGGACAATTAGTATAACTTTCTCAAGAGAAATCAGATTTAGATGTTCCTTAGATGGTTCGAAAGAGGACTTCAAGAGATACAACTTTCATGAAGGCCTTAAAGACAAATTCCATCTTCTGAAGAATAAAAAAGTAGGATGTTTCTAGCAAAAGTAAAACGATGATAACAGATTACAGCTATCTTTGAGCAGATTTTCTTATATGGATCTTGCAGTGAGTATGAATGAAATGGAAGCAAGGTACAGAAGTTGGAAGGGTTTCGGTGGTGAGAGTAGTGGAAAAGAGAAGAATGAACTAAGCTAAAACTTCTCTTGCAGAAACTTGACACATCAAATGCTATATGTCACCATCTTATATTAACATTTTTCCTTAGGCATGTAAGTCACTTGTCCTATGTATGTTCTGCCAACTATCACCTAGTTATTAGTTCATTTGTCACTCCATGATTAATGCCATTTCTCAATTAATTAGGTATGCCAAATTTCACTCATTTATCTATGCCAAATGTCACTCAATTATAGGCTTAGTCATCCTAATTTTGCATGTGTCAATTTGTCTTACCACTTGGCATTTTTCCTAGACCAAATGTACATTTTAATTAATCAATTTTCCAATTGTACCAATTAATTCCAAATTTACTACTTGTAATCAATCAAACCAAAATGCAAGGCAGAAACAATACAAAATACATATCATGATCATTTTAAACCTTTCATACCCCATAATAAATCAATTGAGTGCATATATTATCTTTACAATGTATACTAATTCATAATTCATATGTATATGTGAATGATATGCATGTGAATGAAATGCAATTCATGAATTCTTAATGATATGGCCATGTGCAATATTCTAGGGTTCTAACCCTCAGTATGAAAAACAAGCTATTACAGGAAACATATGATCCTATTAGTAATAGGTAGTTTCCTTCTAATGGTAAGTAATATAAGCTCTATGGCTAAGTTGCTTAAACCAAACCAGATTTCTCCATAGGAAAGAAAGAAGTTGAGGTATAAGGATATCTCTACACTTCTTAGAAGAGAACATTCCAAGCGGTGAATCTTTCCATCTGATAATGTACCTTTCGTATGGATTCATAATGACATTTAAAAGAAATTTTCTAATAGGATATCTGAAAATTTAATCAAACACTCCAGTTTTATTACTAAAAACTCCCTTTATAGTGGCATTGTTAGGTATTATTTGATAAAGGTGAGTTAAATCCACTGTGTCCCTTATAGGACCAAACTAAGTCCAAGAGTCAAACCAAAAGTTTGTGTTAGTTCCATCACCAATCTTATATACTAGCTCCTGTCTCACCAAGCTCACCTATTTCATGATTTATAACAGGTCTAAAAGAGGGAGTTATTTTGTTGTCTAGACTAAATTCTAGTCATTTTTAAATATTATTCATGCACCTATTTGACCCATATTGTTTTTTTATCCACTAAAAGCCTTCATAGTCTCTTAATAATCATTATTTTGTTGGAAATTTGAATGGGAATGATTTATAATCCTCCTTTATTCTTAGGGTTATCCATTTGACTTACAAAAGCATGCTTATTATGATCACCATACTGGAGAAATTTTCTCGGCGGGTTTAGTAATTCCAATAAGTAGCATTAAGTGGGATGCTTAGTAATTGTACAAGTTGCTTAAAACAGAATTGATGAGTTAGATTTTACCAGCTAGTGAGAGGCTTATGTTACACTAAATAGATAGCCTCATTTAGATTTTGTCACTAAAAGGAAGAAATTCATTATACTTAGGTTTTCTTGTGGTGATTAGGATTCCAAGATAAGTGAAAGAGGTCTTTTAGAGTTTAAACTAGTACTGGAAGAGGGCCAAGCTGCTAAGTGAGAAGCACTTGAAGAGATGGCAAGTGGTTTTTCTCCTTTTTTATTGAGAGATGTAAAATTTCCTTAAAAGAATTTAAGCATCCACTAGATTAAATAAGGATTTATCATCCAGTATAGAAAACAAGATAAGATCATCAATAAAAAATAGGTTACAAAGCTTTAACTTCTTACACTTGGAGTGATACTTTAATTTGTTCCCTTTATCGGAAGTATCTAACCTTAAGAGCATTGTGAGGAATCCACGACGATGGTAAAAAGGTAGGGAGATATGAGATCATCTTGTCTGATTCCCCTAACTCCTTTGATGAGCTTAGAGGGTTCCCTATTGACAAGAACACTTATGAAGATATGCATTGATCTATCTATGTAAGAAACATCGTAGGAAATCTAAGGCCTTGGAGAGTATTTATAAGGAATTTCCAGTCAATAGTGTTGAATGCCTTTTGGAAATCTATCTTGAGAGCATAATCCTTTCTTGGTTGCTTTATGTTGTAACCTTAAGTGTTCCTAAGCTATAAAAATGTTGTTCCTATTGATCTATCCTTTATAAATGCAAGTTCAAATAAGTCAATATCCTTGGGAAGCAGTTCTTTCAATATATTAGCTAGTAG
The DNA here is from genome assembly GCA_027564335.1 of Erythroxylum williamsii. Lineage (NCBI taxonomy): Eukaryota > Viridiplantae > Streptophyta > Magnoliopsida > Malpighiales > Erythroxylaceae > Erythroxylum > Erythroxylum williamsii. Next base: position 9,039,156 of record JANITW010000001.1, on the reverse strand, counting down.
ATTAAAGATGAGTTTATAGATAATGATTCAGCATACAATTGGTCTAAATTCCTTAAAGGATGAGGGGTTACTTACCTTAGGGATAAGGCATGGGAAGGTTTCATTTACTTCCTTAAGCTTCTTCTCTGCATTAAGGAATAAGCACTACTTCTATTGCTAGTGATTTGATTTATCCCCAAGTTTTCTACAAGAATAAATAGTTTAATCCATTTAAGAATGCTGCCTTGTTAGGTTCCATAGAAAAAAAATTACCCTACTTTATTAGTTGAGAAAGGCTTGATTTGGCATGTTAGCTTCTTGAGAGGTGATTTGCTTTTTGAATATTGATTGTAGAAGTTGAATGATGAGGCAAAAGATGTTGGAGTTCTAATGGAACTTGAGAAAAATCTATAAGCTTCTTAGAGAATTTGTTCTTGAGTTTCAAGTCTAGTACCTTATAGACCAATTATATAATTTATTCGATTAATACCCCTTCTATTAAGGAATAAGTTATAGAAAGAAGTGATGTTGTTATTTTCTTTCATAATCCAGTTGACTCTTGATCTTTGCTTCCATATTAAGTGGTTGAACCCTATAGCCTTTATGTAATTAAATAGTGTTAGCTTCTCTTCATTTTGAAGACTAGGTTTAGAGGGGGAATTGACCAATTACGATTGGATTGTGGAGAGCGAATTCCCTGCTTGAATTATAGCTTTCTAAATGTGCCCAATTCTTTGTTTATTAAGATTTTCCAACTTTATCTTAGCCAGTTTAAAGAGCTTTGTCCATTTTATGTTATCAATCCTTTTAATGTAGCTTCCTCAAAGCCTTCTATCTATACTAAAACATTGATAAATGTAAAAGGATAAGGGGTTTTCATGGTGCCTGAGAAGTTTTGGATTAGAATAAACGTGTGATTAGAAAAGGGGATTAACGAAGATTTTCTTACTAATTGGGAAGGAATTCGACCATTTCCATTCATTATTGCTATGTCTAATTTGTTCCTAAAGAACTAGGTATCAATTGTTTATTAAAATAGGTGAAGAAATTTCCCTCTAAAGAAAGGTTTATGATTTCAATACCACTAGCAAAATCTCTTAATTGCTCTAAATAGTTTATGAGATAATCACTACTTCATATTGGTGCAACATTTAGTTGAAGTCATCCTATACTAATAGTATGATATATTCATTCAATAAAAACAATCTCTAAAAGCATTGTTATAAGCATAGACAAATGTAATCTTCAGCTTAGGATTGGTTTCTAGTAGTCTCATTAATGGTGGACAACTTAGTCTAGTATGATGGAGTTATTCACCTCAATCATCCTTGGATGAAAAGCCATTAGGATTCTGCCTTTGATAAGTAAATGGTGGTTAGCAATTATTCTCTAATCCTTCCTTAAGTAGGTTAAGTTCTCGTAGCTATACTAGCTCATTTGCTTTTTAGTAATCCCACTAGACAAATGTTATTTTTTTTAAATAGTCTCTTAACACTACAAGAAAATGAAGAATTACGGCGGAAAATATACCATTGCAAATTACCGACAGAAAATTCATTTTCGTTAGTAAAATTGATGGAAAATTTTTTGTTTAGCGACGGTACTAATATTTGTCGCTAAAGATAGGGGAAAGCAAGAATTAGCGACGAAAAATTAGAGACGGAATATATACCATTGCAAATTACCGACGAAAAACTCATTTCTGTTGGTAAAATTGATTGAAAATTTTATTAATTAGCAGTGGTACTGATATCTGTCACTAAATATGGAGGGAAATTATCCTGAAAAATTTTGCGATAGACTTTAGCGACGTAATAAGATTACCGTCGGTAAAGAATTTAGTGATGGTATAAGATATCCGTCGGTAAAAAGGTGGGAATTATTGATGGAATAAAAAAATTTTGAGTTTACCTACGCAAATTTTCGTCGGTAATTCTGTCGGTAAATTCTTTTTAAATTCAAACTCACCCGACATTCCCTCCCACCTACATCTTCTTCTTCCTTGTTCTTCTGCCTTCTTCCTGCGTCTCCTCTTCGGTTTTCTTTGAGCCCATTTCTCTATTGTGGACTCCTTTTCTGCTCGTCAGCATTGTCTTCTCCAGCCATTGTCATTGTGTCCTTCGGTGAAGGTATTTTTGCAACTATTATCATATGTTTTTTCGTATATTGGATGAAAGTTAATTTGGATATTTATTACTTTCGTTTATTTGTATATTTTGTGATTGGAAAACAGCTTTAAGGTATAAATATTAGTGATAGAAGGGACAAGACGTGATTTTAGTTATGATATTGGGATAATGCCTGATATAAGTAAGGCGTTTGATGAAATGTTTATTCTTTGAAAAAATGATTTAAGTTTTTTATTTTCAGTTCTTTTTTAGTATGAATTTCATTATTTCAATTTTTTTACTTGAAATAATGAAATTCTCTCCATGGTGGCTTCTACAGAAACTAAACACTTTGTAGGTAAATTTTAAAAAATAGTTTTTAGGAAATTTACTGAAGAAAAAAAATTTTCTTTGGTAAAATATATTAGATTTATTGATAAAAAAAATTCCGTAGGTAATTACCGACGGAATAGCCAATTCTGTTGGTAATTTTCTAACATAAAAATTTTCTTCTTTGGTAAATTTACCAATCGTCAGTAAATTTACCTACAGTTATTTTATATCGTCAGTAATTTCGTTGGTAAATTTACCGGTAAAATTTTTTCCGTCGATAAATTTTCCTACGGCTGTATCTCTGACGACTTTTTCTGTCAGTAAATTCCGTCGCTAAATAAGGTTATCGACGGAATGTGTACAAATTTCGTTAGTAATTTCCATCGTTAAACTTCAATTTTCTTGTAATGTAATAAAACGTGTTTGTTATGGCAGTTTAAACCCCTGATGTTTGATAAGTGTGAATTACTTCGTATTTTAGGGCTTAGTTTGATATGTATTTAGTTGTTAATTCAATCATTTAGTATGTGTTTAGGTTAGAATTGTGTTAGTTTGTTAATTATTTATGTTTTAAGTGTTTTATGGATTAGTGCAAGTCGTTGAGCTTAATTATTATGTTTTTTAGATACGTTGATGTGTTTTTTAGTGTTTCAAGGTCAACATTGAAGAATGTAGAAGTTTTGTAGACATTCGAGCCGAAATAATAACCCACGATCATGACAGAAGCCTAGGACATGGTCCATGATCGTGGCCTGCTTACCACGATCCTGACAGAAGGCTCAGATGTGGTCCAGGATCGTAGCATGCAAGGCCAGGATCGTGGCCTGCGTCGAGCAAATGTATAGACAATAAAAAATGTCAAGTTTCGAGAAATGTTTTAGATCTTTTTGACCCAAAAAAAACCTAGGGCTACTCAGAACACAAAAGGTATTTAAAGAATAAGATAAAGGAGAGGAAGAGCTTTTGCATCAGCTACTTTTGAGAAAAACCCTAGAGCGAATTTTCAAGAGATAAATAAGGAGAAGAAGGAAGAGAGAAGTGGAGAAAAAGTTGACTCGACATACTTTCCAGATCAGGAGTTTCCTGACATCGCTACCTCCCGACGTCCATTCAATGTCGTATTTCCTATTATTTTCAATTTTATTATTGTATAAAATTGGAATAGTAGTTTATGATAGGATTTGTGGATGTTGATTATATTCTAAACTCACCTTCGGGATTTTATTTTTGATTTAATGAAATTTAATTGTTTATGTTTTACTAGAGTTAGTATGATTTAATTTCAACAATTGCATAATTCGGTGATAAACTAAGAGGGCAAATCGAGTGAAAAATAATCAAATTAGGCTAACGAGAGTTAGGTGATTTAATAGAACGAGAATTAAATCAAATCGATAAATTGTGTGAAGAGAGATCTTGCAATAGTTTCCAATAATTTATTAGACAACTTCAGATCTAATTAGAGTTTTGGATAGATTGTTAATTGAGATACTGCAACTTTCACAATCTGATTAAGGTTTATAAGTTAGGGTTAATGGTTATAACTCGAGAGAGAGTAACCAAATGATCGTCTAGAACCAATAATCCAGTAATTCATAATTGATTAAGTTAGCGTTAAAGATAGATAAAACCCACTTTCTCTCAATTGGTAGTTCTTTGAGTTGATTCTTGAGTGTGCATTGCAATTGCTAATTTATTTAATATTGTTGTGATTGATTCTTGAATTGAATTGCATTCTTGTTTTAGTTTCGTGATATTCGAATTTCTACGATTTGTTTTGGCCTTAGCTTTTAGGACTAGATTATCCCTCCTTGAGGGGTCAACACTTTAGGTACTACGCGAACGATCCATGCATTTGTAGATTATCGAGGTTAATTAATTAAAACTTACATACATCAAGATACCCACAATCAATGTTCCAATAGATGAAAGACATGGCTAGGGGGAAGACTTAAAGACTTTCCTCTTGTGATTAAACCTCCTTCAATTAACAATTTGATAGTCCTTACCAAGCTCTTAAGAATCCTTGGTTGGGATAGAAGTAATTTCTGTCACATTATAACTCAAACCTTTAGTTGTTTAATATTCAAAGCTAAGTTAAGATTGTTAAGCCGAATGGGGACTTGCATTACATTGAACTTTTGCAAATTGAAAACTAATTTCTATCTCTAAATAAAAAAGGTTGTTTATAGAAGTGCCAAAGGCAATTAAGAGTTACTAAAATGATATTGAGGACTTACTATTATTTCTAATATTATTAAAATAATACTAATTATACTCTTATTATAGTGCGAAAGTGGTAAGAATAGGGGTTTATTTAAACATTCAGTAAAATATTGAACTACAAATTGCAGCTTTGATCAATATTTTAATATAAATACTTTAATGATATAATGCCACTTAAGTTGCATAATGGATCCACTATTAAGAATTAAAAAATGTTGGATGTTAGCTATTAGTACAATTTTGAAAAAAATTAAAATGTAATATGATACTATAACTAACAATACGAATTTTTTAAAAAAATATTAAAATGCAAAGGCTAATATAATAAAGATGGCGACATTTCATAATCTATATAAGCTTTATTTTAAATTAATAACACATCCAACCAATAAAAGATCGACAGAGATCCAAGGTTTGAAGATCCAATTGCATGATTTGGCAGCAAAAGCTTCCTTTTTTATACAAGGTGTGCAAGTTGTGGATCTAGAGTAGAGTACCACGTCAGGACATTTCGCGTGGGTGGGGGTCCCAATTCAACCAAACACTATATGTGGAGCATTTTGACGTTAATTTGTAGTTTATATGCGTGCGTGTCCTGGTGGGTGCAAGAAAAAGGGGCAGACTTTTTTGCCTTTCGTTGCTTTTAACATTTGGAAGAGATTTGGATCCTTAAAAAAGCCTTAACTTTAGGGGTTTTGCATCAAATATCTGCCCGTCATTCACAAGTTTAAGGAGCAGTAGACTTTGGTCCCTCCGGGCATTTAGAATCTAATGACTTGTAATAAAGACTTTGTGGGGCTTCCAATGTTTGTTGGAACTCTCTTTTTCAAGGTGAATTATCGCTTAAATTTCTTTTTATTTGATCAGACTATCACGTGAATTTTTCCAGCGTCATTTTTATTATTTTAGAATTGTCTCACCAATTTAAAAGGTGTACAGACCTGCGTCTCAAATTAATGAAGTCTGTATTCAATTTTAAGAACTATTACTTTGTAAAAATTCAGTTCTATCATTACATCAAAGAGGTTTCTCGCTCTTTCTTTTATTTTTTTATTACCATGGTGAAAACTGGGAATGAAGAAGAAGAAAACTGGCAATCTCTTCAGTATTATAATCGGAACTGCAAAAAGATCAACACTTACAGGTCATTACTACCATACATTTCCTAGTTTCGGGTTACTTTTTTTGGTATTCTGCACTATTGTTTGATTACTGGGTTTTTCCTTTGTTTTTGACATACTTTATTGTATCGAAGATGCTTCAGCCAAAAAGACTCCGCAAGGGAAGATAGGGTTTATATTTATGTAGCGATTGGTTGAAACTGGTGTGTTGTTATATAAAGAAGGTCTCCACCCACTTCTCCACTCCTGCCTATCCCTTTCTCCTTTTCACTAATCACCAACCTTAGGATAGCTCATGGAATGATGCCTCATCTGGAAAATGGAAACTTTGCTTAGTGGACGGGGCATTGCATATCACCGACTAAAGTTTTCCACTGATGATTAGAAGTTACCAGAGAGCATCTCTTGAAAACTTCTCTCGGCCGCCACAATATATCTGACGCATAAATGATTTCGATGCCATCTTCCTGCTCATCACTACCTATTTTACTGGAAGCCAATAGAAGCTCAACTGCTCATCTAAATTTTATTCTTTAGAAAATGAACGTCCACAGGCCACAAGTCACTTGCACGAGTTGCTGCTTTTCCTCGGTAATTCATAATCAGTCTTAGTTAAACCCAAATAAGAAAAGAGAGAAACAAGAAAGAGAGAGAGCATTAATGAAGCCTTACGTCGACATCTATATGTGTATATACAAGTTATACGACACATAATAAGACAGTCCAAGTACATACAGATGCCATTGGCAAACAACTATCATTTGTTTCCCAATCCTCTGTTACCAGTTCCTTCAAAGAATCTATGCAAGTACCAAAATCAGTCTTGCTTGGGTTTATTTACGTAAAGTCATGGCCCTTCCAAATCCAAGTCGTACACAGTACCTTGAAGTTAGGACATTTTGAAAACCAGGAAGTACATAAAATATTATAGCAAGTTAATTCATACAAGGTGGTTGAAACAGTAATTTGATGACAGACTTCACTTCATAATTATTCTTTAGATTACACGCTTCGGCCAACTTTCGATTGCACAAACTTAATCACACACTGATACTTTGCAGTTAAGAGAACCCCTTATATTACGAGTAATAGCCATTACTCGGCGGTTTTACGATGTAACTGTGCATTGCGGTCGATCAATAGCAAGACAAGCCAGTGGCTTCTTCATCTCGAGAGAAAGCTTTAAGCACTCTGAGAGATCTACAGGCTCTGCTGGCAACCATTTGTATCGGTGTAAAAGCCTCGCAAGCCACAGATGCACCGTAGCTAGCCCTAGTGCCTTGCCTGGACACACCCTACGGCCCGACCCGAACGGTGCCAGCCTTAAGTCGGATCCCATAATTGGCACATCCTCGTCCATGAACCTCTCGGGTTTGAAGGACAAAGGGTCTTTCCAGATTGACTGGTCGTGGGTTATGGCCCACATATTAACCATTGCTGTCGTGCCAGATGGGACGAAGATCTTGTCCACATAGACATCATGGACAGCTAGGCGGGCCCACGAAAGAAGTGGACCCGGTGGGTGCATTCTGAGAACTTCTTTGACAATCGCCTGCAGATAGGGAAGGTTAGGGATGTCGGAATCTAGGACTTGCCTGCGATTTCCAACGTTGTTGTCCAGCTCTTGTTGTGCTTTGACTTGGATTTCTTGGTGAATGACCATTCTAGCCATAACCCATTCTAGAAGTATAGCAACTGTGTCTGTTCCTCGAAAGATCATTTCCTGGATGTAACATCATAAGAGAAACATTATTATCAGAAATCTCAATTTAGAATGATCATTGCCTGGAATAAATTTTATGTACATATACTCGTCTTTATAGAGAAAGTGGGAAATGTTTGAAGTATCCTAACTCCTGCCCAATACTGAAGAACAGCGCGATTGCACTAGGACCAATCTATAAGGATAGCGTCTAATATTATATGGCAGCGCAATCATATAAAGTGGCGAAACAATCATATTTATCACCGCAGCTATGGTTTTGGAGTCAAATGATGATTCTATTGGAAACATAACCAAAAACTTCAAAAAGGAAATGCCCACTATCGTATCACACTACTGCGTATGTATGTCTGTATTTAAACACGTGCATGCTGAGATGCTTACCCACAAAACAGACACTATATCTGATTCACTCAGCTGTTCTTGTCGGGGCAAAGTCAGCAAAGAACTCAGAAAATCACTTGAAGTGCTAAAGTCTCGATCATTCTTTCTTTGGCTCACAATATTACCTACAACAGCCCTAACCTTACCTGCCAACTTGTAGCACCTCCTCTTCACTCCATAAAAATCTAAGAAAGTTGAAGGAAAATAATCCTCCAAGTTAAGTTTCGTAATTAAGTCAAATCCTTCTTTAACCAGGAAGCCTAGCTCCTCTCTGACTGAAGTTGCACCTATTCCCAAAACACTCTCTAGTACGTTACTAAGTGAACTCTTCTGAAGTATACCTCTCAATGCCACAAATCCTTTTTCCTCGATCTCCTTTTTCACTTCAACCATCATTTGATCAGCTAAACGTTGTCTTAGTGGCTCCAGACCAGAAATCCTTCTAGGGGAAAACATATAATTGGCTGCAATTCTACGCAGGTGTCTCCAATAGTTTCCAGAGGGAGCGAATCCGATGGCTCTCTCAAACATGAGTAGTCGGGCAGATTCTTTTATTGGCCTGTCGGAGAAGGAAGATCCACAGAGTATTTCCTTTGCTGTATCTGGATGACTACTGATGATCACACGAGTTGCGCCCAAGCTAAATGCCATGAGTTTTGTTGCACCCAAAGATGTAGCTATAGCAGCCAGTTTACGGTGGGAAAGTGATCCCATTTCGGGTAAAGTACCTAAAATAGGCCAACCAATTGGACCACGAAGTGTTGGTGAGCTTTGGTGATTATAATTTCTCCATGCGAAGCCTCCGGGGATGAGCCAGTTGCTAGGTAAGACAGCAAAACAAGATATTAAGGAGACAAAAAGAAGAGCGAAACACGTTGGACATTGCCATGTGGTCGCTAAGCAAAGGACCAAGAAACAGAGGATTGCTATACGGAAGGATTGCATTAGGAAATGAAAGGGAAGGTGATTGCAGAATCTAATTTTTCTCCTTGTAAGAAAATTAAGCCAATCGACTTGTTAAGAGATGGACATTTATCATGGGTATCGCTTGAGGTTTGTTCTGTATATATAGAACGTGGAAAGTGATTTTACTTGAGGCCGTGGTTACTTTTGCTAAACCTTGATTAGGAGCTAAGCAATGTCACGAGTTATGACCAAAGCTAAAGAGTTGAATGCGATTAGCCTGACCAATACTACTCCCCCAAAACAATTAGATTTTGACGTCTGACATAATAACAGAATTTTGAGGAGTGCATATTGTTAAGAAGTGAGGAGGTTTAGAGGGGAGAATTGCTTAGAAGAAGATGTTGTATATTACTTGAATTATTTTAGTTCAAGTACAAATAGGTATTTATAGATACAAAAATGATTCTTCATATTTAAGTATAAGAACCTACTAGTGAACTCAAATAAATAAATCATGCATGAACTCAAAATTATACATGGAACAATATTTATGTAACTAATACATGAATATAATTAAACTCCTAACAATCAACTTAAACGTCCATGTATCTAGATTTTAAAACATTCATGTATCTAGATCAACTTTCAAATTACTCTTCAACACTTTTCCTTAATTTGAAATTTTATTTCGCACTCTAAGTCTTGTCCTCAAATGTTGAAAAACTTCAAATTTGAGTGATTTTGTAAAAATATCCGCATCTTGCTTGTAATTTTTAGCAACGAGCCTTGCTTTATATTTCTCAACATCTTCATTCACATTCTTTTTTATCCTGTAGACCCATTTGACTCCAGTAACTTCATGGCCTTTAGGAAGAGTTGATAATTCCCAAGTATTGTTTTCCTGATCTATTTCCTTGATCAGCTCCTCCATGGCTTGCTTCCATTTTTTGTCCTTTACGGCCTCCCTAAAATTTAAAGATTCACTATCTACAAAAAAGACAAAAGAAATTACTTACATCATTAATTTCTTCTGTTTGTTCATAAATATCATAAATACTCATGATTTTTCGTACTCCATCACTTGAACTTTCTCTATGCTTGGATGAAGAAGAATGAGGCATATTTGGAGAAGAGGTGGAGTTGTCTCTTGAATATTTGTTGTAGTTTCTTGCTTTTCATCTTCAAAGTATGGGAAAAATCATAAGTGCTTTATTCTTGTATCTCCCAATCCCATATTGCTTCTTCATCAAATTCGACATATCTGCTCACAACAATCCTTCCATTGCTTGGATTGTACAATCGATAGCATTTGGAATTTTGGTTATAGCCAATGAATACATGCTTAACACTTCAATCATCAAGCTTGGATCTTTCTTGTTGCAGCACATGAACATATGATATACTTCCAAAAACTCTTAGATGAGCAACACTAAGCTTCATTCCATTACATGCTTATTGCGGAGTTTGATCTTTGACATTTCTCGTTAGAGACCGATTTGACAAATAAATTGCACAAGAAACAGCTTCAGCCTAAAATCCTTTAAGCATGTTTTTGGCCTTCAACATACATCAAGCCATGTTAAGAATTGTTCTATTCTTCCTTTCAACTACTCCATTTTGTTGGGGTGATCTTAGGAACGTTAACGGGTGATCTTAGGAATGCTAACAAATGACGGATTCCATGTATTTCACAGAAATCAAGAAACTCCTTAGATATGAACTCGCCTCCTCTATCGGACCTTAGGGCTTTAATTGTATAGCCACTTTTGTTCTCCACAAGTGTCTTGAACTTTCAAATGCTTCTGATTTCTACTTTAAGAAATAAACCCATGTTTTTTTTACTATAATCATCAATGAAAGTTAAGAAGTATCTACTTTTACACATTGATAATGACTTGATTGGTCTACACACGTCAGTATGAATAAGTTGAAGTGGTGTAGTTGCTTTTGTCACCGCTTCCTTTGGAAAACTCCTTTTTGAATGCTTGCCATGTAAACATGCTTCACATAAATGATGTTGGTGGTTGACAGAGGGCATTCCTTTGACCATGTATTTATCTCCTAATGTATTGAGTTCACTAAAATTCAAGTGTCCAAATCTCATATATCAACACCATGTTTCATATTTCACATCCACGTTTAAACATGTTGCTTCGATTGTCTTAATATTCAACATAAACATTCTATTCTTCGACATAAACATCTTAGCAATCAATTGAGCATGTTGATCTCTAAGCCAAAGACAAAAATCTTTCATGTGGATTTTATATCCTTTTTCAAAAGTTGCCCCAAATTTAAAATATTACTTTTCAATTTAGGCATATAATAGACATCATTAATAAGTCTATGGCTTCCATCTCTTGAAGAAATTAGAACGGTGGCTTTTTCACAAATTTGAATCTTTGACGAATCTCTAAAAGAAACGTTTCCTTCTACCTTTTCATCAAGTTTCACAAATTTGCCTTTTTCTCCACACATTCAATTGCTTGCTCCATTATCTGAGAACCATATCCTTTCATCCTCGCTTATATTATCTTTGAGTGCTAGCAATAAAGTGGGCTCTTTGTCTCCTTGCTTGTTATCAACAATATTGACTTGCTCCTCAACTTGATTAGGCGTAGCATAACATTCCCAAGAAAAATGTCCGAATTTATGACAATTATAGCATTCAACATTAGACTTATCATACCTCCTCTCATTTTGTCTAAAATTGTAACCTCCTCTTCCTTTTCCACTTGATTTTCCTTGGCCTTTGTATGATTGATTGTTTCCATCATTGTTGACGTTGTTATAATCTCCTTTACTTCTTCCTCCATAACTTTATCCTCGACCTCAACCACGACCACGACCATATCCTCAACCACGTCCTCGTCCTCTTTGATTGCTTTCTCCATCTTTATCTTTTAACACAACCTTTGCTTTAAGTGCTTGCTCCAAATGTTCTTTTTGCCTTTTTTTGATCTTATCTTCGTGAGCTTATAAAGAGCCCTCTAGTTGTTTAAGTGTCAAAGAGTCTAGATCTTTAGACTCCTCAATGACGTAAACCACATAATCAAACTTTGGGCTCAAGGAACGAAGGATCTTCTCCGCTACTCAAACATCTTCAGCTTGATCTCCACACCTCTTCATTTGATTCACATGGCCTTCGCTCATGAACAATAATCCGAGATTGATTCGGATTCCTTCATGTGCAAAGATTCAAAATCACCTCACAATAATTGAAGTCGAATCTTTTTTACCTTATCAATTCCTTGAAATGAACTTTTCAAAATCTCCTATGCTTCCTTTGAAGTGGTTGCATTAGTTACCTTATCAAATATTGAATCATTTAGACATTGATGCATGAGAGTGAGGACTTGTTGATCCTTCTTCTTGATCTTTGTCAAATCGTCTTTCTCATTTTGAGACAAATCAACTTCACTTTAAGGTTGCATAAAACCTTTCTCTACAATCTCCCAAACATCTTGTGAACCAAGCATAGCTTTCATGCGAAGACATCATGTTTCATAATTTCTTTTGTGAGGCGAGGGAATTGAAATGAGTATACTCCACCATTGTTTACTATTTCTGAAAGAACTTAGCTCTGATACCACTTTGTTAAGAAGTGAGGAAATTTAGAGATGAGATAATTATTTAGAAGAAGAGATTGCATTTCACTTGAATGATTTTAGTTCAAAGTACAAAGAGATATTTATAGGTACAAAAATGACTCTTCATATCTAAGTACATGAACCCATTAATGAACCAAAATGAATAAACCATACATGAACTCAAAACTATACATGGACCAATATTTAATTATGTAACTAATATATGAACATAATTAAACTCCAAACAATGAACCTAAACATCCATATATCTAGACTTTATACATGCATGTTTCTAGATCAACTTTCAAATTTCTCTTCAGCATTGGATTCGTTTGTTGAACACTTCCCGTAATTTTCTGACAAGGACCATCTCACGATCTTTTTCAAACCTGACAGAAATAGAGAGCTTGGTTGAACTTCCTTGGAAGTGTTCTCGGTGGCTTACGACAACTTGTCCGGTAGAATCCCATCAATCAAACAGTTTGGAATGTTCAAAAAGAGCAGTTACGAAGGAAACTCATTTCTCTGTAGACTACCACTGGACGAAAAGTGCACCAGTTTGGTCGAGTCACCTCTGTCACCTGCACCACCTCCAAGGAACAGCAGTGGAGGGAAGTGGCAAGTAGTGGACAGTGCTGCGTTCTTTTCAAATTTTGTTGTTTCTTACATCACGTTCTTTCTAGCTATCATTACTATAATTTATCTGAATCCACGCTGGTGAAGGTTGCAAAGATTGTTCAACTTCATTGTAGAATATCTATACTTGAAGCTGAGATATATTTTTGCATATTTGTACTGAAGTTTCTATTCAAATCATTACGCATTGTTCTATGATCAAATTGCTACTTCTATGTTTCATGATATCTTCGTCACTTTCCAATCTTTTCAGTTCATTGGAAAATAAATCTATGGAAAGTAAAGATATTCACATGTTTGGATACTTATAAGAATTCTAATAGGAAAGTAAAAAATAGGAAAATTTTCAAAAAAATTTAAAATTTCCCTCCCTCTTTCTTATCTCTCCTTCCCCCCTTTTTCAAAGTGTTTTAATTAGTTATTTTATTTATTTCAACATTTATAATTATTTTGAATTTTGAATTTTTGTTTTT
>JANITW010000001.1:8956769-8987753 GCA_027564335.1 Erythroxylum williamsii | reverse complement strand
GAAATGGAATCATCGACTACCTGCTTCCAAGATTTGCGAGTAGGGACAGCAGCGGGCATGGGGTTAGGAGGGGGTTGGGAAGGTGCAAAAGAAAGGGGGGAAAATCAGCGAGAGGGGTAGGATTTGGTTCAGTCATGGTCGGAGAAATCCTTATATTTAGTTACACTAGGATAAAGTTTAACTGTAAATAAAGAATTATGTGGCAGAATTTCTCCGTATTTCTCATTCACGAAAAAGAGGAATATACTTAAGAAGGAGCCAAATAAGGAACAAGATAATTCCAGCTAACTACACTAAAAAATATCTCAATACTTCCCCTCAAATTGAAGGCCAACTTGCAAAGGAGTAACTGAAATTGTTGCTTCCTAGAGTCTCACTGAAGATGTCAACAAGCCTGAGTGCTAGCATAACAGGAATGTTTCAACTCACGCATTTGTAGATCCCTATTCTCGAAGTCAAGCAAGCGGTTATATTCTTTCTAAGAGGAAGCTTGGTCCTAGGTGATTTGACTTTGGTCCAATAGAGGCCCAAGCCCCTTTCCTTGTCAAGTAGGAAGAGGGTTTGGTCTTCTATCTAGTGCTACAATTCGATTCCGGAGTCACGTTCGTATCAAAGTTGCCAACTTGAATCTGGTCATGCACATAATAAAAATCCACTTCAATATGTTTTGTGCATTTATGGAAAATAGGATTCACAGCAATGTGGAGAGCCACTTAAATATCACAAAACAAGCGTATAGGATGCGAATAACAAACTCCACGTGACTTAAGCAAAGACTTAAGCTAAGTAAGTTCACATCTAGTAAGGGCCATTGAGCAATACTCAACCTCAACAGAAGAGCATAAAATTGTGGATTATTGCTTAATCTTCCAAGATACAAGAGAAAGACCCAACATAACAAATACTGAATAAGAGGATGTTGTGTTAAAGGACAAGTAGCCTAGTCTAAATCACAATAAGTAGTTAGATGCAAATCACTAACACAACAAAGAAGAAGACCTTTACGAGAATGACCTTTTAGATAATGTAGCACTCGTAAAGTGGCATTCTAATGAGCTTCTTTAGGACACTACATAAATTGGGCAAGAGTATGCACAACATAACATAGCTTTGGACGGATGATGGTAAGATAAATGAGACAACCAACAAGCCTCCCACATCGATCCGGATAAGGAAAATCAGGTCATGTATCAAGCTTCAATTGGTGGTTAAGTTCCATGGGAAAGTCACAAGGTTATGCATAAAGCAGCCGAGCCTCAAAAACAATATCAAGCATATACTTGCGCTGAGAGAGAAACAACCCTTCTAGAGCCTGAGCTATCTCACTACTAAAAAAGTATTTCAAGTACCCCAAATCTTTCATACGAAAGCAAGCACTCAAATAAGCTTTGAAATTAGCAATAGCTGCAGAATTATTGCCCGCAATAATTAAGTCACCAACATACATAAGGACATGAAGAACAATACCTTAGCATTCAGAAGAGAACAGAGAATAGTCAGCATAGGATTGAGTGAAGCCGAAAGACTTAAAGGCAGAAGCCAACTTAGAAACCAGTTACGTGAATCTTGACGCAAGCGTCAAACCTTTCCTGGAGAAGAACCAGTGAACCCTAGAGGAAGAGTCGTGTATCCTTCCTCATTAAGATCACCATGCAGGGAAGCATTGTGAACATCCATTTGATGAAGTTTCCCAATCACGAATAATGACAATGACAATAAAGACCCAAACAAAGACCATTTTAGCAGCTAGAGCAAAGGTCTCAGTAAAATCAATACTTTAAACTTGATTGTTGCCAAGAATAACCAAAAGAGCATTGTGATGCTCAATGGTATTGTTGAAATTTTACTTAATCTTATACACCCACTTACACCCAATAACTTTCTTTCCAGGATGCAAGTCCTCAATAAGCCATGCACCATTCTTTTTTAGTGCTTCAATTTCCTTGTGCATGGAATCACACCCATTACGATCACCAACGACCTCAAAAAAATGGGTAGGCTCGTATTCTGCCATCACTACAACTGAAAAATGAGCATAGGGAGTAGAAAAATTATTGTAAGTCACATAGTTAACTATGGGATAAGGTGTGCTTGAAGATAAAGACAAGATATAAATCATAAAGGAGGGGTCTATACATTGTGTTGTATGACAATAATAATCCTGATACTAAACATTAGGAAATCTTTCCCTTGTAATGTGTCATAGACCATCAGTAGGATGAGCTTGACCAAGGGAATCAACCAAGTCATGTGAAGAACCAACAACACCCATATTACCATATTACTATCAGCCCCCTCATTTTCCATACTTGCCATCAACAAGAATAGTCATAGCACTCCCACTCACTTCCTAGACATGGGATGTTGGTTGGGAGCCGAATGAGAATGAGTAAATAGGATAGGTGTGGAGGAGTGTGATTAGGACTTAAGGTTAAGAAAAATCACCATAGGCAACAGGTGAAGGTGGATTATGAGAAGTAGAAGTAGCAGGAAGTGAGTCACTATAAGGAAAATGATTTTTATAGAACACCGCATCTAGAGAAACAAAGAAGTACCCAGTCTCAAGATCATATAGTTTCCATCCCTTCTTACGATGAGGGTACACAACAAAAATGTACTTATGGCTGCAGGTACTAAACTTGTTCCGATCATGGGGAATTTTGGATGCAAAACAAAGACATCCAAAAATTAAAAAATGAGTGTAAGAGGGAGATTTACCAAAAAGGACCTTATAGGTTGTTTTGCCTATATGAATAACGAAGGGAGTGCAATTAATAAGATAATCGGTTGTAAGTACACATTCCCTAAAAATTCAAGAGGTAAGTGGGCTTGAAAGCAAAGTGCTTGGGCTACATTTTAGAATATGGCAATGTTTCCGTTCTACCGGCCCATTTTGTTAAGGAGTAACAATGCAAGAGCTTTCAAACAGAATACAATGTTCTCCAAAAAAACTTGCCAAATATGTAAATTCAGTATCATTGTCAATACAACCACTTTTAACCTCTTATTAAATTAAGTTTGATTTATCACACAAATTTTTTTAATTATTTTCCCAACTTTTGTTTTATCAGCCATCAAGTGTACCAAAACTCCTCTAGAATAGTCATCTACAATGGTTTAAAAAATATGAATCACCATATGAAGAAGAAAAGCTATAAGGCCTCTATTCATCATAAGGAATCAACTCAAACAAATCAACAGTATGACTAGAACTGACAGGAACTGATTCACGAGTTTGTTTCACTTTAAAACAAATATCACAAGGTTCATCTTTATTCCTACGACAATTAGTATTATTAACTCCAAGAGAAGGATGCCTGAGATGACAATGTCATACTTAGTAGGAATCAGCATCAGTTGTATGATAGGACTTGCTGGTAGGTCTCATAGAATGTAGCCAATATACCTCATCTCTCTCTTTACCCACCCTAATCACCATTCTTGAAGTGTAGTCTTGTATCACACATAGTTTGTCAATTAATGTGACTAAACAATTTAATTCTTTGATCAATTGGGCGAAGGAGATTATGTTGTAATTTAATCGAGGTATATATACCACATAAGGGATTTTCATATTGGTGCCAAAGACTGTTGTCCCTTCTTGAACAACATTTGTATGAGTGCCAACAGGAAGCATAATAGGAGATAGAAATATATCAACAAGGTCAATAAGCAAGCTCTTGTCTCCAATCATATGGAATGAAGCTTCAGAGTCCAAAATCCATTGAGAGGAAGACTTACTAGTGAGCTTTTTAATGGAAGAAGATTTGGAATTAAAAGTTTTGAACATATTCATCACAGTAATTCATTGATCATTGATTAAAGTGGAAGCGAGAGTGGTGTAGTCTTGAGATGTCAAAGCAACTGACATAGAACATGGATTAGTTGAGGAAGAGGCCGCTTTAGTAGACTGAGCAGACTTAACAATGCCACGACCGACAAGAGTAGAAGAAGAATGCCCTTACCTCTCCCAGACCCACCCCCCTGGGCCCCCCAAAATTTTAAATATATATATATGAAGTTATTTGAGAGTTGGGTCCCCCTAAAATTTAAAAAATTAAACATTGGGCCCTCCTACTTTACATGTCTGGCTCCGTCCCTGCCCAGACCCTTTCGTAATCCCACACTTATTGTTCTAGCAATCAAGAAAGCCAATAATTTTAAAGCAAGAACTAACCTCACGATCTGGGCGTCCAAAATTGGAGCAAATTGGTTTGTTAATATTACCAGAAGAAGCATCACGAGCAACAAAGGCCACACTTTCACTCCTAGCATCACGTACTTTGGTCATCGTCTTGTGGTGTTCCTCTTACACCACTAAGGCATAAACTTGATTTAGTAGTGGGAGAGGTTCCTGAACAATAATATTGGAATGAGTGGTTCCGTATAAATCATCATCCAAGCCCATAAAAGTTTGATGAACTCGCTCATTATCACGTTCTTTATATAGATTTGCACCCCAGTTACAAATACACTTACCAAATGTTCACTCCCACGTTGTCATATAAAGGGATAGTTCTTTTCAAATCTTCTTAAATTGCCCATAATAGTCAACAATGCTTTGGTCATTCTATGCACAACGAGCCAAATCTGACCTTAACTGTTGAATGTGAAGGCCATTCCTATATAAAAGCGTTGGCGCAAATCATCCCAAAGCTCCTTTGCTGTCTCATAATAGGCGACAGTAGAGCGAAGAGATGGTTCAATTGATTGGATCACTCACGCCACAACATGGAATTAACACTCCACCAATCCTTAAGTTTAGAGACATCATCATCTGGTTTCATCATGACTCCATCTAAGAAGCCTAGTTTGCATTTTCCACGGAAGGCATTACACATACTCTTTTCCCATTCTCGATAATTATTACCCTTCAAGATCACTAGATATATATTCATGCCGGGGTGATCTAAGGGGTGTACGTAATATGGTGAAGTTGGATCAAGTACAACTAACTTGTTCTTCTCTCCAGCAATGGTGTGAATATTACACCAACAAAAAACAGGCTAGGTTTTTCGATTATCTTACTCTAATACCATAAAGAATTATATGGCAAAATTTCTGTATATTTCTCATTCACGTAAAAGAGGAATATATACACAACATATGAACTAATTTGCCTAAAAAGAAGGAGCTGAATAAGGAATAAGATAATTACAACTAATTACATGAAAAATAATAACAACTAATTACCCCAAAAATATCCCAATAGTAAATATGACTTTATTTGTTTTATAATAACAAATTAGAATGTTGAGTTTAAAAAATTAAAATCTCAAACTTTTAATTTTACTATGATATTCTTGATTAAGATTAAATATTTTAAAATTTCACATCATAATAATTAGGATTACTGTATTTTATTTATAATGATAAATTATAATTTCAATTTTTCATAAAAGACAAATATTTCACCTTGTATTAATCAAAATTTATAACTATCACTTTCATGGATGAAGAAAACAATAAATGACATATATAGTTGAATGAGATAAGAATGAATTAGATAAGGATGAATAATCTACAAGATAAGAATAAATGAGACAAATATTTAGATCATAGCAAGAATTAGAATAATTGACAAATTCTTATTATAATATTTATGGATTAATATACTCATATTTTTCTTAATAAATGATATTTTAGTGTAATTATGCTTTACTGTTAAATAAATTATAAATTTTGAAATATTTATGTATTATTTTTAATTTTGTACTTATATGATAATTAAATAATTTTCATATTAATTATGGTTATTATTTTATATATGTAATATGTAAAAATAATATTAATAGAAATAAAGAGATAATTGTTATTTCAAATTTATATTATTATGATTTTTAGATGATATAAAATTAAAAATTATGTACTAATCAAATGTCATTAATATAATAACTTAACTTTTAAACTTAAACGAATTAAATTTGACTAAAATTAATTAAAATAATTACAATAAGACTATATAGTCATAATTAGAGAGTGAATTAACTAAAGAAATTCATGGAAATTTAAACATATACTTTTACTCTTGTGATTAGTCAATATATATTATCTTTAGAAGAGTAATAACTACTGGTAGATACAATTCAGTGAGATTTTGAGCCCTTATAGACTGACACATCTATATTAGTCTTATTGTCTTTTGTTTGTGTGACCTTCATGACATGTACGTCCTAACTTTGCTTTGATTTTCTATTTAAGACCACATTTTTATCACATGCATTAACATGAAAATGATATAGGAATTTTTTGTTTCGTAAGCTACACTAGTAAATTAACCTACCCATTGATATGAATTTTCCATTGTTAAGCCCCTTTGAGCTTTATTTGCCTTTCTTTTTGTGCTAACCACATTACATGAGTTAAACCTAACCAAATGTCCTACCCAACTCTTAAAGCTAGTGAAGCATTTGTTGATTGTTGATTATGTATATGAATCCTAGTGGTGAAGAAATGAAATGAGATGCAAAGTCATGGAATGTCATGATCATGAATGGTGTTTGAATATACCTATGGATCAATGTTATTTACTCTCGTTGTCTAAGTCTACTGTTAGATTGTTTAGTTTCTAAAGGTGATGATCATTGATTGAACATGAGTAGAGGAATTTAATGTTTAGTTCTTGCTATGATTTTGAAAGTTATTTCTCTTTACTTATGGCTATCTATTCTTAGGAAATATGGAATGTGAAAGTGTTTAATTTGTGACTGTGATTTTGTTGTTTTTCCCGAGGATGATTAAAATCTAAGTGTGGGGGAATTTGATATGTGCTTAATTGTTTATACATTCACTTCTTAACACTTAGTGATTATTGTTGTGAAATGCTTAAGATACTCATTTTAGTTCATATTTGATTTTAGGTACAATTTGGAAGTATAAAAGCTAAAACAAGTTAAGAGTATATTCATCAAGCCAACATTTTGATGTTCAAACACAATTACCCTTATGGAATAAGAAGAAGATGGATTAGGGTGAGGATTAGACAAGAAGTCAGAAAAGAACAACAATTCCGCGAAACCTGGGAGATATACAGTCGTGTATATACTTACATGGTAGTGTATGCAACTGGAAGATACATTTTTGACTTACACTTTTGGATACACAGTTGTGTATTAAACTGTGTATCTTTACGAGTTTCAGATTTTTAGGATGAACGACAGTGCACACAATTTTGTATATGCCCATAAACCTAGTTTTGGCTATAAATTGACATTTTTTAATGAAAACTTACTCTTTGGAGACCCATAGAGGTCTAAGCTTTCCTATTCCAATTCGAAGGTGAAATTGATGTCAAGGATCGCATTTAAACATATCTTTATTGTGTATCATTGTTCTATCTCTCTTTAGGGATTGTTTACGTTATTCTATTTCTATTGATTTGGGTATTCATGTATGGGTAATTAGTATTCTCGTTATCTTTTAAGTGTTTATGCAAGAACCCATTGTTAGAATCTTAAATATAATACGTAATCATTGTTTTATAGATTCATTTGTAACAACTAATAGTGTTAAATCATTAGAGATAATGTAACATAGGTTAAATGACTCGAGCCTGTTATTGCCTAAATTGATTTGTTTTCTTTATTCGTAACGTAATTGTCTAATTAAATCTAGAGAATTTGTTCTAGGTTGTTTGACGGTTAGGTTTGGTTAAAAAGCTTGTTTTAATTAAACATGATCTAAGGAAAACTAAGGTTAATAGAGCTTATTGTTAATCTACGATCAACAATTCGAAGAGAGGTATGAAAATGATATGACAATCAAGAACCAGATCCTAAACGCATTCATTACTTTCATCATTTTTTATTGTTTGTTTTAATTTTCTTTCATTATTTTAATTTTATTTTTTTAACTGCATCAAACTAAACCTCAGATATCCTAAACACTAATTTCTTTCATTACAAAAGCTTTACAAATACTCTTTGTGGGATCTTTTAACGCTATTTTCGGGGAGTGTGGTGCTTTAGTTTTTGCTTTGATTTCAATTGATGTTTTGTATATATATTTATTTATAATCTTTTCTTTAGTTATTTCTTAATCTGTACATGCTTGTTAATTATGGTGTATGGTAGTAATAAGATTTCTGCATAGAGAACCTTTACAATTTGATCTGAAGATTAAAAGGAAATTATAAAGGTTACATAGTGAAACCATAACAACTCAGGGAATACATTAAGGAATTGAACTTGAGGAAGCCATGGACAATCCAAGAACTTTAAAAGAGTTAGCTATTTTAGATTTGACTCAAAGGCCTTTATACATCACTTTTCCAAATTTTGTTTAAAATGTTACTTTTGAGCTTAAATCTGGCCTAATCCATCTTGTGCCCAACTTTCATGGCTTTGTAGGTGAGGATGCTTATAAGCATCTTAAGGAGCTCAATGCGGCCTGTCTTAGAGGTGATAGAAGAATGTTGAAGGTAGACTCCAAGCCTTTCTCTATTCCTCGCCCTTATGTCCATATCCAATTACTATAATAAAACAAATATGATAAGCTAATTAAGGCTATCGAGTATGTAGACATTAGATCATGTCATAGTATTATGAAGCCTAAAATTTTACCACTTAAAGCATGGATATCTCATAACGAATATTTTACTACTATTGATAGAAATTCTTTTAAGATTGTGCTTATCACAAAAAAGAAAATAAGGATCTGCTTCTTTCCTGATTGTGTGGTTTGAACTAAAGTTCTTAGAAGCCATCTACCTGGCCTAGATATTCTAATTGGCATGGATCTCTATTGTAAAACATCTCCCTTACAAATCCTACCTGCAAGGATTAAATGTCATGCCAATTTTAATGCTTATACTGATATCAGAAATGTGTTTGAACTCACACAAATGCCACCTCCATATGAAACACTACAGGACCAATTTTTTGAATACTTTTCTGATAACCATGCCTAGTTCTCACTTCCCCATCCTTTATAGAAAAATCCTCACTTTTTCATCAAAGATGATAAGTTCCCACTACCAAAGATTAGTACTCAAGTCCTCTTTCTCAAAGAAGCTAGAATTTTCTCTAAGTTTGATTTAAAAGAAGGCTTTTGACAATTGAAAATTGACCCCCCAGGAAAGATACAAGACATCCTTCTATATTCCCAATGCCCAATATCAATGGACAGTAATTCCATTTAGACTCAAGGCTGCCCCTTTACTATTTCAACGAGTTATGAAAAAGATTTACGAGGCCATTGCTTCCAGTATCTTGGTCTATATTGATGACATACTTCTATATTCCAAAACCTATGGAGAACACAAGGCCCTAATATAATCTTTTTTAATATTACAAAACAACATAAGATTATGCTCTCAACTAAAAAGATTTGTATTGAGACGACCCAAATAGAATTTTGGTATAAAATTCTATGATGGATTTTATCAACCTGGTCCAGACATAGCTAGTGATCTATTACACTTTCCTAATGAAAATCTTAACACTAAAACAAATTAACAATTCCTTGGAATTGTTAACTACATTAGAGATATCATCCCCAACGTGGCTAATTATAAATCTCCCTTATTGAAGTTGATGAGGAAGAATCCACCACCATAGAATAAAGATTAACCAAAAGCCATTCGACACTTAAGAACAAGCCTGTCAGAATTTATCTGCTTTAAATATTCCTAACAAAGGCCAATGCATTCTACACACAGACGTTAGTGACCATTATTAGGGTGCTATCCTAATTGAAGAGATTGATAGAAAAAGACACTAATATGGCCATGTTAGGGGCTAGCTCAAAGAATTAAAAAAGCATTATTATACCAGCTACGAAGAGATTTTGGCAGTAAAAAAGGCATTGAAAATTTTAACTTCCATCTCAGCCTTTACCACTTTTTGATTGAAATGGAAAATAAAACTTTTCCTTTGATTCTTAAGCCTAAAAAGAAGACATTACCAGAGAACTAGTTATTTTGATGGAAAGAAAGGTTTTCCTGCTATAAATTAACCAGTCATCATATCAATGGTCACCACAACATTCTTGCAAACTTCCTTTCTCAGTCTTACAAACCAATTTGGTTCCTGTCTCCCTCACTCAAGAAATCCATACCTTACCTCCTTCCTATCATAGAGTATCCTTCATATGCAAAAATCAGCAAGTCTTTTCTTCTTAATATAAAGACTCCTCCTAAAACAATGGATGTCATTGCTCTTATTCTCTAAAAGAGCTTGTTCTACTACCTCCATATTGTTCTCACCACTCTAAAAATCCCTCCACATCCTCACTATTTTGATATAGGGACTCCCTATTAAATTGTCTACCATCTCTACGATTCTCTTTCTGAAGCCAGCATGTGGCATCTTTAGGCATTATTTGCCCTCTATGTTTGCTCAATTTCTATTTCACCACTGCATATTTATCAGTACCTTCCAAATCTAGCTAATGCTGATTCACTTATATTAACGTTTCTATAATGGTTCCAACCAATGCAAAAATGGTGCCCCCAACTTAGGCAAAATTTAAAAAAACACCAGTTATGGGATATTCCCCTCTTTGAATAGAAAGCCCATTCTATTTTCATCATTCATTGTCTATATAGCCTTACTGGTTATGATTACATTTGCACTATCAATCATTTCTAGAATTGGCTCAGTATCACAGATTGGCCTAAGAAACATAAAGATATACTGAGAGATCTTTACTTCTTTTTATACCATTTGAACCATCACCCAAAGACCACCAAACTTACAACATATACCTTCTAGGACTACACTTAGATGATTTTACCTTATCAGAACCCATTTCTCCTACTGACAGATATTGAACCTCCATGGATCAATTTGCTACTATAGGTTTCAACATCATGGCTAGAGAACTTCCATGTCCTCCTAGCTTTGAGCCCATAAGGCCTCCTGGTTTTGAGTCCAGAAGAACATTTGAACTGGGAGAAAGTTCTAAAAATCCAAATCCCAACACTAGCACTGGCCTTAATCTTCCCAATTATTTCCAAGATGCCCAGGACCTATGGCTTCTTGTTTGGATTGATATGAAAATTAACCTTTTTATCCAAGTCATGAACAAACTAGATGAAGACATGGACTTGACAGATGACCCAGATGATGAAAATGGCAACCCACACTCTCTCTTTACACCTCCTTACTAAAAAGATTCCTTCTTATCTTTTTAGCATATTCTTATCTTTCAAGCATTTTATTGGGATCCAATGTCTCCCAATAATTTTTATTTTTTTTCTTTTGCCTTTGTATGTTAATGTGTATTATTGTACTATGGGAATTTTTTCACTAAAAGTTTTTTGTCTCTATCCCCCTTACTTAGTCTATAAAAGTAAGGCTTCTCCTTAATTGTAATCAGAAGTAGAAAATCAATAAAAATATTGTGTGTTTTTTATCCTATGACTTCTTTCTAAGTTATCTCTCTCTCCTAAAAGCTTGATTCTTGAATAATGTAGCTACAATCATACAAAAAAGGCAAGTATGCTCTACACTTATCTCTTCATGAGGATCCTATGCATCATAAAGTCTTAGTCTATAGATCCTGTTTAAGGTCTTTGTTAAACGGGGAAAGATTTGACATTTTAGATTTCTAAAAGGCAGGCCTTGAGAATTGATTTCCATCCAAAAGGAGAAGGGCTTGTGTCTTGACCAACATACCTAGAATTTTAGCTATAGTCAATGTTTGTTTATCTTCAATCTCTTATATAATCTGTTTAAACCACTTTACTAGTATATAGGCTGGAAACCCATGATGCAGCACTGATGAGGCTTATCGATGAAAGATTTCAAGAGCCTAGCAATTACAACAAGAATAAACGAAAGATAGTAAAATTACAAAATAATTAATAATAAATGGTCTTACTTAAATTAAATATATTAAGAACATAATATGTAAAATAATTTGTCATTATTATTTAAAATATATTAATTTAATATTAATTTGCAAAAGAAGAAATAAACATTGGTTTGAAATCAAAATAACTACTAATTTTTGTGTTGATACATTATATATTAACGATATCCAATAATATTAAATAGTATTTCAAATAATTATTTAAAAATAATTTATTTCTACTTTTTGTTAAAATACTGATTTTATAAATGTTTAATATCAAAATTTTAAATCTTAAATTTTTTATGATTATGGTCCATTTTATAATAAATTGACAATTAATATATTAAAATTTTATTAATAGTATCAGACATAAGATTTTGATGGACGATGGGTTCAAGACAATTATGCAACCTTAAAATTAATCCAAATGTGAAGGATGTTGTCAAAGTTGAGGTCGAAAAAAACTTCTTGATGCGGTTGTTATTATCCTATTTCTGAAGGTTTTGGGAAGAGTCCTATACAATTGTTTCAAAGAAAGGACGTATAATTATGGTACCCAATGAGAAGAATAAGTTAGTTGTTATAGGACTATTATGGAGTGCAAAGTATACATAGATTGTATAATGAAAAACGATGCCAGAGAAACGGATCATTTCCCCTCCCTTTTATTGACAAAATAACTTGAGTGAGTAGCCGACGATATATGTTATTGCTTCTTGGATGGTTTGTCAAGCTATTTTCAAATTCACATAGCTTTGGAGGACTAGGAGAAAATGACATCCACATTTCCATATATTATGTTTATTTATAGGAGGATACAAGTTAGGATAAGCAATGCATTTACTATGCTTTAAGGGTGCATAAGGACCATTTTTTATGATTTAGTAGATGACATCATAGACATATTTATGGGCAAAATTTCTATTTTTTTGGTGATTCCTTTAATTTATGCCTTTATAATTGATCAGATTGTTGAAACCTACAAAATTAATTTTGGTTCTCTAAGCTCTTATAGTAGTTGTGAAATCGGATCAAATCCTATAAAAACTAAATACTAATTTCTTAATTTCAATTAAGAAAATAAAGTGGAAGTTTATGATTAATTAGTTAATTTAATAAATTTAGCAAGGAATCAAAGTAAAACTTAATATGAAAGTGATAAATTCAAGAGTACTTACCTCTAATTTAAAGAAAAGATATAATCTAATTGTAATAATGATCATTGGTCTAAAAGAATAATTTTCACAATTTAAGAAGTTAGTTTGAAACATATTAGGATAGCCATAATAAGTCTCAAAATTTCCTAAATTAATCAATTCAAGCATAGTATTTAAACCAAAACTTACCATTAATTGATTGGGTATGATAGTATTCCATATCAATTAATTGATAAAAATAAGCTTAGTGAAAAAGACTAAACTTTAATTAGATAATTGGAATATCTACAACTATTCAACTTAGTTTTCTTATTTCTTATAAGTAAAATATGCAAATTCATAAAATAACCTATTTGCCATTTATGCTAATCCTTCATGACAATTACGAGTTACTAAATTCATTGATACTTATAGAATAATCAATATCAAATTAATTTGTTAGATTGATCAATTTTAATTATTCATGAAATATAATAACATAAAACAAGAAATACTTGAATTAAAACATGAATATAAGTTTAGAACAAAATCTAACTAGGTTATAACTACAGTTTTGAATCTTCTTGAATCATAATATTTAGGTTTAGCCACACATGGCTTTATTTTCAATACCAAAGATAGAAGAAAAAATGAAAGATTGAGAAAAAACTTCTAAGAAAACGAAAGGAGAATGTTAAATAAGATGAAGATGTGTTTTTGTCTTCTTTTCCTACTCAAAACTTAGTCTCCTCCTATCTTGCAAAGATTTCTATCTAAAACCTAGCCACACTGGACATATGCTTCTCCTGAAGTGTACATTAATTCAACACATCATTTATCCTTATAGCAACCTCTCATGTTCTTTCATGTTATCCAAAAATATTGCAAAAGCTAATATATATTAAAAGTTTAGGATAAAATAACAACTGATAGAAAAAAGCACTTATAGGATACATTGTTATAATGAAAACATAACATCTCATTAATTCCATTAAAATCAAGACTTGACACCGTCTCCTGGATTTCACTATATACACTCAAAGTGTGTAGAATTCATTAAGCTCTCAAATCAAGGCATAATGAGTTATTTACATAAGTTTGCTCATCCATCACTTAATAAAGGTGAACCTAACGTATAAATCAAAGGGACTTAATAAGGGTTGTAATATGGCCCAGGTAAGGCATGATATAAAGAATTTTTTAGGTTAAGTAAATTTGAAGGAAATCATACAAACTTATTCATACAAGTTTCAACTTAATCTTTTCAAAAACTCACTTGATTCAAATAGCATTCCTTTCAATCACCTCATTTCTTTTTCAATTTTTCTCTTTTTTATTTTTTCATTTTTATAAAAATAAAAAAGAGAGGATATTTCTTTTTTTTAATACTTCTCCCCCATTTTATAAAAAATTAGAAATGAAAACAATGCAACTTGATTTAACTAATGTACTTTTCATAAGAATAGTCAAAATTCTATGCAAATAAGATTTATACAATTCCTTCAATTTAAGGGCTAAAAATCATTAAGGAAATCAACAAGGAAGGGGAAAAGTGGCTTATAACAAGATTAGTATACAAGAAAAGAAAGGGTAAGGGTCAAATTGGTTTTCTATAGATAAAAAGTACCTAGGCATGTTTAGGTAAAAAATGGTTATCCTAAATACCCTTATCATCTATACACAAATTTATCAAAAATGTGGTCGTGTCATATATTCAAAAGCAAGTTATAGCATAAACGAGCTATGTTTGATAACACACAACAAAAAGATATGTATGAGCACAAATGTGATGAATGCTCTTAAGCTCAAAGCTTATGCAGATGTCAAAATATATCAAGTTTTACGCACTTTTATTTTAAAAAACTAATGAGATGCTTAAAATAATTTAATGAAAAGCACTACTAATGCTTATCTCTTTCATGCATTATAACTTAACCAAAAATGTATCATAACTTAAGCATTATTTATAAACAACAATCGGAAAATTATGAGGTTAATAATCAATATATGAATCATAGTATTTATGCGTTTAAGTACAAATCATAGAGTTTATTATAACATATACCTCGCTTTCCCACACCTAAATCATACATTGTCCCTAATTATGCACTAAATTCTCACATCTCACAAAAATAATCAATAAAAATAAAGCACAGAGTAAAGGACTCCCTTGAGTAGTGAGCATTTGAAAGGAGATGTCCTATGATGTTAGTGGACATGGTAGAGTATGTGATAGTAGTTTTCCCTCAATATTTCATATTTTCTTCAATTTTTGGTATTGGAACTAAAGTCATGTGTGGCTAAATCCAAATATTATGACTAAAAAGGATTCAAAACTCTAGTTGTAACCTTATGAGATTTTGTCCTACACTTACATTCATATTTTAATTCAAGTATTTCTTGTTTTATGTTCTTATATTTTATGATTAATTAATATTAATTGATCTGAAAAATTAATTTGATGTTAATTATTCTATAGTTATCAATGAATTCGATGATCCATAATTGTCATAAAGGGTTAGTAAAAATAACAAATAAGTTATTTACGAATTTGCATATTTAACTTATATGAAATAAGAAAGGTAAATTGAATAGTTGTAGTTATCTCAATTATTTAATTTAGGGTTTAGTCTTTTTTACCAAGTTAATTACTATCATTCCATTGATATGGAATGCTATCATATACCCAATCAAGGAATGACATGTTTTGGATTGAATGTTAGGTTTGAACCAATTAATTTAGGAAAATTGGAGACTTATTATAACTATCCTAATATGTTTTAGACTAACTACTTGAATTGTGAAAATTATTCTTTTTAGACCAATGATCAATGTTACAATTGGATGAGATATTTCCTTGAATCGGAGTTAAGTACCATAGAATTTCTCTCTTTTATAATTAGTTAATTTATTTTAATTCCTTGCTAATTTTAGTTTATTTGTTAAATAATCATAATCTTCCATTTTGTTTTGTCAGTTGAAATTAAGAAAATAGTGTTGAGTTCTTTTAGGATTCGACCTGGTTTTACGACTATTACAAGAGTTTAGAGAACAAAAAATAATTTTGAGGGTTTTAACAATTTGATCAGAAAGATATTGTTTTCAATGTGATGTATGCTTACTCACCCCAATTAGGGTTAGAAGAATAATTTAAGCATCAATTCTAGGAAGCGCTAGATAAGGTGATTTAACAGATTCCCCATAACGAGGAATATACTTATAATGGCTTTTTAGGCAACCTTGGACAAGTATTCTTATGCCCATGGTAGTTTTAAGTATAGAGATAGAAATGGCAATGGGACTGCTTTATTGAACTTCTTGGTAGCATTTAATTTGGTGGTAACAAACTCATTCTTTAACAAAAAAAAGAGGAGCACTTGGTAATTTTTGGTAGCAAAACACGAAAACTTATATTGATTACTTTCTCGTGAGGAGAAGTGATATAATCAGTTATAATGATTGCAAGGTGATACCTAACTCATGCTTTCAACTTAGTATAGATTATTGCTTATGGATCTTATAATTAAGGGTTAAAGAAAAACGAGAAGTTAATAGAGGTGCACTAAAGTTTGATGGTAGAATCTAAAAGAGGACACTGTGGAGCAACTTAGAAATAGAGTAATGTCTAAAGTATGGAAACTAGGAGATGCTAACTGGATGTAGGAGGGAGTGATAACTCTTTTCAAGAATGTATCTAAGGAGATATGGAAATTTTTAAATGGCTTAGGCGTAGTAAGAAGGAGTCCTAGTGGTAGAATGAAGGTGTTCAAAACAAGGTGAAGATCAAGAAGGCTCTATATAAAGCTCTACTGGATAGCAACATAGATGAGGAAAATGTAGCCAATAGAGAGACTTACAAGATGGCAAAGAAGATAGTCTCAAAAACCAAAAGTAGAGCCTGGGAGAACTTATATCAAATAATGGAAAATAAGGATGGAGAAAAAGAAAATTTTAAGTTGGTAATGGCTAAGGAACGGAAAACGAGGGACTTAGATAAAGTTTATTGTATAAAGATTGGAGTATAATGGGTACTCGTAGATGAAAATGAAATCAAAAGAAGATGACAAGGCTAATTTTATAGGCTTTTTTAATGAAGGCAAAGATAACAACATTTCCTTTGGTGATTTTAGCACTTCTGAGCAATAGTAGTTTCACTTCTTGCTAGCTTATCATGAAATAAGAAATTAGAGGAGCTTTAAGGAAAATACAGAGTGAAAGGGTAGTAGAACCTAATAAGTTACCCATAGAGGTGTGGAAGAGCCTAGGAGAAGAGGGTCTTACTTGGTTAGCCAAGTTTTTTAATATGATCCGTAAGTCTATAAAATGTCGGATAAGTGGAGACTTATTACACTAATCTCTCTGTATAAGAACAAATAGGACATCCAAAGTTGTAACACCTCTAAAGGCATCAAACTACTTAATCACACCATGAAATTATGGGAGAGTACGATTAAGAAGAGAGTGAAAAAAGGTACACCTATCTCAGAGAACCAATTTGGTTTTATGTTAGGAAAGTCTTATGGTAGAAGCTATATATATCCTTAGACAATTAATGGAATATTATAAGGATAGAAAAAGGTACTTGCATATGGTCTTTACTAATTTAGAGAAAGCTTATGATAGGGCACCTAGGGAAGTTATGTAGTGGTTTTTAGAAGTTAAAGGAGTTCATGTTGCCTATGTACAAGTTATTAGAGATATGTATTAATGTGTTAACATTAGAGTAAGGATGATAGGGGAGATGTAAAACATTTTTTAACAATATTGAGATATATCAAGGATTCTAGTTTAGCACCTTCTTGTTTGCAATAGCTTACTGATGACATTATTTTAGTGGATGAAACAAAGAGGGTATTAATATCAAGTTAAACGAGATATGTTAGAGTTAAAGGGTTTTCAATTAAGCAAGACTAAGATGGAGTACTTAGAGTGTAAATTTTTTGATTGTATGGTTGCATCTAATGTTGAGAACAGGATTGGTATATAACTTATACCATGGAAAGACTATTTTAAGTACCTTGGATCAATCATCCAAAGCAGTGGCGAGATAGATAACGACATAGTTCACTAAATCAAATCAATATAGCTTAAATGGAGGGGTACTTTAGAAGTTTTATATGACAAGAAGATACCACTCACGTTAAAAGGTAAATTCTAATATTTAGCTATTAGGTTGACCATGATCTATGTGGCAAATTGTTAGCTCATCAAACCAGTGCATAATTATAAGTTAATGGTAACAGAGATAATGATACTCTATTGGATGTGTAATCTTACAAGAAAAGACAAGTTGAGAGTGGTTAACATTTATAGTAAATTAAGGGACATAAAACTTAGGTGGTTCAGACATGTTAAGAGGACACATCATAACGCCTTAGTGAGAAGATGTAAGAAGATTATACTTAAGAACTATAAAAGCAAAAGAGGAAAACTCAAGAAGAATTGGAGAAATGTGATTAAGAATGATATGACTCTACCAATGCTTACAAAGATTTGACCCTTAATAGGAAACTTTGCAGAATTATGATATAAATAGAGGATTTTACATAAAGAAGTCTCTCTCTTTTTATATGTCCTTTCAACCTGTACTTGTGTCCTTTAATTAGCCTAAATACTTTTGTTTATAGCACTTTCTTCTTTAATTATTTTATTTATTTTCTTTTATTTTTATTTTTTTCATTTATACAATCATTTGTTCATACCTTAAGCTATTGTTTTCTTCCATCCATTTTCAAAAACTTTCTTTTCTACAGGTCCCTCTCGAGACACTGTTGCCGTTACTATTTGTGAAACTTTCTTTAATATTATTTTGTATATTTTGTGTCATTCATATCACGTCAATATGCTAACTCAAAAATTATATCGTCAATATGATGAAACAAGTTTAACATTCATATAGATATTCCTGTAGCACAGAATGAGTGAAGGAAACATAAATCTTATGTACCCCAGTCAATCTTAAAACATTAACCAACATTCAAATGCAACTTAATTGGACTAGTTTACAACAATGTTGTAATGATGCATATAGTAGGATGATTACTATAAATCCAACTCATGTGGCTTCAAAACTGAAGTTACTTGATACACCATTACAGTCTACTAATTGCAATGAGCTAAGTTACAATACTCACCCTAAAAAATGGAAATACTGTTATAAAGTAATTATAGGAGAAAAAAAGTATCAAATTCCAACGAATATCAACTTCTTACCAGTTCAAGGACATTAGTCAAATAAGCAAAATCTAAAATATTTCGATCTGATTGTCGGCCAATAACTATTGCAGACTAAAACTAAAGGAAAGTAAATGATTGCGCAAGCTAGTGTTTAGAAACACTGAGAAGAGAGACTATTGATCATGCCACTACTAAGATCAGCAATAAACAATATTGTTGTTTCAATAGAGTTGCTGAACAAACTAGTTACAAAGTCACTTTTGGCTAGACTCGAGATTTCTTTTGGATTGATAGTTACTAGCACCGTTAGCTTTCTGTTACAGTTATAGAGTAGCCTATCTTTTCTATATAAGAAGCGCCTAAGAAATTAGAAGCCAAGCATGTGTATCGTAACTTGTGGGGTGAACCAACCTAGTTTTGCTGGAAATAAGACAACTTCTTTGTTCGAAACTGATGTTTTCCACGAAACATCACTCCTAATGGGGGTTAGGTTTATCATTTGATCTGTCAAAATACTGCAGAAGTATAGCATGATTTTGAGGTCGCTTTATTGTATAATTCTTAAAAGAATAAAGTATGGATAAGATGGGAGCAGGAGGACGATACAAGCCATGCTTCCTTCGTGTATAAATACATGCTTTTGGAATGAAAAACGTACGAGGACGACACTTGGACCTTGATGATATCATCCTTCTCTAGTGCTGTTACAATACAGAAGGATACCCTGACTTTGAGATTATTTTGGCTGTATAACTGTTGTCAAGTATTTGGGACCTCTTCTCTTCATCCCCTGTTTTGGAAACGGTGAAAGTTAAAAACTACATGTACGAAATGGACCAATTGTAGCTAAAATGAATATATTTGATCCTTTTCTTTCCTTAGTCTATGTTCCTGGTTGGGAGGAGTAGCAGATCTCACGCCATGCCCTACTATGACACCACATAACAAACATTAACAAGCAAAAAATAAAACGAGCTGGAAAGAAACGTCTCACTGTCTTTGTCTCAATCCCTTTGTTAGCTTCTAAGCATGTTTTTTATGATTGAGAGCGAGACATAACCATCATTATGCTCTTTCCCACTAAACATTCTAAAATAATAATTGAAGCCACGCAGCCTCTCCTTGAAGGTAAGTCATTAGAGTGGAGCGGAGTAGAAATATCAACAGGATTGTCATGGCGTTCCTGCGAGAAAGTGGCGTTTGTTATGTGACAGCGATTGATCTGAAAAGTTAAGCTGCTTCTTCTGAGTCAAATTCTGTCAATGTGGATAATTCAGATCCAAGGTTTATGAAACATAATTCAAACAATCAATGGTTTCCTGAGATGGTAGTCATAGGAGGACGTGATATCATGAATTAGGAATATATATATTACTCATTTTTCCAACTACTTAGGACTTCTGTTATCTTCTTTAGCCAACCCTCGTCAGAGATTATTAACTACCATTTGCCATGTTTGAACGAGTCGGTCCCAGTCTAAGTTACCCGAATTCCAGATAATTCAATTACTTCTAGTTACAATCACTTGTATCCAAGTCTATATCCTGATCTGGGAATGGGGTTAACAAGGGAGCTTAGTTACCGGATAGTCTAATGTCCAAACGGAGGCTTCATAATATATAACAAAATTGAACTCCGGGACCTCTTGTCCAATAATTCAATACATTAGCTTCACCATCCAACCAACATATCCAACTGTATTAAGCAGAAAACGTCAAAAGATATTTCTTTCTTCCAACAGTCGGGGAAAACAGCATCCAAACATCGTCGTCCATAAGCTACGAAAGGAAAAGAAGCTCCACAAAATGCATCACACACAAAAAACACATTAGGACATCACCATCACGCATAAGGCCGGAAGAGAAGGCACTTTCTATTGCTTTTCTTCTACTCCCTCCCCTACCTCAGCTTCTCTAAAGCCCTCTATCTCTCTCATTTTGGCGGGACGTGGACCCGCTTCAATCAAGATCTCCTCCTCCTCAAGTCTCTTTCTCATAAATCCTCCAACTTCAACCACCTTCCACCCTCCTCGACCGTCACCCTCTTTCCTACTCTCCTTCGACTTGCACTTCTTCAATTTCATTATATCTCTCATTTTCATTTTCTCTTTCAAAAACCAAAACACAGCCACAATTCAGTTCACAGACACAGACGCTAAATCCCACAAAGACGCAGAGAACAATCCATAATGAAGAAAAGCCTCTCCCTCAGACTTATCTTTCCCTTCTTTCACTTCCTAAACACCATCATGCTATGTCTTTCTCTCACACCAGATGGTGTCTCCCTTCTTTCTCTAAAATCCGCCGTTGATCAACCATCAGAAGGTTCTCCCTTCTCCGACTGGAACGAAGACGATCCAACCCCTTGTCACTGGACGGGCATTTCGTGCATGAACATCACAGGAAACCCTGATCCACGGGTCGTCGGAATTGCAATTTCCGGAAAGAATCTCAGGGGATATATCCCGTCGGAGCTAGGAACTTTGATTTATCTCCGGCGACTCAATCTCCACAACAACAACCTTTATGGGTCATTACCTGTTCAGCTATTTAACGCCACTTCACTTCATAGTATCTTCCTTTACGGTAACAATCTCTCCGGTTTTCTACCCCCCTCCATTTGTAACCTCCCGAAACTCCAAAACCTTGATCTTTCCTTCAATTCTCTTTCTGGGTCATTACCCGAAGACTTGAAAAACTGCAAACAATTGCAAAGGTTGATTCTTGCAAGAAACAAGTTCACCGGGCAAATTCCGACTGGTATATGGCCACTATTAGATAATCTACTGCAACTCGATCTATCTTCCAACGATTTTAACCGGTCAATACCCAATGATATCGGTGAACTCAAGTCCCTGTCTAAGACGTTGAATCTCTCTTTCAATCATTTATCTGGGAGAATACCGAAATCGCTTGGAAACCTACCAGTGACCGTCAGTTTTGATCTACGAAACAATAATTTAAGCGGCGAAATACCGCAAACCGGGTCATTTGCAAACCAGGGACCAACTGCTTTTTTAAATAATCCGCTCTTATGTGGATTTCCTCTAAGAAAACCTTGCGAGGACTCTGCACAGAGCTCACCTGCAAGTCAAAACTCCACACCAGAATCAGGTAACAGTCAGAAAAGGGGTTTAAGCTCTGGTTTGATCATACTCATTTCACTAGCCGATGCCTTTGGCGTGGCCTTCATTGGTCTGGTTATAGTTTATGTATACTGGAAGAAGAAGGACGATTCTAATGGCTGTAGCTGCACCGGTAAGAACAAGTTGGGCGGGAATGAGAAATCACGAATCTGTTCGCTCTGTTCATGTGTCAATAACTTTAAAAACGAGGGGTCAGAAGGAGAAGACATGGAGAAAGCACCTCGGGGGAAAGGAGAAGGAGAGTTGGTAGCCACAGACAAGAACTTCAGCATTGAGCTTGATGAGTTGTTGAAAGCCTCTGCATATGTGTTGGGCAAGAGTGGATTGGGAATAGTGTATAAGGTTGTCCTTGGAAATGGAATACCAGTGGCCGTGAGGAGGCTTGGCGAGGGAGGAGACCAGAGATACAAGGAGTTTGTTGGCGAAATTCAAGCTATTGGGAAAGTTAAGCACCCAAATGTTGTGAGATTAAGAGCTTATTACTGGGCTCCTGATGAGAAGCTTCTTATTAGTGATTTCATCTCTAATGGCAACTTGACTAATGCTCTTCGAGGTCAGTATTTCCTTCTCTCTTGATTCAGTTTTGGTTGCAATTTGTATCCTTTTGTGTCCCGTTGCTATTGGTTAAGTCGGTTGACCATTTTTCTGCCTTTGCTCGAGAGGCCAATAACGGGCAAATGGGTTCTCAGTAGCAGTTATCATGGCTTCTACATTGTGCGAAAAGCTCGGATCAGTTCGGGCGAGTCAATCGAAAAAAGTTGAAAACCTTTCATCCAATCCAACCATATGGCTGTGTTTAGCGACATGGCTGTGTTTGGATATTTGTTTGCTAGATCAAACACGGTAGCAATGGAGTTGAAATTAATAGGATATGTGGGGTTTTACCAATGAAATATACGAGATGGTAGGTCCCTCATGCTTAGCCATGCAACACCTGAACAAGCGTATTCATTAGTGATTATGGCCCATGCGCTAGCTTGAGTGTGACCTAGATCGTCCAATGACCCACGGTTTAATCATTTAGGTAAGAGTAAGACCATTTGCTGCTTCAAAATAAATGCCCGGCCCCAACTTTGCCCGCTCTAGCTTCCTGAGCCGCTAAAGTCGTTGACATGATCACCTACGACGGTCGATAGTAATCTCACCCCTCTCCAAAGTTTGCACCTGTAGGTGGCATTGTCTTTTCTAGCAACTTTGTGAAACTGAAAGGCAATCCTTTTCTTTTCTTTTTTTTTTTGTCTCCACACTAGACTTGAAACTTGACCTGCTGAAAATCGGAAACTAAAAAGAAGAAGCTGTTTCATCCACGGTTTTACGAGTATGACACATAGAATGCCTAGCGCTTTACCCGATATTGAATTCATCTGTAGGTTGAAATATATATTATGTAAGGATCATCTTTGGGGCTTCTGCGTGGCTCGACTAGTTCTCGTCGTCACATTGTTTTCTATCGATCTGATGCTAATTGCTAGCATACCGAGGAGAAATTTAATGACGAAGAATCCATGTATCCACCAAATTGAGTTACATGCGGATATCGTCATTCATGCGCCTCTTACATAAACCACTACAGCGTTATCTCTTTAATATACTTAACAATGATGTAGCAGTAGCTTGGCATTAGAAATCACCTGTTTCAGAACTTATACCAAACCTTCTTATTGTCTTTTAACTTACCTTTGATAATTATGGGAGTACTGATGCATATCCTCTTCCAGGGAGAAGTGGGCAGCCAACAACGAGTCTCGCATGGTCAACCAGGCTGAGGATTGCGAAAGGAGCAGCTAGGGGCTTGGCCTACCTTCACGAGTGCAGTCCAAGAAAATTTGTACACGGAGACATCAAACCATCTAACATCCTCTTGGATAATAATTTCCAAGCTCACATTTCTGACTTTGGTCTAAACCGATTAATCAGTATCACAGGCAACAACCCGTCATCTTCTGGTGGCTTTATCGGTGGAACACTTCCTTACCTTAAATCTTCTCAATCAGAAGGAACCAACAACTATCGTGCCCCTGAAGCTCGTGTACCAGGTAATAGACCAACCCAGAAATGGGATGTGTACTCGTTTGGAGTTGTCTTACTTGAACTGCTCACTGGGAAATCTCCGGAGCTTTCACC
Organism: Erythroxylum williamsii; assembly: GCA_027564335.1. Lineage (NCBI taxonomy): Eukaryota > Viridiplantae > Streptophyta > Magnoliopsida > Malpighiales > Erythroxylaceae > Erythroxylum > Erythroxylum williamsii. The sequence goes on along the minus strand of JANITW010000001.1, from coordinate 8,963,375 downwards.
AACCACATCAACTTCTGTAGAAGTGCCGGACTTAGTCAGATGGGTCAGAAAGGGATTTGAAGAAGAGAACCCGTTGTCAGATATCGTGGATCCAGTGTTGCTCCAAGAAGTGCGTGCCAAAAAGGAGGTATTAGCAGTTTTCCATGTCGCTCTTGCATCCACCGAGGGTGACCCTGAAATTCGACCTAGAATGAAGACAGTCTCTGAAAATCTTGACAGGATTGGAACATAAGAGATAAGTGTGATCATGCATGTGAGTTGGAAACTCTTGATGTTTCAATGGGCCCTCCATTTTCGGCCTGATGAGTTTTTGAAAGCTCGTAACATAAAAGATCATTTCCTCTACTTTACTCTGGATGTTAAATGACTTCCGAACTAGGCCCTACATTTTGGGGAACATGAATTGTAATACCATTCATAATTTAATTTCTAACCCATTCCTTTGGGGTAAATTGCAATAAACAGCAACTTGCTTCCCTTTCTTTTGTTCTTAACCTCTTATCGTAAATTTTCCCGGCCAATCCCACCTCGATATGTAACTTCTGTTGTCTTCCAAAGAATTTATCTTTTTGCATCCAATTTGATACCCTTTTGAGTTCTTGATCGAAATGTGAATCCAGAGTAAATACTCAAGCTATTTTTGCGTTTAGGCGTTAAGGACAGCTGGTTTGTGATAGCATACGAATTAGAATCACAAACTCAAAGCAACATGAAGTTCGACTAAGTATTTGTTATCCAGCGTGCTAGCAGCTATTGATGGAATACCAAATTATCCATATAAAAAGAGCAGAAGCTTTTCACTGTGAATTCAGAGGTCCTGAATCTGTCAACCCTATTGTTTCCCATTTGTGATGGAAAACCTAGTTCATATATACCACAAAGTATCAACTAAGTTTCCTCTGTTTAAGGTGATTGGACAACCATAGATCCAAATCTGGCAATTCTACGAAAGTCATCTTCTTCTGTCTCTTTGTTTGTCTCGTTTAGCGGACAACGTTGAAAAATTATATTTATGATAACTGATTTTATTCTTAAAAAACATAAAGAAAGACCTGCCATGTATAAGGCATAAAATATGTAGTTTTGTTTCTTCAAACATGACAGAAGTAGAAGCATAATACCATAAACATGAAATAACGCATAAACATGAACGAGCATGGGATCAACTTCCTTATTGTTTTGTATGTTTTATGTTTAAGATATCATTAGTTACTTTAGGATGATAGGTGTATACATAATTAGTTAAAATTGAGAGATCCTGTAAAAAATTTATTAAATAATACTATTTTGATTGGACTTAGAGTGATCCAACAAATTTTGTTTTATGTAAATACCTTCTTTAATTTTGAATTTCTAGAAAGTAGGTTTTTTCTTTTTGAGTGATAAAATGATAAAGGCACTTATGATCAAAATTGAGTCAAATTTCTTACCTTCTGTACATTAATTTATTAGTAAGCGTCATTAAGCATTATATAAAATTTTAGCCTTTCTTTTTGTAACACTTTCTAAAGAACCATCAGTTTAAAAAAATAAGTAATTATTCTCTAATTCATGATTATAAAAGCTTTTGCTTTTGATTTGATACGGTTGCAGGATATGGTGTCACTACAACAAACAGAAATTTTGGTTACGTTTTCTTATACCAAAATTTGAAATTCGTAGCTAAAAGTTACTATTTGGTTAAGAAATCTTACTATCGTAGCTTATTAAAGCAAACAATTTTGCAATTTTTTAAACAATTAACTACGTTTAGAATAGGCTATATTTGATATTTGTAGCTAATAACTTTTCGCAACGTTTTTCAACTATGAACAAAGTTTTGTAGCAAAAAGTTTTTGGCTACAAAATAATAACTTTTGGTGACGTTTTTTAAAACTTAGTTTTGTAAAAAAAAGTTTTTAGTTAAAAAATATTTTTCATAACTAAAACTCAAATTTATTCCAGATCTCATAGTTATTAGCTACATTTTGAAACTACAAGATAAATTTTATTGGAAAACATTTTTGGCTATGAACATGTTTTTATAGTGAAAATAAAAGAAGAATCCAAAAATAATGAAAAACATCATTTTTTCCACGAAGTCATTTTTTTGAATATTAATAATCTAAAAATGTCGGTCTCCTTTAGTTTTTCCTATTATGAGTTCGTGTTCCAGTTGCTCTAACGAAGTCTTCATCTTCTCTTTTCGTGGTTTTCGATCTTCTGTATTTATGCTCTGGCTACTTACTTGTGTGTTAGTGTTCCTTCTCATACGTCTTCATGTTTTTTTCTTAAAAAATGTTTGTTCCGCCTATTCATTAGTGTTCTTCTTCTCACATTGAAATATGGTTCATAGGTAATTGGCTTCTTCTCTCACCACTTGTATTTGTAATGTATGGTTTGTATCATCTCTAGCTACTTTCCTACAGCACTGATCAAGAATGTAGGAACAACTTCCTCTTTTGTTCTAGGTTAGATGTAGTTATGCCAGATAAACTAATCTTACTTCCTATTGTTATTAATTATCCTTAGGGAAAAGTACAAGGAAATTTAAGTATTTAGAATACCTACATGCATGACTAAGTCATTATGGATGTTAATGTAAAATTCAAGCTTCCCTTCCCTCCTCATCTTCCTTTGATCCACCTTTTCAAGACACTATAATGTTTTAGGCCACTATAAAGAAGTGAAAAAATATATGAAGAAGAGTAACCTTTTGAAAGCTTAGTTAAATATATGGAGATGATTTTTGAATGCTTAGTTAACTTCTTCCATCTTAAAAATGACCCAATAAACAAGGATGTCATTTATCCCTAGCTAGAATTACAAACTATAAGTCCTTTGTCTGATGTCTAGTATGATGGTATCACACGGATAACATAATTTAGAGCTACATTACATGGTTAGAGTTCTAAATTTAAAGGTTTAAAGAAGTTTAATAGTGCCCGATTTTAAAAAATTGAGATGTTAACCATCTGAAACTTTTAGTGTTGTAGTAGCATAAATGAAAGCATCATTATCTAAGCAAAGGTTCACAATCTCCATCATTCTAGCATAAGGTCCATCCCGTATTTTCAACCCTTGAAGATGGCAAGTAGTTAATATGTAAGGGTGGCTTTATGTTGGATGTTTCATATTATAAATTCAAATCTCTTTTTGTACTCTTATTTGCATGCTTTAGTATGCTTTATTTGGCAATTATTATCCGAGTACATTTTCTATTGCATATTATCTAATCAATGAACCATTGAGATTATTTTAGCTTTGAACTTAGGATATAGAATACATATTTTCCAAGTACAATTTATGTTTTATCCATTCTACAACTAACCTTTCCTTTCAAGAATGATAACTATCATATCTAGTCCTTCTATATATGCCAATTCAAATAACTAAGATCCTCATTGTAGGTTAGTGAGATGGTGGTTTCCTTTAGTAGCATAAACTACCATCTTTTTCTTTCAATACCAATATTAGGATATAAGGAAGTTCCAATTACATGGGAAAATAGTAGCAAATATAATATGGGCTTATATATATGGTAGGACATACACATTATTGATTCAGATACTTGGCTACTAATGTTGACAACCACTTTTAAGTCTATTTAAAAACTTTACAATCACCTGCAAAACACTCCAAGATTATATTTTAAGCTTTACAGTTTTTGGATTATTTTCTTTTTGTTCCTAGTTAGTCCTATTCTCTTCTTGTTTAAGTTTGCTTAAAAATTTTGCTTTTATTTTTCTTAGCTTACTATTTTATGTGCATCCTTATTCTGGGAAGATTGCTTTAAGTTTAATTGTTAGTCAGGTGCATATAATGCTTCAATTTGCTCTCCTTCTTTTCAAGGATTACATTTATGTAGTTTATTGTCTCTCCCTCTTTGCCTTTGTGTTTTTCATGTGTGAAAGTATGAAAGGAATATTTTCATGTGGCAGATTCCAAAATTATGTTTATTAAAAGTTGTCATATCAATTGTAGTTGTAATTGTTTTAGAGAAACCTCGTTGTTATGTACTTAGGTTATCTACTTATTGGTCCTCAATTTTTACATAAGTTTAACTTTTTTGAATAGATTTTCCAAGTTTTAGTAATTAACATTAAAACAACTTTGTACTTTATCAATTAATAGTTATGAATATGCTCACAAGTAGATTGCAAACTTGTGACATAAGACCTATTACTCCTAGTAAGATATTGATGTATTATCTTTACTTATTATAAGACCTATTACTCCTAGTAAGATATTGATGTATACATGCAACCACTAATAGATGATTTAAGACATCTCGAGGATGTTAGATTAGAAACCTATGATGTTGTTGAGGCTGAAAAATTTAGAATGCATGTGACTATTTCATGGAATATAAATAAATATCCAACCTACAGCAATTTGTCTGAATGGAGTAATAAGGGGTATATGGCATGTCCTGTGTGTAACTATCAAACTCATTCAATGAGGCTATAAATTAAAATATGTTATATAGGATATTGTCATTACTTGGAACATGGGCATATCTGGCATAAAAGTAAATTGTTTAATGGAAAAAAAAGTATAACATAGTGAAGCTCCTTTACACTTATTAGATGATGATATGCTTGATCAATTATCTTGGAATATGGGTATAGATGGCAGATAAGTAAATTGTTTAATAGAAAAGTAAACCATAGTGAAGCTCCTTTACACTTGTCAGATGATGATGTGCCTAATCAATTGTCACATTTACAAGAGTTTATACTTCGCAAACACTCAAGTCTTAGAAAGCAAAAGTGAAATTCTTTTTATCTTAATTGGAATTTTAAAAAGCATAATTTTCAATTTTCCATGTTGGAAGGATTGTTATTGAGTCATAATCTTGATGTTATGCATATTAAAAAAAATATTTGCAAGAATATTTTAGGTAATTTTATAGGGATAGATGGTAAATCGAAAGATACAATAAGGCTAGATTATACTTAAAAGATGTGAATATAAGAAAAGAATTGCATTTGAAAAAGAGAGATGATGGGTCATACGTATTCCACTTACATGTTACATTATGTTAAAAAAACGAGAAACAAACATTATGTTAATTTCTTAAATCAGTTAAGTTTCCCAATAAGTAGGCCTCTAATATAGCTCATTGTGTCAATGATAAAACAATAAGAATAAAAATAAGAATAACAATAACCTAGTGAAATTCCTGTTAATACATAAGGTTTGAGAGGTCTGGTAATATACAACCTTACCTCACATAAAGGAAAAAGGAAAGAAAAGAAAGAAAATAGAAAAAATGCATGTACATATTAAAATAATAATAATAAATAGACATAAAAGATAATAACAATAATAAAATAAATAATTACATACATACATATAAATAAATAAATAAAAATATAAAAATAAGTAATACAACAAATAATACAATAGATATAGAACAAGGTAAAGAGTAAAAATAAAAGATAAAATAAGAAAATAAATACACAATCAAGAAAGAAGACAATTTAAATAAACCAAACAAGTCATTAAAAGAAAATATTTAAGCTATGTAGAAATTTTTTTAGTTAATTAACTGAGAGGAAAGTAGTACATATTAAATGTTTAAGCTAAAAACAAGACACAGGACTCAAAGAAAAATATTTAAAAGACTAGTGAGAACGAGAATGGCCACTCTATGTGAGATGATTTATTCAAATCCTAGTACACCAAAGTTTTTTATTGAGAGTTATGTCTTCGATAAGTTCAAAAAGATTCATAGCATTCTTGATGACATCCCCTGATTTTTCTTAGGCCTTCTTTTTTCTCTCTTACAGTCTTTAAGAACAATCTTTTTGCATCTTCTCACTGGAGCGTCAGAGTATCTCTTTTTAACATGTCTAAGTCATTTAAACCATCTAAGCCTTATCTCTCTTAATTTTTCATTAATATTATTTACCTTTAATTTGTCTCGCACTATTACATTTATGATCTTATCTCTTAGTGGAATTCATACCCTAATGTTTCGTTAATAGATAAATGCTAAGAAACAAAAATAAATAAATATTCTTCTTTCTACCAGATCTTCTTCTTGTCACAGTTTTAAAATCCACTTCAATATTTGGTGCTTGAGTTGTGAATACCACTTCAAGTGCAAATACTTCAATTGATCTTTCCTTTACAGCATGAGTTACTACGTCTATGCTTTCTATAGGATTATTAGTGTTTATAGCATGATCAGCAAAATCAGGATCATGCATGTCACTGGCTGTCAAGGTCTGAGAGTCCTCACAAATGTCTCCAACAAGGATCTGAACTTGAACTTCACCTATTAGTTCCTCAAAGCTACCTATTTTGAACACTTTACTAATTGGTTGCCAAGTTTTTATTGGTTTAGCAGAGGGGGGTTTCCATGCATATGTGATCTTCATTGTGCCTTTAGTAAGCTCAAGATTGACATCAAACTTTATGATTAATATCTTTTTAAATAGCTCAGTTAAAACATTAACAACCACATATATTCTAGAAAAATTAGCCCTTTTGTTTCTATAGTAGCCTAATCAAAATATAGAGTTCTGATAATTGAGCTAGCTGTAAGCGATCTAGAAGGGGGGGTTGAATAGATCTTTAAGCTTTTTGAAATTTTCTACAATAAAATCAGAAGTTAAT